>CM067167.1:259141805-259188941 GCA_034093135.1 Erigeron breviscapus
TATAAGAACAAGGGGGACGTGCAGAGTTGTAGCAACTATAGGGGCATTAAACTCCTAAGTCATACCATGAAACTTTGGGAGAGAGTGATCGAGATGAGGCTGAGAAGGGTTACGAAGGTGGCAGAGCACCAATTTGGTTTTATGCCAGGGAGGTCGACGATGGAGGCTATTCACATCACCAGAAGCCTCATAGAAAAGTATAGGGAAAGACAAAAATCGCTACACTGTGCCTTCCTAGATTTGGAAAAGGCATACGATAGTGTACCACGTGAGTTGATTTGGAGGACGCTTCAAGCGAAAGGAGCTACTGGGAGATACATTAGTGTTATCAGGGATATGTATGATAGGGTGAGGACGAGTGTTCGAACCCCCGTGGGGAGTACAGAGCTCTTCTCGGTAGATATGGGCCTACACCAGGGTTCGGCACTTAGCCCATACCTTTTTACCTTGATCTTAGACGAGTTGTCCAGTGGCTTACAGGAGGAACTACCATGGTGCATGATTTTTGCTGATGACATCGCGCTTATCGCGAAATCGACGGAGGAGCTAAACCATAGGCTAGAGAAATGGAGAGGAGCACTTGAAGACCATGGTTTATGCGTGAGCCGAGAGAAGACGGAATACCTAAGATGTGACTTCGATAAGCATGATATAAGACAACAAGGGGACGAAGATATTCGCATTGGAGAGCGAATATTGTGCCCGAAGGAGTCTTTTAGATACCTGGGATCGGTGATACATAAATCGGGGGAGATAGATGACGACGTGACAAGTCGAATCCAAGCTGGATGGATGAAGTGGAGAGCAGCTACTGGAGTCATGTGCGATAAAAGGATCCCACTAAAACTGAAAGGCAAGTTCTACAGAGTGGCGATTAGACCGGCTATGTTATACGGGTCAGAATGTTGGCCGATGAAGAAAGCCCAAGCGGCTCGAGTAGAGGTGGCTGAGATGAGGATGCTAAGGGGGACTTGCGGGAAGACCCTATCAGACAGGATCCCCACGGGAGTTTTTAGAGCCGAACTTGAAGTAGGGAGCATCATTAACAAGCTAAGAGAAGGGCGCTTGAGATGGTTTGGCCACGTTAGGAGAAGGGATCTGACGGCACCACTAAGGAGAGCGGAGGCTATTCACGTTGACGGCATACGAAGAAGGGGAAGGCCTAAGATGAGGTGGGAGGATCGAGTAACGAAGGACCTATTAGAGCTTGGCTTGTCGGAGAACATGATGTCAGATAGGACGGCTTGGAGGACTAGGATTAGAGCAGAGGATTAGGTTAGGGTAGGACTTTTTGATCGACTTTTTTACCCATATTGCCTTGCCTAAGGCTGCTATTGATGGGTGGCTTGGAGTAATGGGCCCAAGGTGACTCAACGCTACAGGGGACTTAGACCTGATAGGAGAAGAGGTAGGTCGAGCGGAGGATCTGAACAAGGAAGGCAAGGCATATGGGAATAGTTCGTCTGTAGGAGGACATGACCAATGATAGGTTGACCAATGATAGGTTGTCTATAGGACTAGGGTTTAGGCTTACTTTAGGGGTTTTGTAAGTTTCGTGGAGGACTAGGAGTGTAGTTTTCTTAGGCGGCGCTAGTTCCCTACTTCGTAGGTTGAGCAGGAATCTTTTACTCTCTTGGAATTTCTTAGTCATTTTCCTTTTTGTTTATATGTTTTGTTTGTCTTTCGGTGTTAAGGTTTTTTGCTAGGTTGCATGTTCGCCACTCTCCCCTACTCTCAAGGTGGTCGGCCCCAACAGACCCAGGTATGTCTTGCTAAGCATTTTCGTTGTGAGTCAGGTATGGTACTTCTAAACCCTTTACTCTTCCCGACTTTTACCGCTTTTGTGGCCGGAGGTCCTTATGGAAGCAGTCTCTCTACCTTTGGGTAGAGGCAAGACTGTCTACAGTTTCACCTCCCCCATACCCCGCACAGGGATTGGGTACTGTTGTTGTTGTTGTTGTTGTTGTTGTTGTGTGTGTATATATATATATATGAATTTGTATATTGATGATTGAAAGATGGGAAAAAATTAGAGTTGGTTAGAAAGAAAAATAAGAAGATGGAGATTGAGGAGGGAGAGAAACCTCCTGGAACAAGAAGGAAGAAAAGGGAAGACGGGGGTGATGTCATATAAGTAAAATGACCAAAATGCCCTCACGTGATATGCACGTGAGCGATTTAACGGCCATATTTAACAGAAGTTAGTGCCAGGGGCTTCTGGCAACGAAAACGAAAAAGGCAGGGACCAGTTGCAACGGGAAAAAAAACATAGGGGGCAAAATGTGAATATGACAAACCACAGGGACTATTTGTGACATTTTCTCGTGAGTTTATATACTCCTTCACTTTTCAATCTTGATCCTGCACTTCCATCTTTGTCACATTTTCAGTCCTTTTCCTTCTATTTCCTTACAAACAAAACACAAACATTATAAAACATTTTAAGTTAGTAAAATACTTACAAATTGAACTTGAAATTAACAAAAAGAGGGAAAAGAAGCCATGGATGGGTATGATAAGGATGTAAGGTTGGCACGCATAATTTCAGTAACCCTTTTCTTTGTTTTGGAGTTGGCTTCTTTCTCGATACTTTGGGCAGTCAATGTAAAATATGCTACTGTATGTGAAAGTTTTCGCTACCATATGTAATGTTATGGGTTTAGTTTCAGCTTTAGGTTCTAATAATCAAGTGTTTAAATTTGCGTAGAAGCCAAGTGGAGGAGTGGGAGGGCAATTCTGGTACGGATCAAATGTCATGGCCGAGTCACGCCAGGCTGACTGGCAAGAAATGTTAAAGAAGATATAGTTAACCACCCTTTATATGATATCGAGAGCATAGTTGGTATATGAAGTGGTGATGTTGATTTGAAAAATTAGTGTATAACTGTATACTACATTGTAATTGTAATAAAATCCACAGTTAAAATACAAGGTATGAAAACTTTATTTGATGTATCATGTATGTAATAAAGAAACACTATCAAGGACACTCAATAGGCTCATCTATATATAACAATATAAATCGATATTTATATAACCAAATTTATACCGGAAAGCTTTTGACAGCAACCGGTTGAAACTTCAAGGCATGGTCACGAGTCATGTCATATTAGGAGACTCCATCCACTCTATTTTCAATGTAGTTTGGATCACAACTCAATACAAGAGTAGTTTTACCACGAACACGTCTTGGGGTTCTGTCCTCTGAACTTTTTCTCTTCTTTGGGTTTAGAAACCCGTTTGCAAGAGCTTCCAATGCTTTCAAAGTTAATGGACGGTTTCTTGTACCCTGCCTTTGACCATCAGCACCAGGACTCGGCAACTTAGCCTGGTTGGTAGTTGTTTCAGAGAAATCCAACGGTTCTGTTGAAGGTGATGAGTTATCAACATCAGAATCTAAAGTCACTCGTGGGTTGTTTAAGTCAATCACTAAACCCTGACGCTTCTTCTTAAAGCATGGGTCTTCCATAGCTTCATCTTCATCACTCGGGTTATCATCTCTAATATTACTAACTCGGTGGCGTTTTGCTTGTGGTTTTAGCCTCACCTTCAACTTTCTTATTGGTTGGCTATTGTTTGAAAGATCCTTTTTCTCATTATCAGTTCTTGAAACCAGTGGATCCAGATGTTTCACCATTTCACTGTCAAATGAATCAACAACACCATGGGTTTCAGCAGTGTTATGCTTCACACCTTCATTTGGAGATTCTTCTGTAGAGTCATTTTCGGTATCACCAGAAACACTGCATGACGCTTGGATATCCACATGCTTATAATCAGGTAAATTTGTGAGTTTCCTTACTTTAACAAGTCCAGCCAAACTGGTATCCACAATTGTGCATTTGATGAAATCTAGATTATCACACGAGCTTTGCTTTGCTCGTGGCTCAACCACGCCTTCGCACGAGCTTTGATTTGCTTGTGGCTCAACGACCCCATCCTGGTTAGGTTCCTGCTCAAGAAGCTCTGGTTCAAATGTAACTTTATTCAGGACTTCAGTAAAAGAGTCAAAATATTGACTTCCTTTCACCAAGTCCCTTCTGGAAAACTTTGCTACACCAGGTGCAAGAAACACCAAACAATTTCTCGAGTTCTCAAAAGTGTTGTTCATAAGCTGTTCAGAGTGCCATCCTCTTGCTAAGAGACGAGGCCACACAGCTTCCCAAAAGAGATCATTCAATCCTGCTTTGGTTAATCCCTCTTTGCTTAATCCCAATTGACCCTTTAATATGCTAACAACTTCTTCTGTCTTAAGATGCTTAGTCCCACACAACTTCTTCGTTGTAACTCGTCTCCTGATCTTGCTGGTAAGGTCTCGTTTTTCTATCCCAACAGCTACAGATTCTACAAGAAGATTTATACCAACTATATCCCTTAAGGCGAATACATAATTCTCAAATGACTGTTTTCCCTCCTCAAACATACTGACCTGAAAAAAAAGGAAAAAGAATAGGATCCCGATAACAAAACTAGCTTTTCATGAATAACTGTCCTAAATGCAAGATTTCTTAATCCAATGATTAAAGAATCACAACAACTAAAAATCTTATGCATATGTGACAGAAGGATGAATACCTGTGTCAAACGAGTTTTACATTCGTCTGATACATTAGGAAGTAAGCGAGACAAAAGCTCCTGCAGCCTCCACCCTTTGAAGATCTTTTTTCCAGGTATTAAATACTTTCTGATTCTTTTCTTCCAATATATTGACCATTTTTTGTGTTCTTTGCTTCTATAAAATGTTCCATAGTAATAAGATACAACATTTGACATTCCTTTATTCCCAACAAATTTGCTCACAGCATGAAGATTCTTGCCAAATATATATAATCCCAGAAGAAAACTATCATGTTCATTCTTACTCCAAGTTTCACTAGACGTACATGGAATGGGAAGCATATAATTGCGTTTTCTGGAACCTAAAACACCAGATTTACCCTCTGCAGATTTCACGCTTTTTTTCAACTTCTTATGTTGATTTTGAACCCAACTGACAGGAATTGACAAACCAAACTCAAAGGGGTTTTGAACATCAGTCTTAAAATCATGACAAACTGGTAATGCTATGAGTTGCAGGCGTTCGTTCTCTGTCAACAAAGACGGGATTTGTGCCTGGTATTCATCTCCTATTCTAGCAGTCTTTTGTGGCTCTCCAAAAACATCATAAGAAGCTGAATACTTCTCGTGATGGAGCCACTCAACACGTTTATCAACATCCTCCATTTTTTTACCCATCTATCTACTGCCAAATCAGAGATTTATGTCGTTAGCTTCAATTTCCTAAAAGAACACATATACTAATACAGTAATACTACTTGATTGTCTAAACACCCAATTTCAAATGCTTAAATTTACATACGACTGCTAAAGAACGCATTCTCTATACAAAATTCCTCCTTAGTTCATTGACTCTTTCTAGTGCATCGAATTTAAGTGCTTCAAAATGTATTAAACTTGGTCCATTGTTCTATATCATGTATCCAACTCTCAAAACTTCTATTTGCCATAGTTTCAATTTATTGATGTTGTATTTACTCGGTTTTTTCGTCTTTAACAAGTACTTTTATTGACTTAACAACCATATAAGTTGACACGTCGAGAAGTTCCAAGTTATAAAAAGTCAAGTCGCATACATACAACATAATACTTATTCAGATGCAGAAATTTTGTCAAATCTATAAAAATAAAAAAAAAGAACTAAATGAGAACAAACAAACGAACTAACACGAATCGTAAATCGTACAAAAAAAAAAAAAAAAAAAAAAAAAAAAAAAAAAAAAAAAAAAAAAAAAAAAAAAAAAAAAAAAAAAAAAAAAAAAAAAAAAAAAAAAAAAAAAAAAAAAAAAAAAAAAAAAAAAAAAAAAAAAAAAAAAAAAAAAAAAAAAAAAAAAAAAAAAAAAAAAAAAAAAAAAAAAAAAAAAAAAAAAAAAAAAAAAAAAAAAAAAAAAAAAAAAAAAAAAAAAAAAAAAAAAAAAAAAAAAAAAAAAAAAAAAAAAAAAAAAAAAAAAAAAAAAAAAAAAAAAAAAAAAAAAAAAAAAAAAAAAAAAAAAAAAAAAAAAAAAAAAAAAAAAAAAAAAAAAAAAAAAAAAAAAAAAAAAAAAAAAAAAAAAAAAAAAAAAAAAAAAAAAAAAAAAAAAAAAAAAAAAAAAAAAAAAAAAAAAAAAAAAAAAAAAAAAAAAAAAAAAAAAAAAAAAAAAAAAAAAAAAAAAAAAAAAAAAAAAAAAAAAAAAAAAAAAAAAAAAAAAAAAAAAAAAAAAAAAAAAAAAAAAAAAAAAAAAAAAAAAAAAAAAAAAAAAAAAAAAAAAAAAAAAAAAAAAAAAAAAAAAAAAAAAAAAAAAAAAAAAAAAAAAAAAAAAAAAAAAAAAAAAAAAAAAAAAAAAAAAAAAAAAAAAAAAAAAAAAAAAAAAAAAAAAAAAAAAAAAAAAAAAAAAAAAAAAAAAAAAAAAAAAAAAAAAAAAAAAAAAAAAAAAAAAAAAAAAAAAAAAAAAAAAAAAAAAAAAAAAAAAAAAAAAAAAAAAAAAAAAAAGTGAAGTGAAAAAAAAAAAAAAAAAAAAAAAAAAAAAATAGGAAGAAAAAAAAAAAAAAAAAAAAAAAAAAAAAAAAAAAAAAAAAAAAAAAAATAAAAAAAAAGAACTAAATGAGAACAAACAAACGAACTAACACGAATCGTAAATCGTACAAAAAACCAAACTCAGATCTGTTTTCTTCTTCCTGAACCCAAAAATCAATAACAGAACAGTAAAACAACACATTAAATAACATGTCAAACAAATAAATAAAAACACCTACAAACCCAACACAAAATTCAAAGTATTTGTGAATCCTACGTGAATAATCAAAGTTAAGCAAATGGGTGTTCAAGTAATGTTTATATAAACACACATACATACATATATATATAGATACAGATTATGAAAGCACAATACGATTAAAGCAAATAAAAAAATAAATGCGAGAAACAAGAAAACAGTAATTAAAGAAGAAACTATACAGTTGATGAGGATGGTAATTAAGTAAATAAAATTGACCTGAGTTTGTAAATTTGGTATGGTAGCAGCAGCGTTGTTTGAGGACTAAGACGAAGACGAGAAAGATATATGCGAGTAAATTTTTACTGATGAAATCAAAAGACCGGAGAGATATTACCGTGACAACTCATGTTAAAAAGCCATAAAATATGTGTAATACTCCGTACTACATTTAATACCTTTAATTTAAAACATAGAATTAATTAGTTAATTCTTTAAAAATTCTACAAAGGTATACGCACATGACGGCTGTGAGACGATAGTAAGGGTGGTGGTCGTATCAAATGGTATAAATAAGGGTGTTACCGTCCACTATTCATATAAATACTACATAAAACGGGCCGTTTTATGTAAAACGCTCCGTTGGTTACCACGTTTTACATGAAACGTTGCGTATGACCGGTGTGTAGATAGTAAATTTGCAGAGGGGAATTACACGTGGTCTGACACACATGTCAGGGGAATGACAGATGTCATTCCCCTAAGTTTTTGGTTAAATTCAAAAACTGGCCATTTTACGTCAAATGAGTATATGCCAGTTCCGTTTTGTAGATAAAACGGAGCGTTTTATGAAAAACGGAAAGAATTTGCTCTGACATGTGTTGGAAGGGCTTATACTATGGGCCATCCGTTTTTAAAGTTGGGTTATTTTTCGAGGGGGGAATGGTCAATTAGTTAGAGTGGAAGGGCTTTTCTTAAAATTTTGGTGCATATAATTTCATATTTATATAAAATTCTTGGAAACCCTAAATATCAAACGATTCAGTTCTGGGATGTGTAGAAACTGTGTTATCTCCTTGGACGCCAAGCATGAATCGTTTGGTTTTCCTGGGGGATGCAAACCGTTGGGTATTATACACTCCCAATCTTATATAAGAAAGTTATGTTTTTTTTTGTTTTTCATTAACGTGGTGGAAATCTTCTTAGGGTTAATTGTTTCAACAAATGCCTAGATAAATGGGACCACGAGTGCATGCAGGATCGTTTCATCTTCAAGAGAAATGACAGAATAATGATGTTAATCGAGAAAGTCAAGAGGGTGATGATGCTTGACGAAGATTTTTTAAGGGAAGTTTACAAGCAAGGGAATTCGAAGCCAAACCTATGTAACAAATCCCAAGAACTGATGAGGGTGCTCAGACGAAGATTTGACCCCGGAACTATCAACATGGATGATTTGGCGAAAGAGATTGTTTGGTGGAGTTTTCGGGTGGAACAACACACGAGAAAATTGCATATACAAGTGTTGTGGGGGAATGATCGAAAGAGATGGTACCGGGCTAATGTTTTGTTGGCATCAACCGATCTAGACATGTTGAGGCAGATAAATAAAATGAGACCCAACAACTGGGATCGCTGTCAGGAAATCATGCAGTTCGAGCTTGAGATGGAATAGGAGAATTCTGGGCTAGGAGTCTACATGGAGTTAGACATGACTTACGAAGATATTTGGAGTTAAATCTGTACGTGATGTTCATGTTTATTTCTATTTCCAATCATGATATATGTACTTAGATCTTTGCTCTAGCTTGATCAATTTGCTTGTTTTGGTATTTATGTATGGGAATTTTGTTATCAATGAATGGTTTTTAATTGATAATAAATAATTAGATAATTGTCTTTAATATATATATACATACACACATATATACACTACATATATGTTTTTTATCTGGTCATCAATCATCATCACAATATTATGTAAGCACTATACAACATATCTATATTCTCCTTATAAAAAACTGAACCCCCCCTCCTTAAATTTTAAGAACCTGATATGTCTAATTTACCTCCATCTTAATACTTCTATTTCCATTCTATACATTGTAACTAAAATACCCTTACAAAAGTTTCAGACTTTATTAAAATTCTCTTTGTTCGTCAAATATTTTTTTTTTTTTGTTATGGTCAAAACTATCATACAAATAAAGTTCCGATTAAGTATTTGATTTGAAATCAACATTGTCACAACACCTCGAACGTTGTCTATTTTTGCCGGTGCAACGCGCGGGCACCCATCTAGTATATCTAATCTATATCATATCGATATGTATATCCTATATATCCATCAGATCTTTATATATCTATTTATCTATATATTTTATATATCAAAAGTTCAAAACACCATCAGATCTATATTTTTATCCATCAGATCTATATCTTTCGAAATCCCATGAGTGGTGGCTGAGTTCGATGGTTATGGTGGTCTAATATGGTGGTGGTGTGGCTGACGGCAGGAGGAAAAGGGATGTGCTCTGATATGGTGGTGGTGTGGCCAACAGGAAAGAGAAAGAGAGGGAATGGTCACTGAGGTTGTACGTAGGCTGCTGGACTGGTGACTTTGGTTGGTGTGGCGGTGGTGTCATGTGGCGGTAGTGTGGCTGCATTAGGAAGAGAGAGGTAGGAAGAGATGTAAGTTCAAGCCATTTATTCCCAAAACGAAACTCATTGCTACATCACTGTTGGCAACGTCATCTGGTAATTCAATATAATTGTGATCAACTTTGGTAGAAATAGAGTGATGAATTTATGTATTATATTCATGAATATAGATATTGATAAAGTAGATAACGATGTAAATATAAATGGATGGATAGATTTATATAAAGATGGTTTATATGTGTTTCTGGTGATGCAATTAGAATGATGCAGATGATGTTTTGTTAGGCCCCTCCTTATAAACCCCCACTTCTTCCCCACTTCTTCACTATTCATCCGTTTTCTCTCTCCTAGACACCCCAAGAACACCCCCTCCTTATAACCCCCACTTCTTCCCCACTTCTTCCACTCACAAAATCAAAAACAGACCCCACATCAACCCATTAACGTGCGTCTAACTTTGGGAGAAACCCCCGGACGCCGAGCCAGACGCCGCCGGTGCTACTAAGGTCTTCGGCCGGCTTGGCGACGCTATAAGGAGGGGCCTTAGTACTCTGTCGATACACCTTATAAGGAAGGGCCTTATAGATTAATGATAATAGGTATCATGAAATTTTGCTAAGCTCTTATATAAATTTGGTGTAGATATGAAGATGATATCTGTATGTGTGTGTGTATATGGTAGATGATGATGATGGTAGTGGTGTTGTTTATGATTATCTGTATTTTTGGACCAAAATTGTAATTTTTGAAAGTTAAGGATGAAAGCTGCAAGTGACGATCCACAACAGGGACGATTTCTGTAATTAACTCTGGGTATTATTAAGCCAATTTACGAGATTACCCATCACGTGCGAATCACGTGACCTGGTTTTAAACGGACGTTTATGGTCAGGACTAAAACTGTTGACGGAGCAAAGTTTTTTGGACTAAAACTGTAATTTTTGAAAGGTAGGGACAAAACCTGCAAGCTGGGTACCACAACAGGGACGATTTCTGTAATTAACTCTACTTTTAATAATATTAAAGATTTTTATAAGGCAATATAAATATAAATTTTTAAAACTTTTCTTTTCTAATGTTTGACTAGATTAATCCTATGTATTTAATTTAGAAAGTGTTTTTATAATATAATGTATTAAAATTCTAAATATTGTTACTGTATTACTCATATATTATAGTTTCACAAGGAAATAAAAATCTATAATATAACTAAAAGAGGAGGTTGGGGTACACTTGGCAACCCTAATCCCTCTCCTTAGCCTAATTCTCCCTCCTTATTAATCCTCTATTTTTTTATATTTTTTTAATAAATGGCCCCTTTAATAAAAAAATCTTATAAAAAATCTTTATACTTATTATCCATATATATACCACCTAGAAAAAACCCTCACATATTTCAACAAAAAAAAAAACCTGCCAAAAAAAAAACCTACGATCGACTACCAAAAAGGTTTTTTATTTATTATTTATAACTTTGTTCATATTTAATCATTATTATTATTTAACATTGAATTCTTATGTTATTGTTATTATTATCTCTTTTAATTTAGTTTGTTGTCCATTATAGGTTCATCATGGCTTCTTCTTCAACAACAAAAAATAAGACCACATTAGTTCATCTTGAAGATCTTAAGCCAACACATGTTAACCATCATCTACGACTTCGTGTTGTGCATGTATGGACTGTTTCGGAGTGGAACAACCCGAAGAAAATCAAAACGTTCGAGATGGTCTTTGTTGATGAATTGGTATGTATTTTTTCAAATTATATACTCTACACTTTTTGTTTCTCTTTTTATTTAACTAAAGTTGGAAAAAAAAAGGTAAACTGGAATTAATATTTATATGGAGTTAATTTTCATATTTTTCTTCTTTAGCTTTCGTATTGATTAAGTTGTGATATTGGTCATATTGATGGTTGCTCGAATCATACCGTTACTGTGTAAATTTTTAATTCGTCTATATTTGATGGAAACCAAAAGAAATTACTGTTTGGTCACTAGCTTTTCGTTGCATAAGAAAAGCACTCTTGAATTAGCTTTGACTAAAAGAACATCAAAAGTTGTCATCAAGAATCAATTTACTAAGAATATATATATAGATTTATGAAGCAGAAACTTACCATCAAGCATTAGTACTTGATCTTCGTACGCAATGCAACTTGTAGGAATCCGTCTGCCCAAGACACATATTAAATTGACGTGGCTAGTACGTGATGATCCAAGTCGGGTCATACCCAATAACAAGCTAGACAAACACCAATGATATTTATTTATATGATATGATCTTTAAATAAATATCAATACTTGAAACATTTAGAAAGTGAGTTTCTAAATAATTGCACTTGAGATATATAAATAAATTATATGGATGATTTATTTTGAGAGAAATGTGAATAAGTTTATTTGGCAAAATAAACACTTGTGTGTGTTGTGTATAATATGTAATATGTTACATAAGATATATAACAAGTTATGTTGCAATTTTATCTACAAAATGTACAAGTAAATGGTTTTATAAAATTTGTAACAAAAATGTTTGTTACACTTTTGGGCCCCCCCCCCCCATGTGCATTTTATGTGTTGTTTTGTTCTACATATAACACATGTAGTCATAAAAAGAAAACAACACACACAACATTGTAACTATCAATTCTTACATGCAAAAGTAAGACTTTTCTCTCAATTTTTCTCAACTAGAAAACTTCTTTTCTTTAAGTGTTTACAAGTTTATATCCTAGCATATTTTGGGGTGTTTGTTGGAAGCTTGGGGTATACAAGCTTGAGGTTCTTCTAGATTGAAGACTTGCCTTTTGAAGAACATCATATTCTTCATTTCTACTTCCTTACTAGCTTGGAAGAAGGTAGTTCTCTAAAACACCCTATGGTTGTTGTTTTGTATGTATGTTGTTCATATACATGGATCCTTATTGTTTGGGTTTTCTTTTATAAGTTAAACTTTGGTTTTTTAACTATATACACATATTGAAAGGTTCAATTTTTCCGCTGCGTTTTAATATTATAAGGATAATATTACTTTGATAAACTTCTATTTAATATACTTGAATTCCAATTTTTTAGCTTTGATTAATATATTTTGAGACTATCCGTCCATTGGACGGGCCTGAGCACTAGTTTTTTTATATAATCCTTCTTAATACTTTTAAATTATGTTAAACGAAATGTCATTACATCATTTACATGTAAAATATAATAAAATTTCATATGAAATCTAAAATTAGTTAAAAATTTTTCATATGAAAATTTATTATGTACTTTACATATTTATCTACCAATAAACTAAAACATGATTGAGATGTTCTTGAAACGACACGTGGCGTAATCCTTTATCGACACGTGTCCTTTTAATTTATTTATTTTATTAAATTAGCTTTTTTAATTGTATATAAATTCAATTTTCTTATTAACTTAGAATTAAACTCTAACTATTGGCCTATAGATACAAAACACATTATAACCTTATTTGATTGATCGTTTTCTCATTAATAAAGTTGTCTCTTTTTCTTTCTTAATTCAACTCCTATTACTTATAATAAGTTATTAACATGAAGATTTCAAAATTTTGAGTTTACGATCCGAAATCACAAGGCTATTTGCCGTCATCCACTATGCTTATAAGTTCCGATTTTGATGTGATTGTAAAATATAAGGTAAATCCAAAACTCTAAGTAAACATATATTATATTTATCATTACTATTTATGATAATTTAGCTTACATCATCGATTGACTTTAACAATAATTTATTTTATACTTACGAATCATGTATAAGACATATTAAAATTTCTTTGTAATACAATCTATACAGATACCGTACATCGTACGAGTATTAGGACTATTATTTATATAAGATTTCATGATTTGGCATCCATATGAATTTTTTCGTTTTGAGTATCAGGTGAGTAAAAGTTTATTGGATGTATACAATAAAAAGAATATATATTTGAAAAATAAATACTAATACACCATATATATCATAATAATGTTTTGAATATGAATTTTTTGTTCTGTTTTTTTATAAGAGAACTAAACATTCCCACATAACCTTTTTACATGTGACTGAAGCTCATAACTTATATGTTTTCTCACACATACCAAATACCATAAAACTAAGATTCATTAATTATTATATATATAAGTAGAAGCAAAGTTGCTTCTTTAGCCTTCAATATTAGGGTACTAAATGAGGTTAATTATGATTAGTATAATACATGTATTTTGTTTAATTTAGTTTGGTTTATTATGAATAATTTTATTATTAGTATATTACTAGTTATTGTACCCGTGCGTTGCCGCGGAATACTTTTTACACGATAAAGTTCTGTACCAAATTTATGTCAAATATTCGAACCCAAAATTTTAAAAAGACAACTAAACATCTGGTAATAACAATAAAAGATGTAAAAGAATTATAAGATGTATAAAAACATTAACAATAACTATATTAATGTTTTAAATGTTACATGAATGTAATACCTAAGGATGATGAAAGTTATATACTATATAAAAAGACAGATTGAAAATAATCAAAACCAAATGTTTAAAAGTACAACTGTAACTGTGTAAAAGTTGTTGATGAACCCAAAAGTTTAGTGTCAAAAAATGAAAACGAAAATTTGATAAGGCAAAAGTTAAAAAACGCTATATATAAAAAAACGGATGAAAATAACCAAAACAAAATGTTTAAAAGTAAACTGTAACCATGTGAAAGTTGTTTGATGAAAACATGAGAACCCAAAAATTTAGTGTCAAAAAAATGAAAACAAAAACTTTGATGTGGGACAAAGTTAAAAGATGAAAACTTTAAGGGGTTAAAACAAAAATTGGTAAAAATTATTATGTGCTATAAGAACATATACATTCCACGCAAAATACACTTGTACGATCGTATAACTTTGAGAACCAAAAAATTTAGTGTCAAGAAAATGAAAATGAAAACTTTGATGTAGGCCAAAAGCTAAAAGATAGAAATTTTAAAGGATTAAAATGAAAATTGGTAAAAATTATTATGTCTTATAAAAATTTGTACATTCCACTCATGAAACATTTGTACAATCATATAACTTTTTTAGTATCACTTGATAGGGTAAGTAGTTTTGAAATAAGTGAGTTGTATTCTATGTTTATAAAAATGTACCAATTATATGCATAGAAGAGTTGTACTAAATATGCAATAAAGACTTGTAAAAGTATATAGGTTTTTAGTATATATAAATTTTAATATAAAGGCTGAACAATATCGTATAACACTATATTATGTATAGTTAATTACGAACCTTTAGTGCCACTTGATAAAATAGAAACCCCAATTAAGTGTGTCAACCTTTTGCTGTCACGGTCAGCCCAACAGCCAAGAAAATTAAAAGTGATCACGAACTCTTGATGCATTAGCTCAACATCCTTCTTCCCCCTTTCACATCTGCCACTCTCCTCCAAACCGCCATATTATGCCTCTCATCCTCATCTTATTTTTTCAATTTGTTTTATTTTAGATCTAATGCATTTTATTATGGGGTTTATGTTTATAGATTATTGGGCTTTAGAATCAGTTCAAAATCTTGATTTTTGATCGTCATCTTCATCAACCCTCCTTATTATTTTTATTATCTTCATTTTTTTTCTTTTCGTGCTGGTGTTGTTGTTGAGCTGTGTAAATCAAATTGGAAAAGGTATATATTTCTTAATGATGTCTGGATCAGTCCATACATAAGGTTTGTAATTTCTTTTTATCATCATTATTTATTTTGATATATTTTCTTGTTTCCTGAAAATTACATTGATTTTGGTTACATGATACAATTCTTTTTGTTCTTTTTCTTTATATATATCTATAGGTATCCATTCACCACGATCAGATGAGTATTATATTTTCATTGATTGAAAAAGGTAACCCCCAAATTATTTTATGCATGAATGTTATTTACAAATTGGGATTTTGGTGATTTTTGTATCTACATATCTATATCTATTCTTTTTGTGATGTATATTAAGTGATTGATAAAATGCTTCAATTCCATGAATATCTGGATTATGTAAAATATATCCAAATTTTTTTAAAATGGTTAATCATGCAATCAAACTATATAGTATATAGTATTATAGTTATCATCACATAATCGAGTTCTATCTAGCATTTGGTATAGACGTTATGATACGGGTTTGTGTTTACAGTGCGGATTCTCAGGGACTATGCTGCAAAGAACTCTATAACTTCTCTAAACAAATGTGAGCTGTCTGTCCGTGCTCATATGTATACAATTCTGAATGCATTAGACATATAAGCTGGACACGATAAATTTGTCCATTATGATCTACTAAATACTTACCAACGACTGCATTTACGATCGGGTACAGGATTATATTGCTTACACGTAACTGTGTCTATCTATGCTCCAATGCATCGTCAATGGTCGGGGATGCATTATCGGACCAAAGGGTTTACTGTTCGTCAAAGGACGACCTTTACATGATTACATCAAGAGGTCATTCCACGATTCATAAATTGCCGCTCTACGTTGGTACACTGTATCATACTTATAAAATCTATGTTCAAACATGTTTTTTGCAGCATGTTAGAACATAGATTCTATAATGTTTTTAAATCACAGAAACTAAAAGTGTGCATTTTTGGTATATTAAGGTTTACGTGTGGCTTATCTCGACCTGGGTAGCCCACATACAAATGTCAGTCTTGCGGAGCAATCGTGTGGTATGAAGAGAGGAGCATAAATGCAAAGGCATCCATCGCCCCTACCTTCTTATCGTATTGCCAGGATGACAAAGTTTTGCTGCCTCAGTTGCTTGATACCCGTGAGCCACTGCGGACATTGTTGGATCGTAATAACCCATCCAAAAGTATTTTCAATTTCACGGGTAATTTTTTTTTCAATTTCACTAAATTACATCTGTATGCTCAGTATTTGCGTATCAGTTCTGTCCATATTCTGAATCAATCTGCGCATTTACTTCGTATTCGAATGTATACTACACCAATATCTATGCACACCAGGTGGCACGGGCTAGACTAACAACCAAAGGGTCACGAGAAGCGTTCACTAGAACTGATGAAGGGGGTAAGAAAGGAGCTACCTGCACCAAAGCCGGAAAAGGAAAAGAAGAAAAGAGGAATCTGCGCATTTACTTCGTATTCGAATGTATACTACACCAATATCTATGCACACCAGGTGTTGTTGTGGTTTGTTTTTAACTCAAATTTGATCAAGTAATTTCAGGATAAGTTTTGGGAAATTTTTGGCAAGTTTATCAAGTTGAGATGCATCGAGGACAATGGAAATCATAAGAGAATAACTCCACTGTCGTGGTTATATTGGCAACGCGATGGCTTTAAAACTTCCAAGTCTACTCTTTTTCCAGAGAAAGTGGTGCAAAAGGGTATCGAGTTGCTATTATGTGGTCACAAAATTGGATCGGGTCAGACTGGGGGGTTTTCTTCGTTGTCAGGTGACTTTTTTACTTATGCCGAAATACATAAAGAATATTATCTATAAGAAATTAGGTAAAGTAATCCTCCTGCTTTTTTTGTAAATTTTAAAATGGCAGGAGAACGGGGGTTCTATGAATACTGGGACTGATTTTTCATCATTCATGGAAGTTGATGCTTTCAGAAGAGTATTTCCGTTATGGTTCCACGAGCGACATGTGCTTGAGTCATATGGCCGATGCTAGGCTGCTTGGTAAAGCTAGAGAAACTTCTTTGGGTTTAGGTCAGTTAAACTTTGATTTAACTTTTGATGCTTTTTTTATAAAAGAAAATCAGTTTATATCTATGCTTATATTTGGGTCACTTACTTGAGAATTTCTATTTATGAAGAGATAAAGAAAATACAAATTCATGGAAAATGATGCATTACATACTGTGTTGGTTGTTGTGAAAGGTTATTTTATGACGAGAAACTCATGGTTAAGTAGAGGTCCATCTGTTGGGATTCAAGTTCAATAGAATATCATATCATTCTAACTGAAATTCTCCGTGGACATGAAGCTTGCACAAGTATGACACATAGTTTTCTTAGTATGTATAGTTTGGACATGAAGTGACTTATTAAATGGAATAGAACTCATACTTTCTATCTGTGTAATTATAGATTCGAAAAGGTGGATGGCATTATTTGGATACTGATCAAGTGTTGATTGAGAGTGCATGCTCAATTGAGCTCATTGAGGATATGTTGAGCATATTGCTCTCCATGATTCCTGAGATTCAGTATCATCGTTTCAATCCAGGTGAATTTTTATTATGAAAATCAACTTTTTTAGCTGCTTTATATTACAAATCTATTATTTAGAATATAGTGGAGGTGAGAATTTGATGCATTTTTTATACGTATGGTTAGATTTTAGATTAATTTTTATCTTTAACAAATCAATTGAGTTAGATTAACAGATTTAACTAATTAGGAAATGAGTGAAACGGTATAACAAGTTAGACTTGCTAAGAGTCATCTAGAATGAATTCAAATGCATGAAAATTTTGCCAATTCACAACCCACACCGGATGTTTTAAGAATTACTGGTATGTTTTAACCTTTTGGTTTGCTTTTACAAGAATCGTTGCATTGCATCGATCTTTCCAATATATAGTCGAGTTACTCTTTTTTTGGAAACAAACACTAAATGGCTCAGTACTATAGTCTTGGTAACTTTTGCCCTTTTTATGATAGGTTTGACGAGTAAAAGGGGGTTTACAACAGCCGATATTATTCATATGCTATCTGCTAAATTTCTTGAACATTGTGTATTTTGTCAGATTTGATTGGAAGTGCAATTAGCTGCTACAATTCTGTCTTTATTTGTCGTCATTTTCATGGTCGTTAGACTTTGATCATTTGATTAAGTTGATTAAAATGCTGACCTCTGAATATTGGTACGATAAGATCAATGGTATATCAAGTATATCTATTTTTTGTTATTATATGGGGGCAATTACTAGACCAAGCTACTTACAAGAATAGACAAGAACAGGTGAATGAAGCTATTGTTTTTTTTTTTTAAAAGAGTACAGCAATATATCTGCAAGCTGATGTGAGTGACGGGACTGTGAGCACTGTCGTTTTATTTGATGAAACTACTGAAAAGTTGGTCAAGAAGACTGCCAAATCTCTAGGATACGAGCAACAGAAGGTATATATACGGTGGGTGTAAGGTTGATGGCCGACATGGGTTTTTTGTTTAATGTCCAGTGTTGGTTTTCCTTTCACAAGATACTTTGCTGGACGCACCCAACCTGCCGCTATTTTGAAAGCCCTGGTTGGCACCAAACACATTTTCGAGATTAAAAGCCATACTTATTGGTTATTACCATTTTGGGGAGTGCGAAATACTTAGATGCCCAAAGGTTATTGGGCTTGCGGTGGATGGTGATGCCTTACAAGTGGTTACGAGCAATCCAGTGGCAAACGTCACTCCTGGTAATGCGTCTTCCTTGAACGTGTTGAAGTGGGATCCAACAATTCATACCCCGACAAAAGAATCTGGACTGAAGCTGCGAAAGTTGTGAGTTGGGTGATTGTGTGTTGGTGGTGTGGTGTGTATATAAGTAATTGTGTACATGACCGCTGGATATTTGTGTGTCAATTCCATGTTTTGTGCTATATGACTGCAATGACATGTGTGATTCATGATTTGTGGTTTCTGGGGTGTTGAAGATTCGGGCGCTCGGGATTTGGCTACCGCTTGTGTGGATATAGCGTATCAAGACCGGTTATTATGGACCTATCCGTTAGTTCAAAGGCATCCCAAGGAGTGGCCACCAAGGATAAAATTTCATAGGCATGCCACTCTTTCGTTGTATATTTGTATTTGAACTTGGTCTAAGGCAACTCAAACATTTCGTTTTATGTAACAAAAGTAGCTCTTTAGCCATAATCAATCCTACCATTAAAATGTCGTTCCTACATTACAAAAATAAACGCTTATAGACACCATGTTAAAAAAAACGAAACCGAAGACAAACGTGTCGCGTTAAAAAAAGACAATTATCAAGCTGTGCATCGCACGGGGCCTTCAATGATAGAATGTGAATGCTATTAATATACTTTGAACTAAATTATAAATTTTCAATAAAATCATTATTAAATGTATAACTTATTCATGTGTGTCTTCATCAAAACTTTGTATAAATAAATATTTTGTACATGTTCTAGACCTAGACTTGGAGACGCGAAATTAGAGCTGGTCGTGAAGAGCAACAACTTTCTGAGTTGTCATCTCTTCTTCAAGGTGTACGGCTAACAGATGTGGATGATAAATGGACTTGGTGCTTTCAAGGTAAGTCAACATTCTATGTAAAAAGCATTCGTTGTTTTATCGATAGAGCAATTCTGCCAGCATCCGATAAGAAGACAACCAGTAACTTTTTGGCCCCTAAAAAAGTTAATATTTTTGTATGGCGTCTTATGAAAGACAGGTTACCGACTCTCTTTAACTTAAGTAAACGGGGGTTGGAGATCTCATCCATCTTGTGTCCCCTTTGTAAGGCTCATGCAGAATCATCTGATCACATCTTCTCGACATGTAGAGTTTTTACTGAGCTTAATTCACACCTTAGAGCCTGGCTTCGTTTGGACATGCCTTGCATCACACCATTGGAAACCCTCGAGTGGATTCATCACCATCTTCCAAAGAGGTACAAAAGAATCCTTGAAGCTATCAGCTTCATTTCATGGTGGGTGGTATGGAAACAAAGGAATAAAATCGTTTTCAAAGGCAGCTCCGAGTCTAGTAAAGAGGTGTTCCAAACCATAGTTTCGGTTTCTTTTTCATGGATATCTGTCCGGTCTAGGGTGATGTCTACTCCCTGGCATTTATGGGCGATGAGCCCGTCTTTTCTACTATAATGCCCTTTGTATGTAATAACCTTTGTTATCTTTGACGTCTTGTCGAAGCTTTTTATTCTCTAATAAAAGTTGGTTGTTACCAAAAAAAAAAAAAACTTAGAAACAAAATCTTTGTGTGATTAGCTTCTATAATAAATTAGAAAGTTAGAATTATGGATTAATTAAGAAACGTAAAATAATTAACTTACCAAAAATAATGTGACAAAAGAGATACTTATTTCAAATTACTTTTTTTTTTAAAATCAAAATCTAAGACTAAATATATAGTTATCGAAAAGTTTTTTTTTCATTTTCATCGATTCTATGAGAATGGGTGTAAGTGTAAATATCAAAATGTTTGTGGAAGTCACAAGAACGAACATTTTATAAAGGTAAGTCTATATATAATTTTTTTGAGAATTCTTGGATTAAGATGTTACTTGTTGACCATTTTGGTCATGTTCATTTTATTTTTTTCATGGCAAATTATCCTTAATACAACAATAACAACAATATTCAATCCGTGTTAAAACGGGATATAACAATGTAAGATGTAATTAACTTTGGTATTTTTAAGGTGAAACTTAAAATTTCTCAAACATACCTTATTTTTAAGACTAAGAACATTGTGAAAACTTTTACAAATATCTTTCCAATGGTTAACAATCTAATTTTTTCGAAAAATGATTAATTTTTTAAAAAGACTTTCTTTAAAAATCCTCATAAAACTATCAAAACATGACATGCAAATTTTATTAATTTTTTTTTCCTAATCTAATATCTTAATTTTAACGCATGTGATGATTTTGTAGATATGAGTATTTTTAAAAAGATATATTATTTTTTTTGGTCTTCTTTTCCTTTTCTGTTATTTCAAATCAAAGTGCCAACGACGACGACTTTATTAGACGTTATAATTACAGTAAACTATTTGTTTCTTGACCAAGGTTTTCTAATAGTCATTTTGGGGTATTGACCAAATCGGATAGTATATTGGTATACATATACATCTACTTTGTGTCTTTGTCTATATATATGGACGATGTCCGGTCCGACCCGATCCATATCCCTGGATCCAATATCTTTTTGAAAAAAAGTTTCTTAAATATTGGTATTGTCTAACTCCGTTTTTGTAGTTTTTTATAAGTTGTTTTCGCTGAGAAACTGGTTTCGGTTTGAGTTTACACTGGCTCCATGTTTTTGCTCAAAACTCACTAATGATATACTGTAAGTTTTATAAGCATGCAACAAGCAGCATCAGCTATATAGTTCAATTAATCAATGATGAGATGGTGTAGTGGTTTGGAGTTCTCCTGGTGACCTATAGGTCCCAGATTCGAATCCCCATTCCACCAACTTTGAGATATAGGTAGTCTTTCTATGAGGGCTTGCTTGGTATACTCAGGTTCAAGTCTGAGAGAGCAGAGTTTACCTTTATTAATTGTCGTGCTTTCGGGCGGATTCGTAGGGGGTTTCCCCCTATTGGGTATTTGAAATAGACATTATTACTTCGAGGGAGCTCTCTAACGCGGACCCGGTTAAGACAACGTATGCTAGACCCCCGCTGTCGAATCGCGACACGAAGTTTCAAGCGAAATTCACCTTTAAAAAAAAAAGATGTATAATTCAATTACTCGACACATTTTATTAGAAAAACATGCATGTTAAACTACAATTTTGAACAATATACATGTTATATATGCCGGTTAAACTTCAACCAATTATTGTTCCATGTTACAACAAGGAAAGAAAACCTCATAATAATTATTAGTAAGGATTTTAAGGATTTATAAATTGGAGATAGTCTAATAAATTTAAATTTTTGAACGCTTTTGATCGACTTTGGAAGTAATCTAACAAGTTTAACTTTTCAAATAAAATGTATCGCGAAGCAAAACAAGACGATCGAGCAGTCTTTAAACTTTTTTTGGTATCACCTCATTCTGCATCTATGTATGATATGGTAGTATAAAAAAGTTAAGTACAGTTTTTGATAAATAATCATAGGGTAAGATATAAAGATTTGCAATCCCCAAACGTGGAAATAGAAAATGCCAAAAATGCGAGGGCTGGACTTTAATAAAGTTAAAATCAGTGTTGGGCTTCATCCAAGCTCTCCAACTGGACTCCCGATGTTCAAATATTTAAAATTTGTTTGGAGACCCATGGGCCTCTTAACACCCTTCAAACGATTATTTTATGCGTTTTGTTACTGACAAACATAGAAGTATAAGACTGTCAGTCATAGATTATTTGTATCCTTAAAGTTTTGTATATACAATAGTAGTATTAATACCCGTACAATGTACGGATTGACTATAAAATCGATTTAAAATAAATTTTAGCATTATCATTGCATGTGTTTGGTTTCTCAAGTTTTATCTTAATACATATATCATAAACGTTTATTTATCATATAAAAGTGAATCAATCTTGTACTAAATAGCTCATGATTATAAGGTGTATGTGTAGGGAAACAAAAATCCGTTGATACTAAAAAACACAATGACATTTTATGTAAATATAATTATTATTTTATTAGTATAAGTTTGTCATGTATTTCCTAATAAATGGTTTATATAATATATAATTCTAAACTCTCACTGTACATACATAAATTTTTAGGTGAGAGCATGAAAACATGCAAAGTGGAACGCAAATTGCGTTGGTGGATAATCCGATTTTATTGCCGTTCAAAAAAGTAATCCGGTTACATCTCTCTATATAACTAAGAGAGGATAGTTTTTTCTTTCCTATGTGGCACTTCTCTTTTCGTGCCAACTAAGCTTTTTGCTTAGGTGGCATTTTCTGGTAATTTTAATGTTTTTTTAGATATATTGACATTTAAATCTATATTATTTAGTGCTTATGTGACACTTCATTTTCCACGTCATCATTTGTTTACGTGGACATTTTTTTTTTTTAATCAATTTTAAATAACAAATAAAAAAGGCAATACAAGATTAGAACTCATGACCTCTAACTTTTAATATTATGCATAAAAACATGATTGTTATTTGTTGTGCAACACATGACGTTTTCATTGAATGACACGTGTCCCACTTAATAGATAAATTAAAAATCCTAATTATTAATTATTATGTTATGTTATACTTATCGAAATTTTTTATATAGTATTATTTTTATTATTTCTAATGATCGATTTTATTCTTTGTATATGTTTACAGTTGTTGTTGACAATAAATGCTCCTAAATATATAATCATAATCCTTGGCTTTTTTTTTATCTCCATCCGTTGAGAACATAATGAAAAATTGCTTTACTATCTCAGATTCGCAGCCACGTGCAAAAGCAAAACATAGAAAAGAGGTTTTCGTTTTTCTTGATTTTCTTGCTATTCATTCGAACATACTAAATTTGTGTTGTTTGGTTTTGTTCTAACAATGAAGTAAAAAGGCTAAATTTTGAGTTTGTTCTTGCTTTTCGGTATTTATTGATTGTGATCGTATGGATATATATAGAGATGTTATATTATTTAATATTCGTTTCGACCTATACGTGTTCATCAAATCAAAGGTATACTTTTTAACTCACTTTGTGAATTATTTATATTACTTATAATAAGTTATTAACATGAAGACTTCAAAAATTTGAGTTTATGATCCGAAATCACAAGGCTATTTCCCATCATCCACTATGCTTACAAGTTCCGATTTTTATGTGATTCTAAAAATTCAAGGTAAATTCAAAACTTTAACTAAACATATATTATATTTATCATTACTGTTTATTATAATTTAACTTCGATTATCGATTTATTTTAACCACAATTTATCTCATACTCACGAATCATGTATGAGCCATATTCAAATTTCTTTAACTTGTTCATGTTCGTTCGTTTAACTTAACGAACGGTTCACGAACAGATTAACGAACATAATCACTTGTTCATGTTCGTTCGTTTGTGTTCATGAACGAATGTTCACGAACACAAACGAACGAACACTAAGAATGAACACAAACGAACGAAGTATTTATAAATTAAGTACTTTTATTTATACTTTTTCTTAAATAACTAGGTATTAATAATATATATTATATAAAAAAATATTTATATTTAAACTATTTTTTACAGTATAGTTGATTATGTATATATATATATAAACGAACATAACGAACTATTGTTCACGAACGATGGTTCATGAACATAAATGAACGAACGTTCACGAACGTAAATGAACGAACGAGAGCTTTGTTCATGTTCGTTCATTTAACTAAACGAACGAACACAAACGAACTTCCCGCCGAACGGTTCATGAACTGTTCGTGAACTGTTCAGTTCATTTACAGCCCTATTAGGACTAGTAAGTCTATATATATAGATTTAATTATAAATATAGTTGTATTCAAATAAGGAACTTAGCTCGTCGATTGAATAAGATTTTATTAATTTAATAAAAAAATTTTAAAAAAATAATGACTAAAAGGACACTTGTTGTTTTAATACAACGCCATGTGTCGTTTAAAAAAAGCTACAATCCTGTTTTAGTTTATTGGTAGATATATATAGCTACTAACCCCTTGATACTATAAAATATATACTCTCCCCGTAGTATCATAGATTCGATCATATGCATGTGAACTACTACATGAAAAATTTAGTAAAGTATATTACAAATGATACTATATAACCTAATAACATGTTATATAGATTGTGATACACTCATCTAAAATCAATATCTTTTACAACTTCTAACAAAAAGGGCATTTTGTATACATTGAAAAGCCTAAAAATATAGCAAATGACTCTTAAAATTAGATACTATAACTCATAGTACACATATACATGCACTTGGTTCTTGTTGCTCTAATCATATTTGTAACAAAACTCATATGAACCCTACGCCTATTTTTGAAATCATGTTTGTTTCGATATTTCTTCAATAGACATAAAATATAACATCGTTTTCATAGGACAAATATTAGAATAAAAAACAAAATAATAAATAAACTTGCCGTTTGGTTTTATCCTTGAGTTTCCTTTGTTTATGTCAATTAGTAGATGTCATATTCCGGAATGAACCATTTGTTTTATTTTTAATCAGAATTATTTTATTAAGAAATGACTTCTCATAACTAGCTTAGTATATATAAAAATACGAAACTTCATAATCGTCGTTACATAGTTGGCTAATCTTTATTCATTAGATACATCGATATATATCGATGAAAACCATGTTGAATTTTTTTGGTCCTTGATGTAGAACTATAACTCTCTTAATAAATTCAATATTGTATTATAGTAATGTAAAAAAGAATGTAATATCTAATATTGACTACAATTTTAGAATTTTATTAAGTTGTTGGATATTCTAATTTATGTCGCCTTATTGTTTCTAATTTTTAGCCGGATCGGTTTGTTTTTACTGACATTAGTTTGTGGGTAAAGATATATCGTAGAACTTTTATATATGTGTTTGAAATTTTAGTTATTTAGTTAGCTTTGATTAGTTATGTGCACAAAAATTAAAGGGTGTTTGTTTCAATAGATCGGTTGAATATGATCGATTCAATAAGATGAATCTGGTTTGGTTTTAGTTATTAAAATGTAGATTATCAAAAAAAAGAAACAAAGCAACAATGAGTAACTTTATTTTTCACCATCTTCATGGCTAATATTGGCTTTAAGGCGTCTTCATTAATACTGTGATTTTTGTCTTCATGATTCATGATTGTAGAGCTAAAAATGAAAAAATAGGAAGTATAGGGGGAAAAAAAACTACGAAATATAAACCTAATCGTATTGGTCATAGGGATATGGCAACCCAATTCTCACCATAAATTTCAACTCATACTTTCAATCAATCTCATTATGTCACAACATCTGAATGAACGACATTAGCTCAATTGAAGGCGAGTTTGCCACCACAAAAACTATTTCTTGAAGGAGAAAACCGGTGTGATTATAATAGTCGGGGGAGATCTGGGATGCATGGTTACATTTCGAGAGAGTGAGTAAAGTTAGATGGCAAAGTGAGAAGGAGTTAGTAGAAGATCTGATGAAATTCTGAATAATTAACACATAAACTTAATTTGGTGACTTTTATTTTATCTATAAATAAATATTAAGTGATTTGAAGGCTTGAAGAAGCTACTCTTATGATGATTTTTCTAAAACTTACTGTCACGACTTAGTGTCATACTGTCATGTAATTTATATTATTTTTTTTACTGATTAAGCTAAGTTTAGATAAGATAAATTGACTTTAGTCGTTACCGTCATTAGTTTAGGCAAGTAAAACGAAAAACTATCGTACATTTATTTATAAACTATACGAATGTTAGATGACCTATTGATCGGTTTAGCAAGTCAAAGTGGTCATTCCGGACAACCACTCATTTCGGGCAACTTTATTTCGATATGAACAACAGTATAGTGTTATTTAGAGATATTTCGAAGATTCCCTTCTAAGTTCTGTTTCAAAATCGATTATTGACCGCATGTAACATGGTTGCTTAGTAATAGGGGGCTTTTTCATAGCTAGATATAATCGTTTCAGTGGTTGAAAGGTCATCCTCTCATTTAAGAGGTTTTGTGTTCAAGCCTTAAGGAGGACATAAGAAGTCTCTTTATAAGGGCTTGACTTGGATATATCCAGGTTCAAGTGTGAGGGACAGGGTTTACCTCTATTAATTGTCGTGTCTTCGGGCGGATTAGTAGGGGGTTTTCTCCAATCGGGTATTTGAAATAGGCATTTCTACTTCGAGCGAGTTCTCTAGCGCGGATCTGGTTAAGACAACGTGTATGCTAGACCTCTCGCTGTCGAATTACGACACGAAGTTTCCAGTGAAATTCACCTTTCAGAAAAAAGAGTTATAATCGTTCCAACTTCCTAAATAAATAAGGTATAAATTGATTAACCACTTCTTAATTAGTTCTCCACTATAGCTGCAATTTGTATCATAAAATTCTTTTGTTTGTTGCGTAAACCCATTTTGAATGATCTATACAGTTAATCTAAGAATTCTTGTTTCTTTTTTTGAAACATTTAACAGGCTCTTTTTTTTTTACCAAAGATAAAAATTCGTCGGAAAATAGGTGAAAATAGAGAAAAAGTAGTCTTCTAAGATGAGTCGTTACGGGAAATTTGGTGGAAAAGGTGACTTTTACGTTTTAAACCGGTTTACGGGTCACCCATACAAAGTTTAAAAGTTCATTGACTACCCAGTGCAATCAAAAGGTTCGTGTTGCAAGTATGCAGTGGCGGAACCAGGATTTTCATTCCGGAATCGCCGAACAGTTTTAGTACATAATTAAATTAAATCAATCTGTGCTTGCCAGTTACATTTAATACTAAATTAATAAAAAAAAATATACTAAAACTATAGAGTTTTATAAAAATTGTGAGGTTATCGTAGCTACCTTTGGCCACCACATATCTTCGCCACCGTAAATATGTATAAAGAGATAAATCATTGGCATTTGAGATATTTATCCTTATAGAAAATGTTGAGCTGAACATAAAACTTAAAGTAATGTTATATTCTTTTAAAACTTCCTCTTAACTACAAGATAAACATACTAGACTAAACAAATCTAATATATGAGAGGAAGAAAGAGGAATAATGTATTACACACATCAAATTTTGTAGAATTAGAAGGAAGTTTAGGAGAAAAATACAAGAGGCATATCATTTTCCTAAAACTTAATATATTACTTTACAACATTTTTCCTATAAAAATTGTCCAAATTTAATTCATATATCAAATAAAGACAAACTAAAGTTTTTTGAAGACTAACTTGTATATGTGTATATAAATATACAAGCCAAACAAAGACACATAATACATGCAAAGCCTTTTCTTCTAGGTGGTTTGCTCATCTTTTTCAATAATTCAAACCAGAAATCATTCTTCTGGTTTTGTCTTAGCCACCAGACTTACCAGTTTGATTTTGATTTCTTGTTTCTTATTATAACCTGCACTAAACTCTAAAATATAGTCTCTTTTTGGCATCAAATATATCATGTCAAATATTACAGGAGATGATGTAAGTTTTTCTTCAGGAGAAGAAGGTCAAGATAAGCAAGTTCAAGAGCTTAAAAACCATTTCCATGGCGGGAATTCAAGCGATGTATCCACTTCACTCCCACCTCCTAAAAAGAAACGAAACCTTCCAGGAACTCCAGGTAAGTTTGTTAGTTTGTTTGTATAACTACCACTACAAGAAAAGGGGGTTTTAGCGTCTGCTTTTCTTGTAGTGTACAAATTTTGAAGGATGTTTGTCATCTATACCTAAAGTTGAAATAAGAAGTTTGTCTAATTAAATCCTAATTATGAAATCTCTATTACTCTGTATCACTTACTTGAAATCTCATGACGCGCCTTTCTTTTAGGAGATAAAGTTGCTTACACATCTTCTTAACTTGACCCGATTAGGGGGAGTATATGTTTCCTTAGATTCTTTTTAGTACTCGTGATTGCCTGATCTTTGTCCGCCTAATCCAGAAGGTTTCTTTTATAAATCTCTATGAGTTTTATGAGAATTTGAGCACATGGTTATGAACCACGAGCAATGTTAGTTTGTGAGAGGTCGAAATCCATCCTCATGCACAACAAACATGAAAAGATAGGCATTTCTGCACCGGGATGGAAAACCATACCATTTGAAGTTCCAAGGTTTCATTTTGTAAAAGAAGTTATATAGATATATTTTTATTTTTTTGGATTTTGTACACATGCAGATCCTACTGCAGACGTGATTGCATTATCACCAATAACACTAATGGCAACAAACAGATTTGTGTGTGAAATTTGTAACAAAGGGTTTCAAAGAGACCAAAACCTACAATTGCACTGACTAGGTCATAATCTTCCGTGGAAACTAAAGCAAAGAACTAGCCCTGAGATGAGGAAACGGGTGTATGTATGTCCTGAGCCGTCTTGTGTTCATCACAATCCGGCTCGGGCACTTGGTGATCTTACTGGGATCAAGAAACATTATAGTCGCAAACATGGAGAAAAGAAATGGAAATGTGACAAATGTTCTAAAAAATATGCTGTTCAATCTGATTGGAAGGCTCATCAAAAGACTTGTGGCACTCGGGAATATAAGTGTGATTGTGGCACCATCTTTTCAAGGTTCGACTTCTCAAGTTAGCTATTGTGACTAGGTGTCGCTTTCATAAATCAACTTTCAAAGCCGGGTCAGTTTTGGTTACAAGGAAATGTAACTTATGGGCTGATTTGGGATTTTGGGTTATGTCTAAGTTAGAAAACGGTTCCAATGGGCCATATTGACTCATTTGAATAATGAAAGAACATGATTAGTTATACTGTTTATCAACATAATTGAAGTATCTTTTTCTTTTTGGTATAGGAGGGATAGCTTTATAACTCATAGAGCGTTTTGTGACGCGCTAGCAGAAGAAAACAACAAGGCGAACCAAGGAATGTCACAAACTCAACATTTGATGATGGAATCAACAAACAACGGCTTAATGGGCTTACCTGATTTCAATAGTTTTGAGCCACAAAACTCGGGCAAATCTGTTCCTGAAGAACTAGTTCCAACGCCTTTCAAGCCATCAAACATGTCTGGAGGAATGTTTTCCAGCAGCTCTGGCACCCTTTTCGGAAACCCAAGAGGTGGATCCTCATCGTCATCAGGGCTACAGCTTAGCTCACCAAGTGGCTCATCAGGCTTTGGCTATTTCCAACAAGATATCAAAGGAGCCTTGCTATCTGGGCCTGCGGGCCATATGTCTGCGACGGCCTTGCTTCAAAAAGCAGCCCAAATGGGTGCTACAGCAAGCAATGGGATTAATTCTCCAATGATGCAAAAGAGCTTTGTTACAAGCATGGCAGGACCCGATCAAGTTAACCTATCCGAGCCAAGGCCTACATCACCTTATGGTATGCAACGGGCTGGACAATACGATAACTTCCATGTCCAACATAATCAAGCAACGATGGCAGGAGTAAACATTGGTACCGAAGGATACAATCCTTTCCAGAAGCCCGGCCCACAAGATATGTTTGGGTTGGGCCTTGGGCCAGAACCTAATTCAGGTATGAATGATATGGGAATTTATAGTGAGTTATTAATGAGAGGAGACCAAAGTACTTCATTTACAAAGAATTTAGAAAATCATGAAGATAGAAGTGACGAAAACTCTGTCTTGGTTCAGGGTAGAGGAAATTCGGTCATGGGGAAAAGCCCGTCAAAGTTAGGCAGTGGTGGTGCTGGAAATGATACGTTAACGGTTGATTTCTTGGGAATTGGAGGATCAAGACCATTAAATATACAAGTACAACAGCAACAACAACAAAGATTCAATGGGTTTGATGGAGCAAGTCAAGCAATGAATCCTTTTCAACAGCAAATTATACATGGGGAGTCTCTACCACATGAAAAGCCTATTTGGGAGGAATGACAAAAATGCAAAAGTCCATTAATGTTAATGAGAAGGTGAAGAATGCTGGGCCTAAAGAGAATTAATGAGCTAGATGGGGGATAATTGGCCCAATTAAATATTTGTGCCAAATGGATTTGGTACTTTGTTAACTGTAATATTGTATCATCACTCATCAAACTAACCTTTTAATGATCGAATATTCATAGTTACTTAGAACTTCGTTTCAATTTGTATTTGTATAATTCACATTTGAGTTACTTTCAAGTTCTGTGTTTCTAATTCACATTTGAGTTAGTAAATCTTTTGCTGTCATCAATGTCAATATTATAGCATATTTACTAGCCTTTAGACTTGTGTGTTTCACACGAAACTACCGGTATATTTATGAGTTTAATTAGAATTATGTTAAAATTATTGTTATATATATGTAAAGATAATCTCTTATCAAAATATAACAACTCATTATAATAACGTTCCCCGTATCACATTGTGAGTAAATGATTGTGGAAGTAAATAATACTTCGACCCAAACCAGGTGAGGTTTGACTCTTCCATGGTGGATGGTTGGTTCGACAACATCCTTTCGATTTGAAAGCGTAGAAGCTGGGTTACTTCATGAGTCATGACTCATGAGTAAATAAGCACCCTGCTAACTGCTTCATGATGAGGCATCACTTGTGTTACCTCAACAATGATATTTTGGGAAGACCTTTCTCACCACATCTCATTCACAACACATCTAAATAAGTTGATGTTTTGGTCCATGTTCTCGCGACGCTTACCAAATCATTTAGTAAACTCCTTTGATATGAAGTCGGGCGGAACCATATTGGGGGTGAGGGTGGCCAAGGCCCACCCCCAACCTTTAGTTCTAATTTTGGGTATTTACAAGATTTGGCCCACCGTATATTTATTTTAGCCCAATTTTATAAGCTTAGTTGTAAAATACAATTGGGGATTTGGGGTTAATAAGAGACGAGAAGTTCACTTTCTTTGGGAGTTGGGGTTTGGCAGTGCGTCTTCAGTAATCAGTACTCTTCCAAAGTTCCAAGTTCATGGTGAAACACTAAATTTCATCCATTAATTTGATGATGGATTCATTCAACAAGATTCAACAATTCATTAAATATTAATTAAGTATTTCTCTAATTTTTGTATTTGGTATTTTATTGTTTATTATTTCATATTATATTTATTAGTTTAACTAGATTTTAGACCCGTGTCAAATACACAGGTTTTAAACATTATCAATATAAAAATTAGTATATGGAAAAAAAATACTTATACGTTAAGATGTAAAAATATACTTAAAAAGAATTGAGATATTCAAATAAATACTTGAATGCTAAATCATTCAAGGTTAGATGGTATAGCAGAGTTTCTTTTATACAAACTCTTCAGAGAAGCAATATCTTAACTTTGATTACACAATTGACTGAGTTTCATTGATGTCTTGCAAAAAAGTAATTTTAATTTCGTGTGAGTCCCTCGATAGCTATGGATCGCTCTCGAGATCGTCTATGGTTATGTCGTGAGTGCGGAATCCTCACGAGATAACTGTTTGATTAGTTATCTATTATATTGCTAATTACAAGAGTATAATCAGCCTTATATTGCTCTATATTCGTTTGGTATATATCACAAACGAACTTAGTTGCCTTAGGTGTGTTAAACTGAACGTTATCTATCATTTTAGGGTTTTTGTTCGTATTTATATGTTTCTGATAATATTAGACTCGCTGGGCTTTGTTCTTACGAACTTAGCAGCCCAGCCCATCTTAACGAAGATTATCTTCGTTAGTGCCTAACGAAGATTATCTTCGTTAGTTGTAAATCAGCTTTTTATAGTTATATTCCTAGTATTTCACGTACAAGGAATCCTAACGTATATTATGTTTGTACTTGTATAACATACATAACAAACATCATATATAAACATATATAACACCTAAACATGTAATCGATCATTACCAAAACATTATGTTCATAATCTATCAATTACATATACAGATAAGACGTCTAATCAAATCTAAGTTGCTGTTGTCACATCAACGTGCATCAACAAACTCCCCCTTGACAGCAGCACCTTCGATTTCTCCAGTCTTCAAAATTCTGTCATCAATTAAATAACAATCGCTTGCTATTTGCATGGATATTTTCATGTAAGCAGACTTGGATAATCTTACGATATTGACTTTCTTCATATTTCCAAAATGGCAAAAATGAACATTCTGTATCGTATAATTTCCTCAGATCATTTCTTGAGAAGTTGACCAACTGCATTGGATCATACATCCTTCTCAGCAAAATCTTCTTTTTCGAATCTGCATACATCTTGGCTTCACCAGAATCTCGATCAATCTCCCAATTGTCCATTTTATCCAAGACATCTTGTGCCCATTTCTTGGCAGGGACTTTGATCATACACTTGATATCACGTTGAATATACTCAACGCTTCTATCTGGCTTAACCACTTTCTTCTTCTTTCTTGATTCAATATGAAACTTCGGTTTCTCTGAGTCTTTCATATTCAATCTCAACTTGAAATCCTCATGAAGTTTCTTACCAATAACATCAGCAAGACCATATCCACTTGGATTGATAATCCAGTTATTTTCAAGTTCATGTAAGTCCTCTTCACACAAACTTCTGAAGTGACTCTCACGCCATGCTAAATATTGACAACCTTCTGGTCTTTTAAGAATGAACAACTTCAATTCTTCATCATAGAACCAACTCCAGATTATTGTCTTATATTTCGCAGCATCTTTATCTGAAATGTGAGTCCAATACATGATAGGTTTCAAAGTATCCCTAGTGACTATATATTCCCCAAGTCTTTGTCCAGGCACAAGCCGATCAACCTCTTGTAGTGGATCATCATCTCTGAGAGGAACTGGATGACTATTTGGATTAAAAGGTCTTGTCAAGTTTATTTCATATTCAAAAGGAATCAATGCATCATCAACCTTAGCGTATATACCACAAAGTTTAAAACTTTTGTATTGCTACTAAATGAATCTTGAACCATTCTTTCCTTTATATCTTTTCTCTTCAATTCCAACACATTCCTTTCTTCAATAGATGGATCATTAGGAATTGTGTCCCAAATATCATCAAACCCATAAGGTTTCTTGAATAAATTAACATCTGGTTCCAGGACAATCTCACCTTCCTCAAGCTCATTTCCATCAAAGAGTAATTCTGTATCATCTGTATCATCTGATAAGATTACACAAAATAACACCAGAATACAATGATTAATCATGATAATAAAGATGAAATATAATTGCATTGAAATAAGATAAATTACATTTACATGTCATAACTTATTACATGCAACCTAAAATACAATTCATCTAATCATTATTAACATCATAAGTTGAATCAGCATCAGAATCAGATTCCAAAGCTATTTGCTTTTGATCTGACTCTTTTTTCTGTCTTTCATTTTTTACTGCCATGTGGTTGGTTTATTAATAAAACATCAAACACATCATGAAAGGCGTTTCTTCAGAATAATAGTCATGTCCAAATTTTGCTTCAACTTCACGCTTTAATCGATCAGTTTCAGCTTCAACTTGATCATCACTTAAATAATCAATTGATTTTGAAGAATTACCTGAGTCAAGTGCTTCAATAGCCTCAGCATCACGAGGGGCACTTGAATCTCCAGCACCAGATGTACCAACCTCAGTATGATCTCCCCCTATCTCCCCCTGAACTTCAACACCCTTTCCTTTGTCAAGAACTGGGCGAGAATCACTTCGATCACCAGCATTATCAGCATCATCATCATCATCTTGACGTCTTGGCACTGATAATCTGCATATCTCTTCAGGCACATCTCCCCCTTGATTCTTGACCCAATTGACAAGAAAGGTCAGAGCAGCTCGGACATCTGAGAGATCAGACTCTAACGTGTAAACACGAGTCTCTAGAACCTCAATACGTCGAACCAGAGGAGAATCTGAAGGAAGAGGAGTAACAGGCACTCTGACAGCAACAGAATGAGCTGGTGCTGTTGATGCAACCGGAATAGCAGCAGCAGTTGAACTTGGAGGATCAGGAATTGAAACTGATGTAGCTTCAGTGATACGTGCACGCTTAACTCTTTGATAAGTAAGAGTAGCATCCATTGATCTTTTAGAACTCCTAGTATCACTTGAACTGGGTGCATTGACCGGATCATCAATATCGTCAAAAAGGCTGGCTAATTCAGGATTAAATGATCACTTGCAGAAGCTACAGGAACATCATGAGCCCTCTTTGTACGATGCTCATATTCACCTGTGTCTTCCGAGACAACAACATTATCTGAACCACTGGTACTAGCTTCATCATCGTCATTCCCATGATCAGAATCATCATCGGAATCATCATCTGAAGAATCATCTGAACCATCTTCAGAATCTTCTGTATCATCAGACTCTTCATCATCATCCACAAACATATTATCCTCAAGACGAGAACGATAGTCAGGATTTATCAAGTGACCAAACAGTGGTGGATCTGTAAGACCTTCTACATTGCGTGTATGTGCTTCTAAGTCAGCGAAGAGACGTAGAGGCCAAGCATGCAGATTATAACGAAGACCTTGATCATAAACTAAGTCTGGACAGAAGTGTCTGACTATGGCCATAACAAAACGAGGATAAAGCAGAAATCGCTTTCGTCCTTTGGCACTAAGTTGTTCAAGAAATTCCTGATAAAAGTAGACAGAAAATGGATACGGGCGATTGTAGACCAATGCAACCATCTGCGATGCTATTTGAGCAGAAAGTTGATCAAAACCCGCTTTACGATTGCTTAAACAGACTAGCAAAGCATACGCCAGATATCTCCATCGTCCTTTAATTCCACTTTTGTCAAATGGTAATTTAATTGCACCGACGTAACCCATCCTCTGAAAACATTGATAAAGAAGCTGAAACGAATATGGTATATCTACCGCTTCTTCTGGTTCTTCACCTAAATGCAAAATATGACGTAGATTTGCAGCATTGAAATCAAAAGTGATCCCAGCAACTGTAGCTCGAATAAAGCTATGACCATTAACCATCACTTCATGAGCAGTACTCCAGAATTCATCTATGTACTGTCTAATAAGTCGTGGTGTAAAAGTGAACACAAACGATAGTCTTGAACGAGCTATGAATGCAAACATTTGATGATAATGTTCACTATTGCGTTGATCTGGATCAAGGTTGAGAGCCAGATTATGCTTCTCAAAGAATTGTCGCGGTGCTAAAGCCATATCTGCAAAGCAAATCACAGTATCGAAACAACAAATATAAATTAAGCACAATGAATGAATTACAGACTTGGAAAACTTAATCACTAAATTCGTAGGTTAAACAGTACGAAGATAGTCGTTAAGTTCGTAAGAAAGAAGTTTACGAAGATATATTAAATTCGTAAGAGCATACTGTACGAAGATAGTATTAAATTCGTAAGAACAAAGTGTACGAAGATAGTATTAAATTCGTAAGAACAAAGTGTACGAAGATATAAGTTCGTAAGAACTAAATGAACGAACATAAGGGTTAAGTTCGTAAGTTAAAACAGTGTACGAAGATAGATTAAATTCGTAAGAACATACTGTACGAAGATAGTATTAAATTCGTAAGAACAAAGTGTACGAAGATATTAAATTCGTAAACACTTGTAGAAATCCTAAGTTCGTAACTTATAAACCTAAACTTAAGTTCGTAAGTTATAAACGAAGGCTAACTTCGTTTGCTTGAACACTAAATTCGTTTGCTACTTCTGAGCAGCATTTCATCAACAATTTAAATTGATTAACTTTTTGTTTTTGCCCAAAATCGTTTTCAAAAATTTGTATCCATTAATTATAGCATAACCCAGTTCGATTATAACAAGAATTTAAGATATAATAGAGGATTAATCTCAAAACGAAATTAAAACCCTAAAATCAAAATTCTTATGAACCTGACTGAGTTCGTGCATAAATTGGACAAAAGAACCAATTATGATTAGTGATTTGCGAAAGATAATGGTCAATAAGTTACCTGAATCACTAATAACAATGATAATCTAATCAACAAGTCTAAAATCGACTGAAAACTGAAGATTTGATTGATGATATTATGGGAGTGAAGCTGCTCAAATTCGTTTATGTTTGAAAAAGGAAACAATAAAACGAAGGCAACTTATATTTATATAGATGGTAAAAACGGTAAAAACGGGTCTGGTAGGTATCTGGGTACAATAAAGTTCGTACGAAGTTAATCTTCGTAAGAACTAATCGTACCATACATATTCTAACTTCCAGAACGAAGATAAATGTTATCTTCGTAAGAACGATTTGAACGAAGATAAGTATATCTTCGTAAGAACTAACTCTGGACTTAGAACATTTCAGAATATCCATCACGAAATGTACCACGATACGACCCTTTACCTAATCCTGTACATAGCAAAAAATCGTTTTCAAAAATTTGTATCCATTAATTATAGCATAACCCAGTTCGATTATAACAAGAATTTAAGATATAATAGAGGATTAATCTCAAAACGAACATTATAATCTTGAATAATAACAAAACTCCACATCTCTCAAACCAAATCATCAACAAACCTGAAAATAATCAATTAACATATGAACAATGTTACCAATCATGACCATGAAACGAAAAACTTTCCACTAATCATTGAGATGCTTAACGACAAATGATCTTGAAACACTTAAGTCCCATACGAAATGCCGTCTACAAAACAGTCAAACAATGAGTAGTCCAAAAATTCAATTAAGAACCTTATAAGGTTTCCGAAATCATATCATAAATTATAGTACGAAGATTAAAAGTAACAGATCTGATTATTTTCACTAAATACATGAATCATAAAATAAATAAATACACCAATATCAAGTTCATGTATTCTTCCTTCACATGCTCATATCTGTATCACAAAAATTGTCATCACACAGCAAGGATCTTATCTCTAGGATATCATCCATACGAATAACAATGTATTTGCAGAATATAGCACTTCAACTTAATCTTTTTAACCTGAACACTGCACACTTAATGAAAACTCATTAACGCATTAAGAGCATAACAGAATAATGCAGAAAATTTCAAGCTAAAATCATTCAAAAAACAAAAAAAAACAGGGTTAACAAATACGAAATAACAATGAATCTAACAAAAGATCAAGGAAGGTCATTTCATCGTCAAACCCTAAAATGTCACCAAGTTATAAATTAAATTCTTAACTTGTAACAACTGAAAATTTGTGAGATTTCAAATAACTTTGACTTTTCACAAAACACTTAAAATATCATTTTCTATTATCCCGCCAAATTGAAGACACCAATTTCAAATGCGCACATCACAGTAAAGAGCTCGAAATGGAAAACCACAAGGAGACTCCTACCCTCGAAGAAAATCCAAAGGCCTATGAGAGGGACACACCCAGAAAACCAGTAGAATTCGCAGTGGCAAGACAACAAAAGATCATTTTCTAAACTTAAACAAATTAATGTTCATATCAGAAAATCTTCACACAACCTCATCAAGAATTCTCATGAATGAATTCAGTAAAACATATACTCAGAATTGGAATAGGATCTCTCGTGCAATAAGAACTTATGAAAATACTATGTTGACTCAATAAAAAGAAAAAAAAAAAAATCAGAATAAAAATAACAGAATAATAAACTAAGCTATACATTAATTAACTTGATTTATTCATTATTTATTCATTATTTACATGATGCTTGGTTACTGCTGATTAGATCAGTTTAGCATGTTACATAAACCTGTGGGTGAGAAATAATTCTCTTATTATTAGTTATGAACAGTGATCCAAAAACGATTACCAATATGTTTGTCCTCTTAAACACTCGGTACTTCCAGTCTCCTTTTTGGTTTGTGGCACTTTCGTATTACTTGAGCCAAGGACAGTCACCATGTAACCTAGTAAGTTACTCATGCCACAATTTTAGTTTGCGAACTTATGTGCCCCATATTCAGATACACTCTTACAATCGAAAAAGCACTAAGATTAAGACATTTGGTGATTAAAGTGAGAAAGTCTTTAAGAATCAAGTCAGCGGTGACAGGTCGGTGATTCCTCACGCGTAAAGCGACATAACTTGACTCACGTACGGAAATATACTTAACATTGCATAATGCCAAGTACTTGCATATTTGTGACATTAATTTACTTTAAAGCACTTATGAAAACCCGTGACTTTCTATGAGACCCGTGTAGCGAACTTTCTGACAACCTATCCTAAGTTGAAAACTTTAGGTAGGCTAGGTATACAAGGACACCCCAAGGACTTACTTGTTCGAATCTCAAAGGCCACATTAGCTTCATACTTTCAATAGATTTATTTTGATATTTGCATATCTTGTCACAAATATACATCCGAAAAAGCAATACATACACATATATGTACCCGAGACCTTCTTTATAAAGACCAAATATACCTAATTACAATGCAAGATCTTTCATAAGATTTAAAGGACTTGTCTATTTTAAGAACAAGTATTCTCAGCCATATATCTGAATAAGTTTCCCATAAGAACATTGTATACATTTAAGTTCAGATTATAAGGAAACCTTGGTACTTTGTGCCTATCGATACATCATATAATGGTATCACTGAACTAAGCATTTTAAAGTACAATTAAGTAGGCTTAAAAGCTAAAGTATCGTCACGTCTAATCATTTAGTACAGTGACCGTACTTCATTTATTATATTTTTGGATTTTCCAATTTTTCTGATGTTTTTGGATTTTTCAGACACTAGATATGTACAAACTTATACTAAAACAACTCTTTTTGTATTTTAATGACTCTATCTATGTACGACTTAAACTACAAAGACTCGAAAAAATTTTAAGTTCTTTGAGAGAAACTACTCGGCATTCTTCATACCATTGAGTTGATATAACAACTCATGACGAGGTCCATCAAAAGCTTTAGTATACAAATCAGCAAGGTTATCATCAGTAATAACCTTTTCCAAATGAATAAGCTTTTTCTCAAAACAGTCACGTATAAAATGATGCTTTATGTCTATGTGCTTGGTGACTTTAAAATTTTTCGGATTCTTGGTAATATCAATGGCAGATTTATTATCAATGCAAATAGGAGAGTTTGAGATATTCATACCATAATCGCGCAGTTGTTGCTGTATCCAAAGTACCTGAGAACAGCAATAGCCAGCAGCAATGTACTCTGCTTCACAGGAAGACTGTGCAACAGATGTCTGCTTTTTGCACTGCCACGAAATAATTCTCCCCCCTAAAAGCTGACATCCACCCGATGTAGATTTCCTATCCGAATTGTCACCACCATAATCCGAATCAGTATAAGCCTTGAATTCAAAGGAACCATGCATGGATACCAAAGCCCTAGTCGAGGCTTGGCCTTCACATAACGAAGAATCCTTTTCGCAGCTTTCAAATGAGATTCTTTCGGATTAGCCTGATATCGAGCACACATACAAACAGCGAACATAATGTCTGGACGGGAAGCAGTGAGATACATCAAAGATCCAATAATAGCCCGATATTGAGTTGCATCAACGTGTGGATCATTAGGCTTATCAGGACACAGCCCATGAGCAGTCTTGATGGGAGTAATTGCATCTTTAGAATCAGTCATCCGAAACCTAGTAAGAAGATCTTTAACATACTTGGTTTGATGAATAAAGAACCCATCCTTGAGTTGATCCACCTGTAGTCCAAGGAAGAAAGTTAATTCCCCCATAGCACTCATTTCAAACTTAGCCTTCATGCTCTGCTCAAACTCCTTGCACATATTCTCATCAGAAGAACCAAAAATGATATCATCGACGTAAACCTGTACAAGCAAGTAGTCCTTCCCTTTCCATTTGACAAACAACGTGCTGTCGATAGAACCTCTTATAAATCCGTTTTCAATCAGATGAGAAGACAGTTTTTCATACCAAGATCGAGGAGCCTGATGTAGACCATATAAAGCCTTATCGAGACGATATACTTTGTTAGGAAAGTCTGGATCCTCAAACCCGGCAGGTTGTTCTACATAAACTTCTTCTTTAATTTCTCCATACAAAAAGGCACTCTTTACGTCAAGTTGATACACCTTTATTCCTTTATAACTAGCATATGCCAGAAATAATCGAATAGCTTCAAGTCTAGCTACCGGTGCAAAAGTCTCATCGTAATCAAAGCCTTCTTGTTGCTCAAATCCTCTAACCACCAATCGAGCCTTATTGCGAGTGACTACACCTTTGTCATCCCTTTTACAACGAAAAACCCAACGCGTTGTTAAAGGAGATTCACCTTCAGGTAAGTCAACTAACTTCCATACATCAAGCTTCCGAAACTGAGCCAATTCTTCTTGCATCGCCTCAACCCATGACGGTTCTTTAAGAGCCATACCAACATTCTTAGGCTCAACCTGAGAGATGAAGCAATAGTACAAGTACCAAGTAATTGCCCCAGTATCCTTAACCTCAGCAAACATACTTGACATAAAAAAAAAAAAAAAAAAAAAAAAAAAAAAAAAAAAAAAAAAAAAAAAAAAAAAAAAAAAAAAAAAAAAAAAAAAAAAAAAAAAAAAAAAAAAAAAAAAAAAAAAAAAAAAAAAAAAAAAAAAAAAAAAAAAAAAAAAAAAAAAAAAAAAAAAAAAAAAAAAAAAAAAAAAAAAAAAAAAAAAAAAAAAAAAAAAAAAAAAAAAAAAAAAAAAAAAAAAAAAAAAAAAAAAAAAAAAAAAAAAAAAAAAAAAAAAAAAAAAAAAAAAAAAAAAAAAAAAAAAAAAAAAAAAAAAAAAAAAAAAAAAAAAAAAAAAAAAAAAAAAAAAAAAAAAAAAAAAAAAAAAAAAAAAAAAAAAAAAAAAAAAAAAAAAAAAAAAAAAAAAAAAAAAAAAAAAAAAAAAAAAAAAAAAAAAAAAAAAAAAAAAAAAAAAAAAAAAAAAAAAAAAAAAAAAAAAAAAAAAAAAAAAAAAAAAAAAAAAAAAAAAAAAAAAAAAAAAAAAAAAAAAAAAAAAAAAAAAAAAAAAAAAAAAAAAAAAAAAAAAAAAAAAAAAAAAAAAAAAAAAAAAAAAAAAAAAAAAAAAAAAAAAAAAAAAAAAAAAAAAAAAAAAAAAAAAAAAAAAAAAAAAAAAAAAAAAAAAAAAAAAAAAAAAAAAAAAAAAAAAAAAAAAAAAAAAAAAAAAAAAAAAAAAAAAAAAAAAAAAAAAAAAAAAAAAAAAAAAAAAAAAAAAAAAAAAAAAAAAAAAAAAAAAAAAAAAAAAAAAAAAAAAAAAAAAAAAAAAAAAAAAAAAAAAAAAAAAAAAAAAAAAAAAAAAAAAAAAAAAAAAAAAAAAAAAAAAAAAAAAAAAAAAAAAAAAAAAAAAAAAAAAAAAAAAAAAAAAAAAAAAAAAAAAAAAAAAAAAAAAAAAAAAAAAAAAAAAAAAAAAAAAAAAAAAAAAAAAAAAAAAAAAAAAAAAAAAAAAAAAAAAAAAAAAAAAAAAAAAAAAAAAAAAAAAAAAAAAAAAAAAAAAAAAAAAAAAAAAAAAAAAAAAAAAAAAAAAAAAAAAAAAAAAAAAAAAAAAAAAAAAAAAAAAAAAAAAAAAAAAAAAAAAAAAAAAAAAAAAAAAAAAAAAAAAAAAAAAAAAAAAAAAAAAAAAAAAAAAAAAAAAAAAAAAAAAAAAAAAAAAAAAAAAAAAAAAAAAAAAAAAAAAAAAAAAAAAAAAAAAAAAAAAAAAAAAAAAAAAAAAAAAAAAAAAAAAAAAAAAAAAAAAAAAAAAAAAAAAAAAAAAAAAAAAAAAAAAAAAAAAAAAAAAAAAAAAAAAAAAAAAAAAAAAAAAAAAAAAAAAAAAAAAAAAAAAAAAAAAAAAAAAAAAAAAAAAAAAAAAAAAAAAAAAAAAAAAAAAAAAAAAAAAAAAAAAAAAAAAAAAAAAAAAAAAAAAAAAAAAAAAAAAAAAAAAAAAAAAAAAAAAAAAAAAAAAAAAAAAAAAAAAAAAAAAAAAAAAAAAAAAAAAAAAAAAAAAAAAAAAAAAAAAAAAAAAAAAAAAAAAAAAAAAAAAAAAAAAAAAAAAAAAAAAAAAAAAAAAAAAAAAAAAAAAAAAAAAAAAAAAAAAAAAAAAAAAAAAAAAAAAAAAAAAAAAAAAAAAAAAAAAAAAAAAAAAAAAAAAAAAAAAAAAAAAAAAAAAAAAAAAAAAAAAAAAAAAAAAAAAAAAAAAAAAAAAAAAAAAAAAAAAAAAAAAAAAAAAAAAAAAAAAAAAAAAAAAAATAACAAGTCTTCTTAAACCGTTTAACTGTTAAAACCCGATTCAAAATGTGGCAAGCTGTATTCACCGCCTCTCCCCAGAAAGTAATAGGAAGCCCTGAATCAGCAAGCATCGTCCTGGCTGTTTCTATCAATGTCCTGTTCTTCCTTTCAGCTACTCCATTCTGTTGTGGCTCAATAAGGTGCACTGAATTGATGTTGAATTCCTTTGGTCAAGCAAAATGCAGTAATAGTATTATTCTTAAACTCAGTGCCATTGTCACTCCTGATTCTCTTCACTTTAATCTCATGGACATTCTCGACTTGTTTAATGAAATCCATAAATCGAGTAGCAGTCTCATCCTTGGTCTTCAAAAAGAATACCCATGAGTATCTTGAGTAATCATCAGTGATCACCAAACAGTAAGACATCCCTCCAATGCTTCTTATGTTCACAGGACCAAAGAGATCCATATGAAGTAACTCGAATGGTTTGGATATAGAATTTTGCACCTTTGATTTATGGGGATTCTTATGTTGCTTCCCTTTCAAACACGGTACACATTTATCTTCCATCCCAAACTTCTTTACCGGAACACCTTCAACTAATTCAAGACTGACAAGTCATTCATCTTCCGAAAGTTGATATGTCCCATTCTTCGATGCCATAAGAGAGATTCCGACTCATTGGCCTCGCTCAACAAACAAAGGGACTCCTTTGGATTATCAACACCTAAAACTAAACCATAGATGTCTCTCTTCCTAGGAGCTCTGAGCATAATCCATTCTTCAGGAATAACAAAACCCGGCTTCAAGATGAATGCCTCCTTTTCTGTGAAATGAACATTGTTGCCCTTGTCACAGATCTGTGAGACACTCATAAGATTATGAGTAAGTTGTTCCATAGTTTACTCGTTCTAGAGTAAGTTGTCCATTGACGACATCTCTTGACCGGTGATGTTACCGCCCTTGGATCCAGCAAAACTAACATATGACCCATGTATATCAACATAATTGGACAAAAGCTTCTTGTCCCCTGTCATGTGCCTGGAGCATCCACTGTCAAGGTACCACAAATGAATTGGTTTTCTAGGAACTCCCTGCACATAAAATGAGATAAGTTAGTTTTCGTGTGGGACCCAAACCTTCATTGGTTTGGGTCGTCCCTTCTCATCCTTGAGAAGAAGTTCAGTCCAATATCCATTGCTAGAAGCCTTGGATGGAACACGTTTCTCATCTTGTCTTCTCACTGGAGAAGTCTTCGGAACTCTCGTTGGAGAAGTTCTAGGAGAATGAGGGCCAAAAGAAGGTCGAACACTTGAGTGAATTTTGTCATAATATGAGTTACGACCATGGTTCATGAATCTATCTTCTCTAGGTGATATACTCCTAGATTGAAGTGATACAATCCTCTTTTGATTTGAATTCCTATGAACATTTCCAGATGAAACTTTCAATGGAGATTCACGTCGTTGAGGTATAGTAAACGTTTTTGAAGAAGATGCAACTTGTGACTCATCAACCTTTTTATCATTACCCAACCCCTTTTTATCTTCCGAGGTAGAACCCTTCGACGGAGAACCTGATCTCCGAGGGTCTGTTGGGACATACACTGTAAACATGACCTTTTTCATGACACGCAAAACAAGAAAGGACCTTGACCTTATTCTTTGTATCTACCTTTTTATCGGTACCTACAGATTCAATTTTAGTCCTAGTGTCCACTGCCTTACTCGTTTTTCTACGATCATCAAAGTCACGTTTAGTTGGTGAATTCCTAGACTTTTTAGCATCAACTATTTCATCCTTACGTATACTTGGAGACTTCTTAAGTGCAGGCATAAGGATTTGCTTCAAAGTCCTAGTAGCTACTTCATCAACAGCTGATCTATCCTCAGATTTTCTAGTTTTAGTCTGCCTAGGCAATGGAGTGAGACGTGACTGACTTAATTTTTTCATGTCCTCAACAGTCACATCCCAGACTTTATCAATCCTTTTAGGGTCAATAGATTCTAAAGGGAATTCTAACTCAGTATATACCCTATGACTCTTGTGAAGAGTAAAGTGTGTAACACTATCTTTCTGACCAAAAGGAATAGACTTATTTTGAACAATACCTTTCAATTTCTCTTCCTTTTTAGGTTGAGAAGAACCTCCTACAGACTCTTTTGTTTCCTTAGGCAACTTGGCTTCAGGAATGAGTCTTTTGGTTTACTAGCTTCAGTACTAGATTGAAGTAGAACTTCAGGAATATTGGGTTCAACGGAGGTATAATTGTTGTTGAAAGGTGGAGGAACATCGTTATAAGAGATCTTAACTGGGTCTAAACTCTTAGTGGAAGAATCCTCAAATTTGTTCATATGCATTAACAGTTCAGAATGCCTAGCAGAATCTAATTTAGCATTTAAATCCAAAATCTCTATCTTAGCATCAGCTAGTTCTTTTTTGATAGTTGCACACTTCTTTGCTAACAACGAGTAAGCTTCACCGCCTACTCTTTCTACAGCTACCGACTGTTTGACTTTGTCCTTCATTGCACTTAGATCAGACTCTAAGGACTTAATCTTTTCCTTGAAAAATCTTTCTTTATCATTGACTGTTAAATCCTTTTTAATTAGCCTATCTCTCTCTGATTGTTCAGCATTAACAATAGATTCTAAATTCCTAATTTGATTATCCTTCAATTCAATTTCATCATACATTTTATTCACAATTTTACAAACATGAACAATAGTATGTAAGGAATAAGATACCTGTTGGTCAGCTTCTTTACAATCGGCCATGTAGGCAACAAAGTCATCTACAGTCATCCCTTCAGGAATCTCAAAATCTTTCATCTGCTCTTCAATCGTCTTCTCGACCTTTTCAGCAGCAGAATTTTCTTGAATCTCAGCAACGTTCACTTGTTCTGAATCTTTCACCTCTAACTCATCCTCAGACTCAGACTCAGTATCATATTCAGCAGCCTTAAAAGATTCCAATGACAAACTTTGAAACTTCTCATATAATTGCTCATCACTGTGATAATGTGTAGTGTCCAAGAAATCTTCCGGAGTATCAACTATCTGTGCCACATCATCAATGATTTCAGCCAAATAAGCATTGTTGGTCTCGTCTTGTGGAAGAGTCCAGACATATGAACCATCAGGTTGAACGGCCACAATAGCTTTGTCATTCACAGTAGGATCAGTAGTCAACAGAAGAGCTCTATTAGCATTATTGTTGAACGGACGATTATCCTGACGTGTAGGAGTAGCATTAACATTTCTCTTGGGTCGTTGACATTCTCTGGCGAAATGTCCAAATCCATCACAATTGTAACACTTACTTTTGACTTGTCAAAACCCGTAGTACCTCCAGTAAGCTGTCTTCCCGTTCTTCGCATAAACTTTTCAGCTCTCCTTGTAATCATGGCCAGTTGCCATTTTAGATCCATTTCTTCAACATCGTCAGGATCAATCTGGTCATAATCTTCCTCGATGAGAGATGGATCTGTGATCCTACCTTCAACAAATGCTTCATGTGCAGCACACATAACAGCAAAGACATTCATCCTCCCCTCAGCTGATTTCATATCCATTGGCATAGACTTGTAACCAGCTGAAGAAGATGTAATGTTACCGATCTTTAAATTTCCAGTCTTTAAACCTTCAGCAGTCTTTTTGCCCTTGTTCCCAACATCAGAAGCCATGAAACCAACAAGATCATCTCCATCAGTATTCTCTGTTACGCCAGAACTACCAACTCCAAAAGAATGCATTTACATCAGCTGTTGGGTTCTTCATGGTGGCATGATACAAAGACGGATCTTGAGTGAAATTGTCTTGGATCCTTTGCTTTGTCCTTCATTACTCGGTTTCTAAGAGTGGAAATTACACCATCAATCTCAAGGTTGCATAATCACTTCTTTCTTGTAATCCATGACAAAACTCCTTGTAGGCCTTCGGTAGTCCATCCAAGAATTTATCCACAATCTCAGTAGGAGTATACTTAAGATCAAAGTACGCTAACTCGGCAAGAAGATGTTGATATCTTAGAATAAGATCTTTAACTTGCTCGTTCTTGGTAGCGTTGAAACAGTCAAATTGTTTCTTAAGCATTTTAATTCTGTTTTTCTTCAGTAGTGGATCTCCTTCACAATGAGCTTCAATAGCGTCAAACAACTGCTTAGAAGTTTTGTATTCTTGTTTGGGAAACAGATGCACCAAATCTTGTGGAATGCACATACGAAGAGTCGAAAGAGCCTTTACTTCGACTGCATAGAGGGCCTTTTCGT
>CM067167.1:259194941-259208612 GCA_034093135.1 Erigeron breviscapus
TTTGTTAAACTTGGCTTTTTATTTTCGAAAATATTTATCGTCATAATATTATGTTATTAACTAGCTATTTTAGAGGCCCATTTTTTATATATGAGCCGGGTCTCGAATTTTTTTTACATTTTCAGAGACGGCACTGACTCGACTCGTGGCTCGGAACGTGACTCGGAAGACTCGTACAAGAAAACACGAGTCATGCTACGAATTTGGAGCAAAGTCGAGTCATCCACCGAGTCGCCTCGTTTTCACTTGGTTTTGACTCGACTCGTACGAGTCGACTCGTGATTCGTACGAGTTTGACAACTATGCTTGTAGGCTATCGAAAATTCTTTTTTGACTAAAAGTGAGATGTTTTTGTTATAAATGTTGGTTATATATTTAATCTTTATTATTTAATTAAAAAAATCACCTTCAAAACCACATATGAAGAAAATTGAAAAGTTGATATAAAAACTTAACTATAGCTATGATTAAACATGTTTTAAAAGATACTCGTATTTTTTTTATATATTTCAAAAAATTAGATATATTTTTTGTCGTTGAGAAAAAGAAAATTTTCTTTGTTTTCCGTCCTCAATATTTGACCTTCCAACTACCTGTTTTCATTGGCAAGAAAAGTTTTTTTTTATTTATTTATTTTCTATTTTTAGAAACTTAACATTTTTTAGACGATTAACTAAATACTTTTTAACCCGATCTCCGTCTGAGGTAATTCGATGGCTAATGGCTACCGCTAGCTGGCCGGGCAAAGCCCAGACCAGTTAGTCCCACGATCCAAAGAAAACCCATCAACTCGTCTGTTTATAGGCACGACGACGAATTAATGGTAAAAGGTGATGCTTGTTAAGACTCGATCATGGGTCTCTCCAAGCCAAGTCTTCGTTATAAGACTTTCATGTCAATCATTCTATGATAAAATTGACTAGAAACCAGTCTATGTAATCTCTTTTCTAGTCGAATTTCATGTTTAGATTTGAGTAGGTGTGTGGACGCTTTATACTTTTGGTCTTGTATTGCACGATGTGCATGGATGTCTTGTAAGCCAACTAGCATTATGCTATGTTGCCTGCTCTTCATTTGACTAGAAACCTAACTTTGATTGCTTTTTGAAATTGAGTTTTCTCATCAAAACTATTAAAAGCTGTTAAAAATCGAAGATGGGGAAGTAGAATGTTCCCTTAGGAAATAGTCATATGGGTATTATAATAGTAGCATTGAAAGTTTATTTTGATCTGGTTTTGGCTAAACCACGAAGGCACAAATCAACCAATTCTGGTATCGTCATCATGTGACTATATGGGTCTACATATAAACACTACAAGTTACAAGTTCAAACATTGTCAAAGGCGAGTGAAAAAACTATATCTTGTTATCCATGTATGATAATGGTGAGTCATCGGGCATAAGTTTTTTGTTGTGTGCGCTCTGGGTACCAAGACGGTACATGGGACCGGAAGATTCCAACCCATTACTTTTTTTTCTCACAAATTTTATGTTTAAACATATATAAAACTGAACTAGACTATTTGAAGGGGTTCATCGGTCCGGGTGAGACCGTATAAACCAGACTGGATGGTTTTGAGTTCTCAATTTTTCTTTAATTTTAATAATGCGATCTATTTCTATCTTGAAAAATTAAGTGATTAAAAATAAGTTTGGAACTTTTACAATTGAATAAAAATAATTATATTTATAAGCATAATTGTTAAACTCGTACTCGTACGAGTCGAGTCAAAACGAAAACGAAGTAAAAATGAGCCGACTCCGTGGATGACTCGGATTTGCTCCAGACTCGCAACATGACTCGTTTTTTGTGGTGTGAGTCGGTCCGAGTCGTATTCTGAGTCACGAGTCAAGTCACGAGTCACAAAATAATTTATTATTTTTTAAAATTATTTATTTTTTTTAAATTTATCTTTAACTTAATATATATAATTATTATTCTTATATTTCCATATACATGTATATACACCAGCCGCCACTTTCCAGGGAGGTCTGGGTTCGAGTTTTGCCAAAGGCAAACTTGAGATAATCAGGGGATTATTAAGTGGTTGAGAATCACCTGGACACTAGCCTGACTGGGGATTAGTGGGTACCAAATGGTACATGGGATCAGGGGGTTCCATCCAATTACCTTTTTTTTTAATTTTATTAATTATATATAATGATAATATAAAAAAATATATTATCAAATATCTTGACTCTTACGATTCGAGTCACGTTTCGAGTCACGAGTTAAAAATTAAGATTTCGAGTCGAGTCGACAACTATGCTTATAAGTTACAACAATTCAAAAATTTTAATGTAAATTGCAACAAATAAAAAGTCTGAATCCGTTATTGCTTTGCAAAAGACAACTAAAGAATGCACCATGGATTGCAAGAAAATATTGTTTAAAAATATGAAATATTTAATACGGCCCAACTTGACTTAACACACAATTTATGTGTTCAAGTTCTTGGTTAAGCTGGATAAATTAGGTTTGCAACTTTTAATTATTTCGCCAGAAGTTTATATCTTAACCTGACAACCTACTCAATTGTCCTAGTTTTTTAGCATATTATATTATATACTAGTACTAGATTATTGTCTCGCGTAATACGCGAGTGGCAACATATATAATTAATATAATGTTACGGTATAATTAAGAAAAACATAAATTAACACTTGATATTATAATTATGACAATTTTTTTGTTGATTATGTAAGCCACCATAAAATATATGTTAATATTTTTTTAAAAACTAGAGTGAAGGCCCGTGCGTTGCACGGCCGGGCTTCACGGGTTGTTTTGTACGTTTTTAAGATTGCGTGAAAAGGCCCGTGATGTTGAGAAGGATGATTCGAGTAAGATTGTGACTGGGTGGATGATGATAGAGTTTGTGGAGGTGATTGAAGTTTCGTGGTTGAATGGCTCTTCTTCTTTTCATTTTGTTGATGACATATTGTCTTCGCGAGACGTCGATTGGTTAGAATAACTTTTAAATGTTACGCCTGCTAATGGCATGTCAAATTTGGTGGTTAGTAAGTTTAAGGGGGATGTTAGGGATCGAGTGGAGGTGGGAAAAATACGGGTGCATCTAGCTCTCAAGAAAGTCATAAAGAAGGATAACATGCATAGTCGGTTGGAAGTGTTTTGTGTGTTTTCTTTAAAGTAATATGAATTTATGTTTTTAATAAAAGGGTTATGCATGAACTTTGTTTTCATTTTGTGTTTTTTGAAGTAAAAAATAAGTTGGTTTGTTCTATGAAATAACGTGGTTAATATGTGTTAGTTTATCAATCTGATCAGTTAATGATCTTTTAATTAGTTGAGAGTTGTTATGTTTTTTTTTGGTATCTATAGTTTAGTTTACACACACACACACAGAGATATATATTTCGTAATGGGTATTCATGGACGGACCAATGATATATGAGCGTATGGTAACGAACACTTATATAATATTGTGAGAGGATTGATTTTCATAGAACGAATAAATAGTGTTCAGGTTTTTTGGGAGATGGATTTTCTGATATTTATGGAGTTGTTGATTTATTGAGTTCATATGATTTGGATTTTTTTAAAGGCAATTAACACAGGTGAGGTCAAATAATGTGAATGAAAGCGCTATGTTAACGCAGTTGCGTCACGATATTTCGGATAGGGTGGCATTTCTAAGGGTTTCAGAATGATTGTTTTTTGAAGTTATTAAAGTTGGTATGTTTGGAATAATGGGTTTTTGGTTTCGAATCGGTTATATGTGTCAATGTGTTTTGAAAAGGAGCATTTCTTTTTTCTATTTGTTTACTGGAATGTACTTGATAGTTATTTTATGGTATTTTGTTTAATTTTGTTTAGTTATATACTTGATGTGTTTAATTGATTATGTTATATTTTCATTACCCCGACCCTCTGATATAAGCCATGTGGTATGTAGTTCATTTAGGTTCAATTATTTAATAAGCCGCTTATTTGATTAGAAGTGGTCTTGGTTTTTCATAGTTAAGGGTAATAAGTTATTTGCGATGAGTACTTGTCAATTTAAAGACATGAGTTTTCCTTCATTTCCTTTAATCAGTCCACAATCCCGTATGGCAGTTGATTAATTCCTTGAGGTAACTATAAAAATGTTGACATATAAACTATTAATGTATAAGTCATAAGTCCAGAATGGAGAATGCTTCATTTATTTATAGTTAAACAAATCGTAGCCATCTTATATGTAATGGATCATTTTTTATATAATGTCTAAGGATAGCCATCTTATATGTAATGGAGAATGTTTTCTTCTTTTTCAGCATGTCTTCTCCAACAGTACCCCATAGCGTGACGCCAATGTGTCGCCCACTGCAACGAATTGAACAACAATCATACAGAGAGTTAACAACGATGTGATCTAACATGTAAAGGAAGTACACCCTGCGGAATACCTTTCATTAGTAAAGTTGAACTCCAGAGTTTGTGCACCATTAGATTTGCTTTGAGGCTCCTCAACGCTCATCACATAGTCAATCAAATCTGCAGCAGTGTACAGAAACAATGATTACGCTAAACAAAACCCGTTGACAACGACCACTGAAACTGTACATAGTTTTTAATGGAAGCACATCTGTAATTGATCGTTAACTTCTTACAATGCATTTCATGGATAAATATTGCATAACTGTAACACCCCAACATGGCGGAATCATGGGGTATCACTTAGAAAAGCACAGCACGACATGGAAATTATGTAGAATCAAACTATATGAAAACATAGGATTGAAACAATCCTTAAACTTGTACAAACGTATACAATCATCAACATTTATCGAAATACATGTTCAATCAATAATAAAAGGCAATTCAATCAATAGTAGTTGATTCTAAAAGTAACCCATAATAGGGAAGTAAGGATCATGGATCCAGAAAGTCCAAAGCTAGTCCAATCCTAGCAATTAAGCATGTAATCATCCATTTTGTCTCTGATTAACTTGATTACCTGAAAAGTGTACTAAAGAGCGTCAACATAAAGTTGGTGAGTTCGTAGGGACAATTAACAGGAAACAAGTATGTATCGGGATAACAACCGTTAACAATAAGTGAGGATTAGGAGAACTAATCACATCCAAGGAAAACCTATAAGGTTCACATTAGCACAAATCAATACAATCAACGTTCAACAACAACGATTCCATATAACGTTCAACAACGTTCCATAACAATCAATAACGATGAACAACGATGCGGCTTACATAGTTAATAATTAACAATGCGCTAACGGTGCGACTTACATAACGAGTAACGCGCTAACGATGCGACTTATATAATAAATAATGCGCTAACGGTGCGACTTACATAGTAACCAATGCGCTAACATGTCCACATAAATAATTCAATCATACAATCAATCAAATCAAATCAACAATCAACAATTAAACAAACATGTACACTTTTCAGCCCGAATCTCAATTGAGTAGGGAGGGTTTACGAAACTCACCTGAAACGCCTGTCAAACAGTAGGTGGTATGTAACAGTCTGAAATGTATCCGAATATCCCAAACGTTTTAGCCTTCGGTAAAGGAAACTGTATAGAATAATCCATTTTTATAGAATTATCAATTTAGTAAGCAACTGATGGGCGAAGGACTAAAACTGTAAACAGTTTAACGGCTCAGGACTGAAACTGTCAGAAAATCTAACGGTTTAGGACTGAAACTGTCAGAAAATCTAACGGTCTTAACGGTCAGATTACAACTTTGTATTTCTTGTTTCTAATTCAACATAGGAAACTTATAAGTGATAAATAACCTGTTTAAATGATGATTCTGGCTGCTTCGTATCAAGACCCAGTTGACGTTTTATGTTAATAAAACTATGTAAAATGCTTCCACGGGGCATTTCGCGGTGCGAATAACTTATAAACGAAACGAGATTCAACGAATCCGTTTTCTTGTCTAAATTCTCTGTACCCCAGTCTACCCATATAAATATAATAACAACTTGGAAGTCTTGACCATTTTCCTTAAATCTAACCCGAAAACCTTACGATAACTTATAAACTAACAAAATCTTCCAAAAATAAACGATCACCAATTGTAACGAAACTCACCACACAACTAGAGGAATCAATAACGAAACTCCCAGCAACTTTCAGAATTGAAAACTAACGTGTAACTTTTACGTAACATGAATCTAAAGTTTTCCCAAAACCGTTCTTTTCTTTCTTTCCTTCTGGCTTTCAACTACGGTTCCTGTTGGTGATGATGATGTTAACAGGTTGTTACAGCTCGTGGGTGTAGTTACATGGTGGTGGCTCACGGTGGTTCTCGACAACGCGAAGTAAGTGTATACATATATATGTATATATATATCGCGTATGTATATATACATATATATAACGTATGCATGTATATATATGGTGGGGTGAGAGGTTGATCAAGCAGTAGCAGCAACAAAACAAAACAGCAGCAGGAGTAGTAGCAACATTCTAGTAGTAGCAGCGAGGGTGGTTCGTGAGGTGGTGATGAAGAGTTGCAATAGCACACAGGCCGCAACAGGATGATTTACTGATGGTGGTTGTGGTTTGAAAACGATCAGCAGCAGTTCGGTATGTGGTGGTTGCAATGGTGATGGTTTTGGTGTTGTTCTCGACTATATATATATATATATTATATATATGTTGTTTCTGTGTGTGTGAGCCGAGAGTTTAAAGAAAAGAAGGTGGTGAAAGTTTGGAGATGGCATTTTCATATCTATATCTATAAATGCCTGTATATATATATATATTACACACACATATATCCATATTTGATAGATTTTGAGTAATAAAACAAAGGTGGTAGTCCACCATATTTTGGCTGCCGATATCAAAGGAAAAGAGAATTGATTTCTTTGTTTCCTGACATCTATATCTATATTATATAATATATAGTAGGTGGAGTGGTGTGAGAATTATTGAATGTGTGTGTGCATGCTTTAGACATAATATCACGGATGTTTTGGTTCTTGTGATCAAACAATATTATTATTATATAGGACACGTAAGTGTAGTAATTAGAATATTACATAATTCAATACAGAAACTAACAATATACAGAACCTAATCTAAATGGACCATTTCAAATTTATTTGCAGTTAATGATAAGAATTCAATTTATTATTAATTTGTAATTTTCTTACTTGTCATTTTTATAAGTTTTTAGATATTGAAAACTTAATACTATATATACTTACGGACGTGACAGGGTTTTATGCAATGAAAATTAATTTGTATCCTTTATTATTTATCCACCGACACTGTCTGAAACTGTTCATTATACTAAAGCTTCTTATATACGTTTCCTCCAAATAATGTCTAATCACTGTAGCCCAATCACAGGACATGGAATCCAACCTCATATTTCATTCGGCTCAATAATATGAACAGAATGTGAACAAAATCATATCGGCAATATAAATTCAAAAAGTTTGTTTTCATTATTTCCAACAATTAGTGGGCCAAAAATGACAATTGTTACATTATTCCCCAGTTAAAAGGATTTCGACCTCGAAATCTAGACCGTATCGAGTAATTTAAAAATATCTACTTATACTCATATAGTATAGACCACTTATACTTATAGTATAGCATAGATGATTTGTCTAGACACAGGTAAGTCTGACTAAGGCACTATACAGGATTCAAATTTACTTTATCTTCCATATTCGACCGTTAGAAACGGCTCCTTTTTAGACTATATAATAATACCTTAGCATACTTTTCTCCATGCCATATCAATTTAACATTTTCCTTTCTTCAGAATCTAAGCAAAACCCGAAACCTTGTATCAAAAATGTTGAATCCTTTTCTAATCATGATTTACATTATTATCATAGTATGGTTAATTACTGTGGCTCATCTTCCATTGGATGAGGCTTATCCGTGGTTAGTAGCGTTTGTTCTTGGCGTTGTTCCCTTACTGTTTGTCACCACCTGGGTTTCTTTGTATGGTTTTTAAATATGTTGTATCCCTAATTGTTGTATTTCCGTTTAAATAATGTAACAAGTTTCACTTGTATTGTACGAATAATGAAATACAACTTTCTTCGATCTCTTTCCGGGATTGTTGTCGATTAGGGAAATTCCCCAGTTAAAAGAATTTCCCATATTTGTCTTGATAGATTTTTATACCAAGTTCATTTGTCTATTTTAATCGTTGATCGCCCATCATAATTTTAGCCTTTCAATAATTCTTATTTTCAAATTTGAAGTTCTTTTACCAAGACACTACTGTTATCCAGTTGGAAAAGTCGACATATTTTTGTTGATAACATTTGTCTTATTTTCTTAAATTCAATCATTAAAGGCGATCCACGGGTCAAAGAAACAAATATTACCTGGATCACTCCTGAAACAATAGTTTGGATCAAAAATTCATCTAGGGTTCAAAAAGATGAATTAGCAATTGATATGGTTCTTGAAAAAGAAGCAGTGAAGAAAAAAAAATATAGTGATGTGTGGAAGACGGTCTATTCATTTAGCTATTAATTTAGTTGGGGATTTTCTCAACATAGTATACACTTTTGAGTAAGCTGTTCAGCTCCTTTCAACCTTGATTAAAGGGATGATAAAGTTTAGAAATTTTATCTTTAAAAAAAATAAAATAATAATAATTCGGTAATTACTAATTACCGTAGCAATGATTAAAATTTCTGTAGTTTATGCACACCTGTCCGTTCTTTCAGGTTACATTTCCCTTTTCATCCTCTATATAGAATCGCGTTTTCTTAAGGAAGAATGCACACTAAATCTTCTTTCTCTATCTCTTTTATTTACTTAGTTCTTCATCTGCCAATTTGTTTTTAGCTATTCCGTTCACAGTCAGCTTGTTTTCTAACAGATCTCCGACTTTCTCTTTGGTAAGCTACATTTTTGTGCTCTTTCTTTCTCATCTTGGATAATATACTATCTATTTATATGTTTATATAAAACTTTTATCTTTTAATTCATGTTCGCTTAATTAACAATGTTGTTCCACCGATTTATCATAAGACAATGAAAAATTTTGGTGCCTCTTCGAGCGATCCAAAAGGCAAAAGGCCAATGGCTCAAGAGGATCTTGAAGATCTTGAAACAAATAGGGTCAAAAGGATTAAGCAGGAGGCCGTGATGTTAGGTATTTCCTTTGAAGATTACAAGGCGATGGTAGACGAAGATGTCCACCTGTTTGAGAAACAAACTTCTGAAGATGAAAAGTTAGCAAAACTTTTATCTAAATTTTTAGAAGAGGAGGAATCTATCCTTGTGAAGCGTCAAATAAAAGAAGATGAAAAGTTTGCAAGAGCCCTAGCTCAGCAAGAAGAAGATAATCTTTCTCAAAGAGAGAAGTCCATTTTCGCCATGTCATCTGAAGAAGAAGAAGAAAATCCCAATATTCCACCTCTTAAGAGAAGAAAAAGAAATGCTGCTGGGGGAATCAACATGTCAGGGTCGAGCTCTGACAGAATTCCTAATTCTTGAAATCAAGAGGGATTTTATAGAAATATTTGGAATCTGTTATAAATTTTTATAAATCAAATCTTAAGTTGTCTAGAATGTGTTTTTAAATCAGAATAATATTGTTGATAATGTTTCTTATGTATTTGTTATGTCAATTGTCTGACCAAAACTTATTGTAGATAAGAAGAACTCAATATAATCATGGACGCAAGGCAAAACCAGATGATTGGTACAAGTGAATGGGGAACATCAATCGATGATTTTTGCCAAAATTGGCTTCTCCAAAATACAGTACCAACATCACAGTTAGAACTCCCAACAGAAAATGTCAGTGCATCGTTCCCAACTTTTGTTGATGCAGTACATCATGGAGTTTCATCTCCAATCCCAATGAACCCTTTATATCAAAACTTCTCTCTCGATACACCAGAAGCAACATTCCAGTTGAAATCAACATTCCAACCGGAACCATCATTCCAACCAGAATCTTCAGAGGAGGGTAACAGGGCACCAGGCAAACGTCCAATGTCAGACTCGCCCACACTATACCCAATCCAATTAGTGACACATATTATGGGGTCTCAACCTCGAACAGGGTGGAACCGGTTGATACGATAATGAATCATGGACCAGAGTTTGAGAAGCACGTAGAAGACTCATGGGCTTATATTTGCAAGCTTTATAGTCGAAAGAAAAAGTCCGCAAAGGTATCGTCCTCGAAAGCCCAAAGAATTGTAAAGTCAAAAAGGTCTTACCAGTTTGTGAAACAAAATACTACTTTGGTAGTATTTGGGGAAGAAATGAACATATCAGAGATGCCAACACCGATATGCTCATGCACAGGGATACCTAGGACCTGTCGCGGGTGGAGTACAGAGGGATGGACCTCCGTTTGTTGTACAGCTTCTCTTTCCATGTATCCGTTGCCAACATATGTTGGGCCAAGTCGTATTGTAAGGTTGCCGGGGAGAAGAATGGGTTGTAGTACATTCTCAAAGGTCATAGAGAAATTATTGTTAGAAGGGTACGATCTCGATTGTCCAATTGACTTGAAAGATCATTGGGTTAATCATGGGACTAACAAGTATGCATTGAATAGATAATCGTGTGATCTTCTTAGATTCAGGAATTTGGCTACTTAAACTATAAAGTAGGATTACATAAACACTTAGTGCTTTTCGTATGTCTATTTCCCTCTTTTCTTTATTGCGAAATTTATATATAATTTGTTTGTAGTCAACACTTTTATTATTGCTTATATCAAAATAGTCTGATAAAGCCATCCTACTTTATCTTGTTTCATCAAGATCCAGATATCTTATTTGTTGTCGGCCATTTTGAAAAATTATTTTCCTTTGACGTCATTACTTACGTTATATGAGCGAATAGTACCTCTCAGTAAAATCATGTATTCTTATTCTAGGTACAAGGCCAATATAAGGTGAAATCTACGGGATTTGATTCCTGCATATAATCACTTAAGTTCATAATCTTCTACTACTATCCTGTTTGCTCTTTTCCAGCCATTTTCTTGAACACATTCATCAAATTACTAACCTAAGCTCCATATTCATAAAAAAAATGCCTCTTAACACACTAGATCTATTAATATTTCAAAATATCTCACTTTACTTAAACATTATAGTCTCCAAAAATCTTAGCTCATTCTATCAGTCAATCGTAACTATAAGTTTGATTATAAATATCTAAGACCTTAATAAGCATGTATTCTAGATCTTATTCTCATATTGTTACTTAAACATTCTCATATCTAAGACCTTATAAGCATGTATTCTAGATCTTATTCTCATATTGTTACTTAAGCATTATTCCAAAAATCTTAGCTCATTCTATCAGTCTATAGTTCATAATAAATCATTGGTCTACAATTATAGATTATAAATATCTAAGACCTTAATAAGCATGTATTCTAGATCTTATTCTCATATTGTTATTTCAACAATGACTGATAATTGTAGACAATTATAAGTAATATAACTTAGACATGGGCCATCCGGTAATGTCTATAATATAAGGCATACAATTGTCCAGCCCATCGCATTACCAACCCGTTCAAAATACCCCATGTCTGTACTACCCTAGATTTCAAGTCCACACAAATTTTAACAAGCTAGGTCTCGTAATTCACACCCGAATATCAAAATTGACCTTCAAGTAATACACAGTTTCCACATCAAGTCCTTATAAATCATTGCATGAATATGGTTATCTCTACAGGGATATTATCATGGCAAAAATCTAAGGTTTCAGCAATCGTACAATTTTCAATCAATAATACAATCACGAAAACATTCAACACTATATAAATAAAAGGGGTCAAGTCATAACAAGGTGGGTAAAGCATAGTCCGAATTTTTAACTTCAACATTCGACACATTAAAAGTGTTTGTATACAGGGTGTACCATCGGCTAACCCTCCACACCGTTAATATATAGAATGGATGTCCAAAACTCGGTTCCGATATGTTCTCTAAGTGTTGACCGGGTATGTATACAGGGTGTACCAGCGGCTAACCCTCCACCTAACCAACACTCATTAAACATACCGGGTTAGCTACTATACTTTATCCACGAGGCGCAATCCATGAGATTATTAACTTTATATGACATAGGATAACCATAGATTTGTTGATCAGGCGCCTCTAGGGTTATCGAATGTTATACTCCATTAATGCCATCATTTCATTTTGCTGGGGGACAAATAATAAATGCATCCAAGATTCCACACACATCAACGTTTATCACAATAATTCCACAATTCACGGTGTATCCGACACTATCATATACGTCCATCAAGTTGTCATATAACAATCAAGTCATCAAATCATAAGTAACCTACGAACTCCGTTTAAACCATTTTTATGCATCATACAGTTCACGTTGCACACAAAATTTCCTATCATGCATGCTAATATGAAATGTGGGTGCAATGGCTATAGACTAGGTCAATCCACCTAATTCTCTACAACCACGGCTCTGATACCATTCTGTAACACCCCAACATGGCGGAATCATGGGGTATCACTTAGAAAAGCACAGCACGACATGGAAATTATGTAGAATCAAACTATATGAAAACATAGGATTGAAACAATCCTTAAACTTGTACAAACGTATACAATCATCAACATTTATCGAAATACATGTTCAATCAATAATAAAAGGCAATTCAATCAATAGTAGTTGATTCTAAAAGTAACCCATAATAGGGAAGTAAGGATCATGGATCCAGAAAGTCCAAAGCTAGTCCAATCCTAGCAATTAAGCATGTAATCATCCATTTTGTCTCTGATTAACTTGATTACCTGAAAAGTGTACTAAAGAGCGTCAACATAAAGTTGGTGAGTTCGTAGGGACAATTAACAGGAAACAAGTATGTATCGGGATAACAACCGTTAACAATAAGTGAGGATTAGGAGAACTAATCACATCCAAGGAAAACCTATAAGGTTTCACATTAGCACAAATCAATACAATCAACGTTCAACAACAACGATTCCATATAACGTTCAACAACAACGATTCCATATAACGTTCAACAACGTTCCATAACAATCAATAACGATCAACAACGATGCGGCTTACATAGTTAATAATTAACAATGCGCTAACGGTGCGACTTACATAACGAGTAACGCGCTAACGATGCGACTTATATAATAAATAATGCGCTAACGGTGCGACTTACATAGTAACCAATGCGCTAACATGTCCACATAAATAATTCAATCATACAATCAATCAAATCAAATCAACAATCAACAATTAAACAAACATGTACACTTTTCAGCCCGAATCTCAATTGAGTAGGGAGGGTTTACGAAACTTACCTGAAACGCCTGTCAAACAGTAGGTGGTATGTAACAGTTTGAAATGTATCCGAATATCCCAAACGTTTTAGCCTTCGGTAAAGGAAACTGTATAGAATAATCCATTTTTATAGAATTATCAATTTAGTAAGCAACTGATGGGCGAAGGACTAAAACTGTAAACAGTTTAACGGTTCAGGACTGAAACTGTCAGAAAATCTAACGGTTTAGGACTGAAACTGTCAGAAAATCTAACGGTCTTAACAGTCAGATTACAACTTTGTATTTCTTGTTTCTAATTCAACATAGGAAACTTATAAGTGATAAATAACCTGTTTAAATGATGATTCTGGCTGCTTCGTATCAAGACCCAGTTGACGTTTTATGTTAATAAAACTATG
>CM067167.1:259209612-259224581 GCA_034093135.1 Erigeron breviscapus
TTTAGTTGTAGTGGCAAATCAGAACAGCAGATAATCCTCGTGACAAGTTAATCTTAGTACAGCTCAAAACACTTTGCAAAGTACTTTACTATGCTCAAAATGTACTACCGGGTACCTAGAACAAGTATAAGATCAACTTATAAGCTACCACAAAGCCTAAGTGCAAAATAAGGAAATTTCAGCATGTTCCCAGCTTTGCGCCATCTACTTGACAACGACTTTGGGAAGTCAAGAAGACCAGATACAACAAAACTCAGTTCTAGATATTTGTTGGGCACTCAAAGGCCTTTTCAAAAATGTAAGGTTTGGCTCTTGAAGAGCTTTAATGAAAGAGTTATGATTTTTACAAAAACAAACCTGTAGCCTCATCAGAAATCAGACCAGTTCTGAAAATCGTCGTTTTTGGCACTCTTCTGAGCAAAACCAGAAGAAACTTCGTTCTTATCAAATTTTACTGACACTTGGACCTTTCCAAAAATATAAGATTCGTCTCTAATTCGTCCAGATGAATCTTCTATGATGTTTGCAAGATGACTGAAAATTTCAGTCCTATAGAGTCCTTAAATTCAACTTGAAAATTCAAGTGATGAACCCAAGACTTTATGAACTTGATTGTTTTGTGTTATGAATGTGAGAGAGAGAGGAAAGAGCAGAGATGGATGATAGAATGATCATCAAATGCTTGCTTATATAGCCCAAGAGTTGCAACTAAGTGCCAAGAACACACACCTTGACCATGAGGTGTTCATCATGTGTTTACAACTCATCCTTGAGTGTAATGGCAGAAACTTTGGCCTTAAAACAAACTAGAATTCAGTAGGAACATGTTCATTGCATGATTACAAGCTATAATCCAAGTCTTAGTTAGTTTGTGTGGGGTTTATGTCAAGAACACAAGCTTGACTTGACTAATTGACTTTGGTTGACTCTAACTTTGATTCTTGATTATTATTTGTGTAATTAAGTGTAGTAACTAGTTTATATAAGTATAATTACTTTTATCTATGTGGCTATAAATCAATTACATGTATTTATATATTTATTAGTTATCTAATTTAAGTACACAATTGCATATTTATTTTACTAGTATTTATAGTAATTGTACAATATATCTAGCTAGTTAATTGATTCCGAAATTAATAACACAAAAAAAAATACTCACGAGCGTACAACTTTTATAAATTATTATAAATCCATAATATGGATAAATCATTTCATATAATATAAAGGTTGTGTCGGTTTTTGTCCTATTAATGGAATTATCATCTAGCTACCGACACTGTTCCACCGACACTGTTTCACCGACACTGTTCCACCGACACTGTTGGAACCGTACATTATACTTAAGGTTTCGTATATACGTTTTTCCTGTTACCACAGTTACTCAATTATCATCTATCATATAATTTCCATAACATGTACTGGGCCAATTTCATAGTCTGCTAATATGGCCCTAATTCTAGAAGTTCAAATATGACATTATAATTGGCCCAATTTACAGATAAATGTACACAATTATGTCCAAATTTCCGTTTATTGAAATAGTTAATCAAATTACATGCACAGTCAAACGGTAAAAATCATGAATGTTACATTTTTGCATTCAAAATTTCATTTGACAGGATATGACCCGACTTAGTTTAACAACTATTCCATTCCAGACGATACCCTTGACATAAGTAGGTAAAGATTATCCGATGAATATTCCACCACCATTTCTAAGATTCTCCGTTATTTGTATTTGGGTTCCAATATTGTATTTGTTTGGACCTTAGACCCTGCTCGGAAAGTGCAAACAACTAGACACACTCTTGAATGGTTTAGAGATACCCGAAAAGATTCCCAGTAAGATGGAAAAATATTAAAAATGAAGGCTCAACTCGGAATTCAATTTTCAAGTCTATTTGTGCCACCTCAATGAACCGTAGCACCCAAAAAATTCTAGATTTCTACCAAGAATACATTGACCAATTGGACCAAAAGGAACTATTTGTGCGACTATCATCAATGATATCTGGCATACTGGTTTGGCTGTTTTACTAATTTACCCGAGAGTCATTCGAATGAGATGCTATAATACAAGTGTGATAGAGAAAATGGAGGATAGCGTCTATGTTGCAGGCCTGCAGCCCAGCTCCTCGGTGAGACTACGCGAATAATCTGTTGGACCCAGATGAGCCTATGATGCTTCCCTTTCCTTAATTAAGAACCATTTATGCTTTTTAAATAATGAGGTAAGTTCGTTAATATCTGCCATCCTTTCTTATTTCTTTCTGTACAAGATAATGACAATTATGTGTTTGCTTCCTAAACGAACTTTGTGATTTTCTTTCATATATGTTTTCAACCTCCTACATGAAATGCAAAATCAATGTGACTCGATTTCCATGTAGACGAAATTAAGTTTGGTTTTCAGTACTCGGTTCTCCTAAACATCTGTATTCTCGTATAGTTCGCATGTAAAACATTTGCTTTGTAAATGAGAAAAATTTACTTGTTATAGAGAAAGACTTCAATAGTAACTTTTTTTTTTCATAATAATTAGACATTGCTTAGTAGTTTTTTATATTTTTTTTCTAACAGAAAAAAAACCATGTCATCTCTGTCAAAGAAGAAAAGTTCATAAAAGACCAAATGGTGATATAAAGCAAAAGATTGATAAAAAACAATTCATGCTCTTATAATATCTCCTTTTAAGTCATAAGTGGAATGTCATTCATGTATTTCTTCATATGGTTACCTTTTTTTAATAACAATATGTACACGTACTACTAGAACAATAATTATGAGCACAGATATAATTATTGGAAAATGATAAATCCTCCTAACCAAATAGCCTAATAATCTCCTAAAACATTAAGGAGGTGATCTCTACACAACAATTTTTAACCATACACAACATTATATGCATTATATGATTGTACTGTACAACTGTATAATGCATACAGTGTTGTGTATGGCTAAAAATTGTTGTGTAGGGATCATTTCCCATAACATTAAGAAGGTGACATGTGGTATCCACTAATTCTCTTTCCTAATCTTGCCCCTTGATTTTTACACATGTCATCATCTCATAATTAGGAGGATTATTAGGCTATTTGGTTAGGAGGATTAATCATTTCCATATAATAATTGAATTTAAATTAATGTTATAGACAATTAATAATAAAATAGTGAATGCATTATAGACCTTTTTTTTCTTTTTTCTTTTCTAATGTCTATGGATATCAACTTTATTGGTCATTCATATACATACTACTTTCTTGGAGCAACGCATTTAAGTAATCTTAGGACGTCTTTTCTTTCTGTATCTTTATTTTTTACTTAAATTGGGCTAAACATCAATGTATTTTTACTCAACTCTATTTTACTTAAAGAAACTTATTATTGAAAACCATTTTTCCATTATTGGAAACATTTTGCTCTATTAAATTTTAAATAAGCCCTCAGATTCAAGTTCTCAAATACCACATCACGTTGGTAACTCTTCCCTTTCTTCATTTCTTGAATATTTTCATATCGGCTAGAATGCTAGATATTTCTTTGACATTCAAACTACTCCAAACCTAGTAGTCTTTTCTCACAATAAATCATTGCTATCTACAAATATAATTTACAACATACATCTTTAGTTTTTTTTTCATCTCAAATCTTCTTTTCTTTCTTTGAGAAGCTATTTTTAGAATTTTATGTTGAGGAAGATGAAACAGATTGGTTGAGGAAGACATTTCAGAATTTTATGTTGGAAATTGAAGTTAAAATGAAAGGGTTTTCGGTTAAAAATCAAATAGTTGTTTAAATGGTAGAAGTGAGTATTAAAAAAAAAATAAATTAGCCGTTGAAATGGGGTGGACACTCAGAGGTCCTTCCACTCGATTCAAAACACGGGGTATTACCAACCACTTCGGGACACCACATCGTTATTTTGGGGGGGGACGGCTGTGGTTACAATCTGGGCGTTCGCAAGAACCACGCACTGACGATCCATCACGACTGCCAACCCTCTAAATGAAAAATGATACTCCTCCGTCTCATTTTAATTGTCCGAATTTGACTTGTCAAGTTTTTTGCCTTTAACTTTGACCGTAAATATTTTTGTTTGTATTTTATAACACTCGATATAATATATGGAATGGATTGAGTTTAATATACTTTTCATTGATATAAATTCATCAATAATATATAATACAAAAAAAGATATTTACGGTCAAAGTTGAAAGAAAAAGATTTAAGAATAAGGAGGATTAACCAAAAACAATCCATTTGTCGACACTTAAATGTGTTAGGACCAGTTCACCTGGAACTGGCCAGTCACCAGTTCACACTGACCAGTTCACCAGTTGCATCTGGTGACCAGTAAACTGGTGACCAAGAAGATTTGTCGAGAAATATATTGAGGTCCAGTTGCATCGTACAGTTAACGCAACTGAAGACTTCCTCCAGTTGAGAACTGACCAGTTGAAGAATCATTCCAGTTGAAGTCGAAGACAACAAATGGAAGATAGAGAACGGCAATGGCAGCGAAGCCCAGTTGGCATTCTAGTCAGTTACAAACTGGAGACCATCAGTGGAAAGATCTTACAAAGCTTTACACTGATTACGAGGAATTGACTTTTGTGCTTTATGTCCTTTTACCCGGATAATAAGATCTTATTATTTAAGTAATAAAAGGTACATAAAGCTGGTTGAGTAAAGTTGCTTTATACTGCAAATTTACACATTTTAAGGAATTAAATGCTATTCCTTAAATGTTCTCAACCATATTTGTACGGCCAAAGTTAACATCCCAATGTTAACTTTGCCTATAAATACAAGTCATTGCACAACAAGAAAATAAAAGAACACTTCACACTTTGCATACCTGCAATATTCTTGGTGAACTTGTGCAATATTCTCTCAATCGCTAAAAGGAACATTTCACAACTTTAAGTGTTTCGATTGTCTTGAGAAATTCCGAGTGTAGATCAATTGTATTTCGTAGGTTGTAGGATATTTACATTCGTGTATTATCTTGGTTCCGCATCAACCTTGTAATTTGTTTAATATCAATAAATAATTACACATTGAAAAATACATATTGTCTCATCAAGTTTCTTACAAGTTATTTGTATTATTGCATTGTTCTTTACTTATTGTCATTTATATAATTAATCTATCTAGAACTTGGTATATACACACTGCAACTGGTCGTCTCCAGTTCAGTGCATATATTGCAAAGTAACTCCACCATCGACATAGAGGTGTCTTCAGTAGTACCATCTATTGAGTTGTGACTTACAAGTGGTATCAGAGCAGAAGGCTAATAAACTTGCCTAGATCTGCTAAGATCACTACTGAAGGTGGAGATGGTTCTGGTTCAGGTGAAATCCCCATTAATACTAATTCACAACCTTTTCAAAATGTTAATTCAAACCCTCCTCCTCCTACTGCCCCAAACCATGTCCATGTACATTATTCTAACACTCCTGTTCCCAAATTCGATGGAAACAGTGAGACTTTTGGTACATGGAAGGCTAGAATGCTCTTGCATTTTGGTGGGATTGAAAGTATATGTTGAAAATCCTTAAGGATGGACCATATATACCCATGTCTCTTGGGGTGAGTCCTCTTCTAGATCCAACTGGAAGAAGAGGTTCAAGAGAAAAGCTCGAAGACCATTGGTCTGATGAGGATCGTAGACTTTATAGACTTTTGCTCCAGTTGCAAGACTTGAAGCCATAAGAATATTTCTTGGCTTATGCAGCCCATCTGCAGTTCAAGGTCTTCCAGATGGATGTCAAAAGTGCGTTCCTTAATGGAACATTGGAAGAAGAAGTTTATGTTAAGCAGACTCCAGGTTTCATCGATGAGAAGCATCCTCATTGGTTTATAGACTGAACAAAGCATTGTATGGTCTAAGACAAGCCCCAAGAGCCTGGTATGATACTCTAACTAAACATCTTCTTAAAAATGGCTTTCAAAGAGGTGCAATAGATAATACCTTGTTTATCTTGAAAGAAAGAAGTAATATCTTATTGGTACAAATTTATGTTGATGACATTATTTTTGGTTCAACTGATGATGCAATGTGTAAAAAGTTTTCTAAAATCATATCATCTGAGTATGAGATGAGTTTAATGGGTGAATTAACATTTTTCTTAGGTCTTCAGATTAAGCAAACTGAAAATGGAATTTTCATAAACCAAGTAAAATATGTCAGAGATTTGTTAAGAAAATACAAATATGATTCAATCCCATAAAAACACACCTATTGCAGCACCATTGAATTTGGACTCTGACCCAACTGGCAAACCAGTTAACATAACTGACTATAGAGGTATGGTTGGTTCACTGATGTACTTAACTGCCAGTCGACCAGATATAATGTTTGCAACATGTTTATGTGCCAGATTTCAGTCTAACCCTAAGGAATCACATTTGCACGCTGTAAAGCGTATCTTTAGATACCTGAAAGGGTGTCCTAATCTTGGTCTTTGGTACCCCAAAGGCTCAGGATTAGATCTAATGGGTTATTCAGATTCAGATCATGCAGGTTGTAAGATAGATAGAAAATCCACAACTGGTGGTTGTCATTTCCTTGGAGGAAAACTGGTGAGTTGGACCAGCAAGAAGCAGACTTCAGTCTCTATGTCCACTGCTGAGGCAGAGTATATTTCTGCGGCCAGTTGTTGTGCCCAGATTCTCTGGATCAAGAACCAGTTACTAGATTATGGTCAAAATTACAAGGACCCCAATCTTTTGTGACAACACCAGTGCAATTGCTATATCTCACAACCAGTGATGCACTCCAAAACAAAGCATATTGACATCAGGTATCATTTCATTCAGATCATGTTATGAAAGGAGATATTGAAATTCATTTCATCCCCGCTGACAAACAGTTAGCTGATGTTTTTACAAAACCTCTCGATGAGAAAACCTTTAAACATCTCATCAGCGAACTGGGAATGTTAAATCCTTAAAACTGGAGCTTTCTTTGTTATTGAACGCGTCAGTGACACTGATGAAGTTCTCCAGTTGAGGAGGTCCAGATAATCTTTGGTCGCCAGGCTATCGAACGCCTTTGTGATACTATCTTGGCACTAATTGATTACTGGATCATCATTTTAGGGGGAAAGACTCAAAATAATTTTCTGACTAAAATTTTTTTTGTTTGAAAATGCAACTGGAGAACCCCCAGTTGAATTTCTTATTAAAACTCTTTTTTCTTAAAAATTACAACTGCAAACTGGCACTGGACTAATCCTCCAGTGACCAGATTCAGTCTTGTCTTAATTTTTTCATAACATTAGATACATGGTCAATATTTATGCCACGTGATAGTACTCGAGTGTTTTAACCCACTTGATACGGTCATGTGACGTATTTTGGTAAATGACAACTGTTTTTATTGGGAAAATTAAAAGAAAGTGGGAAAGTGGGTAAATTAAGCCGTCGTAGCATTTAATGCTAACACAGGTAATCATGTTTTTATTTCAAAACTCAAACTTATTTCGTAAAAATATCTAAGAAATTGATTTTGTTAAATAAATATAATTTTTGGTACTTCATTGGGATTTTGAAATTCCATATAAATACCCTTATTTACTCCAAGACTCATTTACTTTCTTTTCATTCTCTTCATTTACTCTCTTCATTTACTTTCAAATCATCAACATTGCTTCTTTTCTCTCTCTGCTCAATAAATCAAGAACCCTAAATCCTAAATTTCAGTTTCAAATGGCTCCTAGATCTTCTCGTACAAGAGATGTAAATCTCTTAACTGTTCCATATGCTCCTTCTTCACCTGATGTCAAACCGGCACCAGGTGCACCTAGTAATGCCTCTGCCCTTAAACTAAACCCTAATAATCCATTGGCAAGCCTACAAGGTTCTCAAGGGTCTAATACCCTTATTGGTAGAATCCGAAGGTTTTTGAAGGATTCTCCAATAGGACCCTCATTCTCTAGAAACCCACGCAAGATGTATCATAACTACTTGTGTGAGTTCTGGTACACTGCCACTCTTTCTTCTGATTGTTCCTCCATCAGTTTCACTTTAAAGGATGGAACAATCCAGTGTATCTTGACCTCTGACGTATTGAGGGATGCCTTACACCTCAATTACTGGAGAGAGGGTGAATCTCCAGTCGTCTTGCCCCCTGGTATTAACTTTCGTCAAGTACTCCTAGAAATGGGTCATAAGGAGTGTTTGGATAAAGGGGTGTTGAAGACTAAAGGTGCTATGACCATGAAGGGCCTTACACCTTCATGGAGGTATTTCTTCATACACCTGGTGGAAAGTTTGGGTGGGAATTCTGGTGGACTTGACCAGATCAACTCCTCACAAGCAGAGATGGCTTACTGCTTGTGGAACGGATTGAGGGTGGATTTTGCTGACATTTTGTATAGGAGTCTCGTACAAAACTGAAGGGCTCCAAGGGTGTGTGTATCCCCTTTTCAAGGTTTCTCTCTCTCTGTTTTCAACAAATTCTGGGCCATGAAGAGTATAAAAGTACAGATTCACCGTACACAAGGCCAGATTTGATGAGGAATTTAGACTCTCTGGTATCTGAAGCTGGAGAGGTCGAAATTCCAGAGCGAATGCGACTGGCATTTGCTAGAACTGATGCACCCTTGGAAGGTGAATCAGAAAGACAACTGGGCGGGCCTCAAAATAATGAGGGACCCTCCAGTTCGTCTCAAGTTGTGGTTGAGGATAGAACAACCATAACTGAAGCAACTCCTATCACGTCTATCCCTGGTGAAGATACTTCGGTATCTGATCCTCCAACAGATGAACCCATCCAGGTAACTGGAACTGGTCATCAGGAGCCTGAACTTGATGTTCAGCCATCCCTATCATTTATGAATCTAGGCATAAATGAGGATGAGTTCCATCTTGAATCTTCGGATTCGGAAGGAACAAAAGATGATCAAGAAATGGTTGATGCATCTGTACATGATCAACTCCCTTCTTTCTCTGATCAACCCCTAGAACCACAAGTTTCAGTTTCCCATACAGATACGCTCACACATACTTCCCCACAAAGAACTCCATCACTAATATCAACCCTTTTTGTGCCTAGAAATAGGCAAACCTCCCTACCGCCGCCGTTGGTCACACCTGAGCATTCTCAGCCTGACCAACACATTGAAATTCCTCAGCGTTCTTTTTCAGCACCAATTTTTACTTCTTCTACCACTGGAGCAACTGGAGAGGCTTCCTTTGTTTTGCCCCCTCCAGTTGAACTGGTGCAACCTGCTACTGGTCCAGTGACAACTTCTCCTCTGTCACTGGAGACTCAATTTGTCTCGTTCTCAACCGACATCCAAAACCTGATCAAACGGGTGGAGGGTGTTCATAAGACAATTGAGCAAAATGCCAAGTCCATTTCTAAATTCAACAAGGACACAATCACAAATTCTAAGGTTGTTGATTTGGGAATAAACAAGTTTGCTGCAAATGAGGACTTGGTATTTCAGAAGTTGAATGAGTTAGTCACCAGCTGTAACAATCTGTCCACATCTTTGAAGGAAGCTTTTGACTTAACTCATTCCAATGTCAATACATCTATCTCCAACCTTAAGTAACACTGTTCGATCATCAGAGGTTGATCTGAAGGAGATAGAGAGGCAGGTCAAGGAGTTGTTTGAAAGACCTGGCCTTAATGTAGTTGAAATTGGACAGCAGGTGGCCACTTCAGTTGGCCAGATGATTGATGACAAGCTGGCCAGTCGAGAAGATGAGTTGGTTAAGAAGGTAATGGCTGAAATTGCCAAGCTCCCCTCTACTCAAGTTAATCTGGAGCCTCTGGCACTCGAAGTTAGACAATTAAGGGGTGCAGTTAATGCTGTGAACACTCAGTTGGCCTCTCACACTTCATCAATCAATAAACTGGTAACTGAAGTGGATAGCTTGAAAAAGAAGGATGCTGAAGTAAAGGAACAAGTGGTTAAAGGTTTAGATGAAGACTCAAAGCTATTAAAAGACTTGAAGACTGGACAGGACCAAACTGCAGCAAATGTATTGTCCCAGTCTCAAGAAGTTAACCACTTGTGGAGATCCTTTAGGATGTTTGCACTGTTTTTAAAGAGTGCAAGGATATGCAAACGTGGCAGCCTCTAGCCCGTTTGCCCTCCAGTAATGAAGACTGGGCAGCTATTCGTGCAGGTCTAGATGCTGCCAGGGGGGAAAGGGAAAGAAGGAATATCCTTGCACCTGCACCAAGACTTCCAGGTCCAGTGAGTGCAAGGCAGTTGGTTGAAAGAACTGTTGTTGGGTCAGATGAAAGTGATGACCAGCAACATGTTATTGAAAAATTTGATGATGTTGTTGATGGGGGGAACAAGAACAAAGGAAAGGAAGTTATGCTGGCCACTGATGAACAAGCAAAAGCAACTGGTACTGAGGCCAGTGTGCTAGAAACTGGTAACATTGATCAGCTTCCTCCAGTGTCAGATGATGTAAGTAACCAACTGGCAAGACTTGGGGACTCAATCAAGGAGAGAAAGAAACAGATGAGGGCCAATCAATTTAATGATAGAAAAACCTTGACCCCAACTCTACTTGATATGTGTGATTCAAGTCTCCTGGGCATGTCATTTGCAGAATATGCCAAAGTCAAAGCTGACCCCAGAATTATCAATGCATTGAAAGAACAGCTGGAGGTTGAGCTTGACAAACATTATCAGGAGGATGAGGCTGAATATGATTCCAGATGTCTAAACATCACAGTGGATAAGGCCAAGGAAGTGAGAACTGAAGGAATTCTCAAAAGAGCTGAGCATGTAAAGAAGGTGGTCAAACAAGTGTTGAATCCACCCAAGTCCAAAGGTAAACCTAAGATGTTGCCAAGAGATGCTGACCTTAGAACCTGGGTGGAAACAACTGAACCCTCAAGTGAAGATATCAAAGTTGCAGTGCACAGTATGAGCACTGGCCAGATCAAACTGGCCAATGAATCTGAAGCTCGAGAATATTTATCTGAAGTGCAACAGCGGAGATATCACCCTGGTAAGATTACTGATGTGAAAGTTTTAATCAAACCAGGTACCAAAAACTTCACTGTTGGGGTTCAACATCTTAATGGACCTAAAGCAAACTGAGAATCCTGATGTTACTGGATATGGTTATTCGGAGCTGGTGGAGATGGCAAACTTGTTGGGGGCCAAGCAACAAAAGAACAAAGTTGAAAGAGGATGGATGTTTGTTCTTCAAAGTCTGCTCAAGTTTAAAGAAAATATTGAAGAGAGACTAAATGTTGATCCAGAAGACAAACAACCCATTTCTACAGTTGCCAAGAGAAGGAGAACTGGCGAAGGGCCATCTGTTTAAGTTCTTCTTCATTTTATCTTGTATTTTGTTTACTTTCTTGTAACTCTTGTAAATTTCATCATATAAATGAAGTTGCCAGATTGTAACAATAAGATAGATAATAGATTAAATCTAACAAACTTAAAAGAAAAACCTAAGGCATTTATTGATCTATAAAAGTGCCTTAGAAACTTAGATAGATTTAATTCAAACAAGTCTCTACAGTTCATACTTGCATAGATACAAGAACTAGAAAGACTTAGCAATATTTCAGGACAAATAGGGGGAATTTGTTAGGACCAGTTCACCTGGAACTGGCCAGTCACCAGTTTCACACTTGCCAGTCACCAGTTGCATCTGGTGACCAGTGAAACTGGAGACCAGAAGATTTGTCCAGAAATATATTGAAGTCCAGTTGCATCGTACAGTTAACGCAACTGAAGACTTCCTCTAGTTGAGAACTGACCAGTTGAAGAATCATTCCAGTTGAAGTCGAAGACAACAAATGGAAGATAGAGAATGGCAATGGTAGCGAAGCCCAGTTGGCATTCTAGTCAGTTACAAACTGGAGACATTCAGTGGAAAGATCTTACAAATCTTTACACTGTTTACGAGGAATTGACTTGTATGCTTTTGATACCTTTAAACCGAATAATAAGACTTGTCTTATTATTTAAATATAAAAGGTACAAAAGGTGGTTAAGTAAAGTTGCTTTCACGTGCAACTTTACACAGTATTTTAAGGAATTAAATACTATTCCTTAAATGCTCTCAACCACATTTGTACGGCCAAGGTTCACATCCCAATGTTAACCTTGCCTATAAATACAAGTCATTGCACAACAAGAATAACAAGTTGAATACTTCACACTTTGCATACCTGCAATATTCTTGGTGAACTTGTGCAATATTCTCTCAATGGCTAAAAGGAACATTTCACAACTTTAAGTGTTTCGATTGTCTTGAGAAATTCCGAGTGTAGATCAATTGTATTTCATAGGTTGTTAGGATATTTACATTTGTGTATTATCTTGGTTCCGCAACAACCTTGTAATTTGTTTAATATCAATAAATAAATTACACATTGAAAATTACATATTATCTCATCAATTTACTTTACAAGTTATTTGTATTATTGCATTGTTCTTTACTTATTGTCATTTCATATAAGTAATCTATCTAGAACTTGGTATATACTTCAGTAACTGGTCGTCTCCAGTTCTGTACGTATATTGCAAAGTAACTCCACCATTGACATAGAGGTGTCTTCAGTAGTACCATCTATTGAGTTGGGACTTACAAGTGGTATCAGAGCAGAAGGCTAATAAACTTGCATCTCTTGATACTAATATACTTACTGAAAGTGGAATGGTTCTTCAAAAGATAATGTACATTCCAAACATAATTAGTTTCAAAGAACCATATTTTTTAACTTATTCTTTCAACACTTAAGTTAACAACTACATCTGAAATATATTAGTTAGTATACTAATTGTATATATCGAATGTATTAACTATGTATCAATAATATTCAGATAGAACCATATATTTTAACTTATGTTGACCTCTATCTATCATACATATATACAAATTATTATTAATATATAAATATTATACTAGTCTTCAGTCTCGTCCGATGAACGGGTAGATTCAAAACATACTTGTATATTTCGTTTCAATATGTTCTGGGATTTTATGATAAATTATAGAATTTCGCCTAACTAAATAAATTGATAACATATAAACAATTATATAATAGCATGTTAAAATATTCAATATCACCATACACTGATAAAAAATAATTAAAAAACATAAAAAAATCAAACAAAATATAATCAATGAATAATATAAAGAAAAACTTTGGTAAAAGAAAAAAATATATATAACTTATACGTATGTAAAATTTATATTTAATCAAAAACAATATATGTATCTAAAAAAAACATCAAGTATAAAGCATAATTTGAACTTTTAGCTAAAAGCAAATGTTAAATCAAAATCACATAAATAACTAAAATATCAGTTTTGTTTATACTACATAAACAAATCAGATCGATAAATAAATTATCATCTTGAAAAAACCTTATACGATTATACATGAAAAAATGTCACTTTTAAACAAATATAATAAAATGAATATTAAAAAATTTTAAAACACAATCAAAATATATATAAGAATAAACCTTATTGAATTAAAACCATAATCGTTTTTGAGCAAGTTTACTTTTCATAATTTATAGATTTTGTACGAAAAAATGATTAGAATATTTAGATATTAGATAATTACTAAAATTTAAAAAAATTCATATATTAAAAGAATGAACTTGTTTTAGTAGATTTATACAAAAATAATATTGATAGTGATTTTACGGATATAAAACAAAAAAAACTAACGATAAAAAAATAGTTTTAGTGATTATAAAATGTTAATAGATTGGACTTTAGATAATTTGTTAAAAATAAAGTTTATTTAAAAAAATAAAGATGAAAATAGAAAATAAAGAAGATAAAATAAGAATAGGAGAGAGGAGGGAAATATAATTTCAAGAGTTTTTAGGGGTGCCAAGTGTACCCCCAACCTCCTCTTTTAGTTATAGGATAATTTATTTTTTTTATATAGTAAGTACTTATTATTAACAAAACATATGTAACTTTCGTGCTTCAATTACTTTATATACACTAACGAACTATCATTATACATAAAACATTAAAAATATATATATGCTATTTTAATTTTTAACTCTACCTATGGAGATTTAATAAAAGCTCAACGATTGATAAAAAAAGATATGATTTGATCAGATAATGCATGCTTTTGTAGATCTTCTTTTTATTAGTGGATGTCATTTCATGTGCTCATTCATTAGTACGTAGTAAATCTTCAATCTTTCAATAATCATTATGTTGGTGGTCATACCTTACATCTATACACTGGATTTTTTACTGCGATTATATAGTATGGGAAATGATAATTAATAATATTTCTAATACTCATGACAAGTGTATATACTTAATTTTTCTCTTCAATACTTTTCACCATTTTCATATTGTATCAGGTGTTATAGAATTATAAGTTGTATCCGTTTAAAAGAATTAGTTAGGATCTTTTTTTAAAGGTATACATTTTTCATGGAAACTATGAATAATTTGATAAGGTCATTGAAACAGTACGTGGATGCTTTTCAGATTTTTATTTTAGTAACTAGTGGATGTTCACGGGTTGCTTGGTATTCGGCATATGCTATATACTCACATTTTTTAAGAGATCATTTTTAAGGTTTATTTGGCGTAAAAAAAAACTCTAAATTTATTCACTAATTTTAATACATCTCTACCTAATATACCTATAATACCCTTAAATCTAAATATCATTTTTTTTTTCTCTCCTCAAATCTCAACCAATCATTTTTTCTCTCTCCTCCATAAATCATTTTATTCCTCTAATTCATTCAAAATCTTTTATCTCAAAAACCGTATATCGATAAATTATAAAAATTATATGGGTGTTCTTAAAATTTCATGCTCTTTCATTAGAGATGTCATTCGATATACTTTCGACGAATTTTTAAATCCGAGGGCGAGCCCGTACGGCTAAGGCATTTGGCTATGACACTCTATGACACTATCACACTCTATGACCTATCACACTCACCATCTCACCGCCGCAACGCGCG
>CM067167.1:259225581-259251282 GCA_034093135.1 Erigeron breviscapus
TGTAGAGCTCATAATTTTTTATAAAATTTTGCAAAACAATCACGCGTATATTTCAGTGACAACATGACAAACTTTTTGACCAACACTATTAACACAAATACCTCTTACACTTTTAGAAATTTACAATTAAACATATTTTTAAGTTTCCGATTCATCGAGATTCGTTGACAGTTACTTTTCCGGCGAATTTTCTGGCAAACTTTTTTTAACAGAATAAAAGGTCGGGGTTTGTGCGGAATGCAACCTGAGCGTTTTGGTACCGGTTTCGTGTTTTAATTCGTAAAAACAAAGGAGAAATCACAAATTTAAGTTTCCCGGTGAATTGTCATAATTTTTATAAAATTTTGCAAAACAATCACGTGTATATTTCAGTGACAACATGACAAACTTTTTGACCAACACTATTAACACAAATACCTCTTACACTTTTAGAAATTTACAATTAAACACTATTTTTAATTCTAACAGCACTTAACGGCTTCATTTAACAACCACCGTTAATTTGTACCAAATTTGCAAAAGGTTTCCGAAATAGGAACAAAAAATGCAATAACTCTTCATTTTATAACAAACTTACACTTTCTCAATAAAAAAATAACACAATATTATATGTGTAAGGTAATAGGAATAAATAATTCTGACCAAAAAAAAAAGGAATAAATAAAGTTTTTTTTTTTTCCTTTCGATACCACTAATGATTTTAACGGTAATTGATAGCCATGAATATGGGCTTTAACATGTGCATTTAGGCATGAACCCACATGGGCGGTTTATATTGTTTTCATTCATCACCATATGTGGTGCATGCCTCAAGTAATTAAAATACAATAAACTATTCTTTTACAACAAATATTAACCGTTTCTTTAGCTTTTATTTAGTTACTAAATTAAACGTTATATTAATTTAGTTCGCTCGAGAATTCAAAAGAAGCAAAGTATTCGCCTCCCATTAACGTATAAATTGCTCTTGAAAGACAATATATAAAAAGAAAAAATTGACCTATCACTTTAATTAATAATATATATAGATAGTAGATAGATAAAAGATTAAAATAAAATCACATTTCATATATATCAATGTCAAATTGTCAATGAATCAAATCAATTGTATAGTATTAGCAACTAAATGAACACGACACAAGAAATTCTTTCTTCTATGTACAACATCAATATCTATTCTATTCTTCTATTCTAATTCTTTAATTAAAAAGAAAAGTATATAATTCAAATTAAGAAAAAAAAATACAATTAATAAATGAATTTGATGATGATGTCATGTTTTCGTATTATGAACTTTTGTAGAAACAATTAATCGGCGATATTAGATAAACGCGGTTTCTTTGTAGGCAATGGACTTTCAACTTCTTGTTCATCAGTAGTCAATAGTTGACTTTTCTTCCCACAGTCAACGCTCAGCCCCATTTGGAAGTCAGGAAAAGCGGGCAAGTTGAGGTCAAATCCACGCGGCGGCGGGTGGCTTTGACTTGACGTGGTGATGGCGCCGCCGTCAGAATTCGTGGCGGCGCTTCCTGGGGTACCATCATAATGTCTTCTTTTATGACCACCTAACGCTTGGCCGGTCGGAAAACTTCTGTGACATATAGAACATTCATGGGCTCGACCACTTGGTTTCAAAACCGATGAGTTTGACGGTGGACTTGCGGTGGCGGAATGGTGGTTGTCATGATCTGGGGTGTTTTTCCGGTGACTAGCTTTATGACCACCTAATGCTTGATAAGATTGGAATTCCTTGTTACACACGCTACACTTGTGAGAATTGTTGTCTTGGGTCGCCGGAGGAATCGTTACGGCGGAGGTGGCGGATGGGTTGCCACGGGCTAATAACATTAAGCAAAAAGCTAAGTATTCTTCTTCAGTTGGTTTTTCAGGCATAATTAGCTGGTTGTCGTTTAAGTTGGTTCTTGGTCGTTTAGAGCGTTTGCCTTTGATAGAAGAATCTTGGACGGAGGTGGTGGTGGTGTGACGGTGGAAAGACGGTTGTTGTGGTGGCGGTTGTGGTGGTGTGGTTGTGTTGAGAGTTTCAAGTGCCATTTGTTTTTGTTTTTGGTTTTGTTTGGTTTTGTTTGAGTGATAGGAGTGAAGAGTACAAGGGTGTGAATATATATATAGATATAGATATATAGATATATAGTTGCGTGAGGGGTGACGGTGAGAGTGTTGTAGAGGTTAATCTTTAGTTGGATAGAATATTGGTGAATATATATATACACATAGATATAGATCATAATATATAATGAATTAAAATAAGTAAAGATTATTTTTATAAATATAAATTAGTTGTGAAATGTGAAATGTGGGGAAGAACGTTGAGTAGTTGGGTGGTGAAGTCGGTCAAGAGTGGGAGTGGAGTAGGGGATAACATAACATAGACTTTTTTTCAATTTCGTTCTTTTTCTTTGACAAATATTACATTATTCTAGATATGAATTTAAATTTGGTTTGGTTACAAAAAAAATATCATAATTTAGAAAATTTATTACAATATAACTAATATTTTGCAAGATTTTTAGTCCAAGTTTTACTTTATTTTAGCTCTTATGGTATTACTGATAATTATATATTAACATAATATAATAATTATGTATATTATAATTTATTTATTTTTTAAATTATCAGTGATTACACGTTATGTTGGTACGCTTCTAATAATAATAACATAAAACATGTAACTAAAATAAACTAAATAAGACGTAAACTTTTGATTAATAAACTAAAATTTTGGGAATTTTACAAGATTGGTTTTCGATAAATTATTGTTTACAATAAAACAGATGGAAAGGGAAAAAAGTGGTGGGATAGAGGGTTAATAGGGCACGATGACTTGTGAAATGGTCAAATGAAAACAAAACGTGTTTATTTTCTACTACTCTGACTTTTTCATTTTGACATATGCAGTAAGTGTAAACCATGCTTCTACCACTAATCCTCCCCCCTATGAAAATTAGTAAAACTTAATTTTCCAAATACGGTCAAACAAATAAAATAGAGATTGACCTTTCCTTTTTCTTTTAGTTCTGGAAAGTTAGCGTTCTTTAGTATATATTTCGTTGCGGAGTTAAAATCGTTTATGAGAAAGACACCATGAACGATATTACACATCTTATTCCAAACATTTGCTAAAGCTTTCTTAAAATTTTTGAACCAAACGATCCTTAATTTCTTAATTCTTTGATTATTTGTATGGTTTAGTCATTTATACGACATATACTACATGCGTGGTGTTGCGAAAAATATTTATTTTTTATATAAAGTTGACCATACTATTCTAAATGCCACAACAAAATATTTGACTTTATATGTTGTTTAAAGATATTTATATGAAGAAACTAAATAACATGTAAATATGTATATGCATAACCCTATATTAAATCTCCATACATAGTTTTACCAATAACCATATACCAAAACTATATATCAATTACATGCACTATATTAGTTTTTTGATAAATTAGGTAAAGTTATTAAATAGTAGAAAGGATATAAGTTTTCGTAAATAATGAAAAAAAAGTATACAAATTAATAATAAAATGTTGATGCACTAAAAAAACCAAAAAACAAACCACCCCTAACAAACAAGAAAATAGTTTTGCACCAAATAAACATTCATAACAATCTAGACAAAATGTCGTGTTGTGTATGATGCACATATAGTGCGTGACGGGTTGTTAAAAATGCAAACTTCATTTAATAAGGGCTTATTTATTTTTTTTACAAAACTAAAAAAGATAATTATAATAATATTCATATAATTAAAGTATACATATTTAGCTAGCTTGAGTGACATCTTTCTGTCATGTAAGTTATGATTTAAATTCGATTATTAAAAACGTGATAAACGAATTAAAAGCAAACATGTTAATTGTTAAAAATAGCTTACATCGTTTTTTTACTTTTTTCTTAACCCATATAATAAGCATTTCTATAAAGTTGATTAAATTCGGATTGAGTTGTTTTGGATAACTACGTTTTGTTGAGGTGCAACGCATTTTGCCAAATGTTGACACTTGTCCTTTATATAACGTGCTTAATTTCTAAAGAATAAGTTAAGGTCTAAAAGTAACATATGTAAATCCTAACACATTTAAAATATGGTTAACAAAAACAGAAGTAATGTTTTTGTTCTATAGTACGAGTAATTTAATTTTTGAAATTGTTTTAGTTTTTTTTTTAAGGCAAATGTTACTTGTTATTTTTGAGTTATTGAACGACTGTCGACATTTGTGTTTGAGCAAGAAATTTCAGAAAGGCAAAGTTTTTTATCTCTTTCATGAACCACTATATTAAAAATTTATTGGCAAATTGTTTTACTAGTTTAATTAATTGGAATGATAGAATTAAGTTCTTACTAATTAATAAAAAGAAAATGCTAAATAGATCATCAGTATCAATCATTAATTGAACTTTTGTCCTTTTAGTGAAAGAAATTCACAATCAACTCGCTAACGACTAACAACAACAACAAGAACAATACTCAATCTTTACAATTAGGTGGGTATGAGGGAGGTTAGATGTAGACAATGTTGTCTTTAACCAGAGGTAGAAAGACAGCTTCAATCCCATAAGGACCTCGGACCAAACGAGAAAAAACTCACTAACGACTATTATTGCTAAATCCGGAGATTCAATTACGTAGTTGCATTGCTTGTCAATCGATCTTCAAAAGTGATCCCTGATTACTTTGATATGTTTTGATGTGAGAATTTATTGGATATGACTTATGAGACAATCGTAAGGTAGCATCGTTCTTATCGTTACTTTGCTTCCTTTTTAATTAAACTATTATTATCAATATTAATGAAAGTTGTTGCGTTAAAAACAACTCTTCGTAACTATAATAACGTTTAGTTTTTTGCATGCAACTTGTATGCATAATTAAATCGTCTAAAGATGAAGAACATTTTTCCTTCTCTCTTCAATACGTAAAACGATTATACCAATCAACTGGAACATTTTTCCTTCTCTCTTCAATACGTAAAATGAAAGTGTCTTTGTTTGACCAGTTTGTTTTGACAATTTTGATATGTTAATAACAAGTGCCTTTGTTTGACAAGTTTGTTTTGGCAACTTTAAACATGATTTAATGTTTAAAACAAAAAATTTATACTATATTTGATTTCATCTCATTTTCTTTAAAAAATAATTTGATTTACCCAAATTACCTTTCTCTTGTATTCACAAATTTAATATCTTCACCTAATACCTATAATACCCTTAATAAAATTATTTAAACATTTGTCTTAACCATTAAAATAATGCAGCACCCCTTTACATCAATACTGAACTTTAGACATCGGGACGTAGAGGTGGCAAAATTAGCCCAGTTGACTAAGTTTGGGTCAATTTGGGCTTTTTAAAAAAAACATGGACCATATTGGATCATCAATATTTAGCACGCGGGTCATATCGGACCCTAAAAAAATTGTTTTATCTCTCTACCGGGTCATATTGGGCAGCTCAACACCAACAACGGGTAAAACTCCAATCACTTAATCACGTTATCACGCCATCAATCCAGTGAATCCACCATCTCCATTCCTCACTCCAAGTCTCCAACGAATCTGCAATAGCTGAAGAATTCCAAGTTTCCAACAATTCACAAATCCATCTATGAGGTTTTCATTCTTTCCCTTAATAAATATTATATATAATTATTACGTTTTGTGTTCAATACATATAAAATCTCAAGATTATTAGTGTAAATTATATGCTAAAACAGATATATATAAATATATATAATTAATGGGTCATGTTGAATTTCAATTTATTAGATATAGATGTTAGTAATGATTTAATGGGTCATGAGATTGTTGTAAATTGCATATCCATTTTAGCGATACAGTGAATTTCAATTTATTAGATTATTGTTATGTAAATAGGTGAATGTGTTTGATTATAGATTATTAGATATAGGTATTATACGGGGATGTTTTTTTTTTTAAAGAATAGCTTTGTAGTTTTTCTTTGTTACTTTTGAAGCTTTCGAATTTTTCTTTGTTAAGCTAGTTTTACAAGTTTGCTAATTGCTTAATTGGGGCCTTGTTTAAAATAGATTTCATGTCAGACCAACAAAGTACTAGAGATGAGATTGAAGATGAGGTATCTTCATCGAAATCAAACAAAGAAAGATTGACAATCTGATGACAATTGTGGTTGTGCAGATGCAGGAGTTTGAAAGAAGTTTGCTAGTGATATGAACTCAAATGTAGTCCATGGAGCTACTGTCTTGCTATTGTTTGAAGTTACTGATTTGTTAACATAATATCCATTTTCTTATTCCTTGTAACTGAGTTGAACAACATTGATTTGAACACATATGTAGTCCATGTACTGTGTAGACTTTAGAACAATGCATTTGTGACATTAATTTCCAGCAATATTTATCCATTTGTTGATTTAAAGTAGTCACAGTCATGTTGATTTTATTAGTCTAAGCATGTTTACCTCTTATTTCATGTATCATGTGATTCATGTCTTTGATTTTATTAGTCGTTAAAGTTTACCCACATGTTGACATTAGTGTAATGGGTTTAGAGTCCTAAATTTCGAAGCGACCCGTTTTGACCCGGACCCATTTTGACCCGAACCCGTTTTGACCCGGGTCCATTTTGACCCGTTTTTAAAATTGCCCGTTTTGACCCGGACCCGTTTGGACCCGTCACCCGACCCGACCCATACATTTTGCCACCTCTAGTTACCGCCACCACTGTCACACCGCCGGTAACACATGTCGCTGTTGCTGCCACCATCATCACCACATCATCGCATCGCACGGTCGGAATTATAGCGTATCCTAATCGATGTATATGGTATATATTTCAAGCAGGGAAGAGATTCCTTCAAGTTGGCTAATATGACTAGTCATGTTAGCTCAAATCTTGACCCTTAGATTAAAATCAAGGGTCAAGATTTCTCCATCTTCAAATCTTCACCCTTGATTTCAATCCAAAGGTCAAGATGTTTCCAACTTGATTAATCAATTTGGAAACAACTTGAGGGGATCTCTTCCCTTTCAAGGAAAATTAATAGGCACATGTCTAGTTCTTATAAAAGAGTTTCCAATGTAATTTTCTTATTTATTGCATACTATCTTAAAAAAGTACGAACTACGAAATTATTACATTCTCATGAGACAAATATTGAATATTTTTTTCGCGAACAACGAAATATCCAGCATATAGTGTATTAACTAGTTCGTGTTAGAAAGCTTGAAGCTTCAACTTATACCCTTTGATAAGAGCATTTATCACCATAGATCTGAAAGAGTAAACACCAGACCACTATAGGTGTAATTGAATACATATGGCCACCACTAAATATGTATAGGAATAACTCTAACTTGAAACCTCTTCTATACTACTGTACTATATAAAGCAAACTACCCCTCCGGCATTTAAATAATTAAGACTTTGAAATGATCATATTACCCCTCTTCTTTATTCATTAAATTAAACATCTTCATCTATATACCTATATTACCCTTAATGAAATAACTTACAACATAAATCCTCCAACCCTTAAATAACGATATTAACCCCTCTAACATCAATTAATTTATAATCACTACCACGCCACCACCACCGCCACCGCCGCACATCGGCGCCACCACTGCCGCCGTCGTCACTACCACCATCATCACTGCATCGTGCGGGCATTCGTCTAGTGTAAGTAAAGATATCTCATTGTCACTTTCATCTGGTGATGGTTGGGAGTAAAATTAATTAATGGAACTAAAAAATACATCCAATAAATAGAACTATTTTTCAAGATATATTAATTTTCTTTTAAAAACATATTTTTTCATATAAAGTATCTTTTACGTGCAGTGTTAATGTTGATTGAGTTTTAAATTATTGCTAGCAAATTCTATTTTTAATAGAAAAGTCATAGCGTCATACACTTTGCGCCCCTCTCAATAAATGACATGTGTATTTATCTTTATAAATTAAAAATATTATTATTTTCTATATTTGCTGGGATCGGATAAAATATTATATATAATAGGAGTATTATGGAGTAGACTATACTTACTGATAGTGGTTGTGTGCTTTGAGGTGGTTGTGTTTCTTCCAGGGCAGGCTATCTATCTAATTCCTGTCATTTGGAAAGCATCTCCAGCTAGCCACGAGTTAGGATACCTTTTATCTCCTTATCATTGCGCTCCCCCTTTCCACACTTCAATTACTACACTTAAAATCCTCATAAAATAGGATTCTTGATATTATTTTCTTATTTATTGCAAACTATCTTAAAAATGTACGAAATGATAACATTCCCATGAGAAGGATATTACCTTTTTTTTATTTTTTAAATATGTGAATTACTCGCGAGAGGTACAATATACATTAATTCTTTTAACCGGTTCACGCTATAAACTTTCTTATAAAATGAATCTTAAGTTTAAACTACTTAATGAGAAACATTTATCACTCAAAGATCACTCTTGTGAAGAGACAAATCTTTTTGTCGCTAAATCATTTTATTTGGTGATGGTTTAAGAGTATTATTATATAGAACTAATAAATAAACAAATCCAATATAGAACTTATATGACTTTTACATTAGAACATCCTCAATTGAAATGTGGTTGTGACAAAAACGAGCCCATTTTTCGTGTCGAATTTTTGGCACGGTTTACGCCGATCACTACTTTACGTGTCAATGATTAAGTAGTTTTAAACATTTTAAGTTTAACTTTCTCGTATATGTAATATATCTATACTATATTATAAAAAGAATAATTTCTTATTTATGAAAAAGTTGAAATTTGTGTAATATTTACATATAGCACCCTTAAAATTTTTATCTACACTACTATTTAACATTAATAATTATTTACACTATCAGTTCTTTATCTTTTAAAATATCTTCCATTAACCTTTTACATCAATTACTTTTATATCAATAACTTACACTAATCGACACCGCCTTCGCCACTAACAATCGCCCCGACCACCACACCGTCGCCGCGACGACTACCGCCGCATTGTGCGGGTATCGTGCTAGTATTTATAAAGAAATTTGTTACTCCGGGATGTCGAGTGTAACAACTCAAATTTTAATTAAAAAACAAAAGAAGCTATTCGAATTGTGATTTGTTTATAACTTTAAAAACATACTATACATTAAATATATAAAGTGACATACATACTATATTATACCTTATCTTATGTGAAGTTTAGCTTAAAGGACGAAGCAATCAAAAATATAAAAGGGGTAAAATGTAACTTGTATACATAACAAGAATATTTCGTAGCCGTTTTTAATTCTCTTTATGTTGTGACCATGTTAAATTTAGCAAGATTTGAATCCAGAAGCTCTTAATAAACTAATTAATCACATTATCTTAGAGTTGGTTATATGAAATAATGTATTATGTACTATTCAATATAATTAATTTAGCTTATAAATTATCTAAAGTAATTAAGCTTCAACCATTTGATTGAATCATAATCATAACATACTGTACTTTGACTTTGTTTCATAGATGGATTACAACTTACAAGCTTGATGCTCGGGGACTAATTCTTCCAATAATTCATTAAGAGTCAACCTATAATTGGCGACTTGTTATGATGAACAATAGAAACTTAATGCGGAAAAAAAGACGTAATAATTAAGAATATTTATATTCCTTAACTTACATAGTTCGAATATTATATTTATATCAAATTATGTTAACACAAAAAATGTATGAAAATCTTAATGTAGCCGAGTGATCTAAAGTGTAACAAAATGTACTTTGATCGAATGATACTTGTTCTTGTGGTAGGAAAATAGCTTCCCACGATCCTTTTATATTTTTGTTGGGGATTTTTAGTGGTTTGTTTTCTATGGCATCTCATAACGATTGGTGTTAAACTGTTTATGTACGAGGTCATAAGGCCGATGCTTATAGGAGTCTTGCATGTGCGTCCTTCGGGTGTTGGACGCTAGACGCTATAGACAGCGAGCGTCCAACTGGCTGCGTCTTCCCAATTAGTCCTCCACAAGAAGATGAGGGACGCTCCAAGTGGGGTCCAGCAACGGCTACAAGCGAGTAAACAAAAAACAGTTTTTTCTTCCTTTTTTAAATACAACGGCTACTTGCAGGTTTTTTAAAAGTCAAACCAAACTTCAATCTCACAAACCAAACTTCAATCTCACAAAGTTTCATTCTTACATACAATCAAACCAACACCATGTCTAAGAAAAACACCCAAAACAAACAAAAGAAAAACAACCAAAATGTTGCCGACGACATGCTTCAAAACCTTCTCGACTTTCCTCCACCACCATCACCGGCAATGTCGAGCTTGAACCCACAAGGTCAATCTAGCAACTCCCAATTCCCACTCAACTACGTGCCACCACCATCGCCGATGCCATATAGTGTCAACCTGTTTTCGACTTCGTTTTACAATCAAGTTGGTTACAACCCGATTGACGGTCTAAACAACGTAAACAATCTTTTGTTATTGCAACAATGGCAAGCGGCTCAAATGTATCAACAAGCAGCAGCGGCGACAGCACCACCACCACCACCACCACAGCCGACTCATGTGGAAGACGAGGCGGACAATCAACGAGCGGGAACTAGTGTCGCTTCTGCCACTCCTGTAAAAGACGAGGAAGTGAAACCGCCAAAGCGGTTGACGAAAAAAGGAAGGGAGGTCGTAGAATAATAGAAGTGGAGCGAAAATGAATGTGTGATATTGACTAGGAGTTGGGTGCATGCTACCGAGGACGCGATCAAAGGGAATGGTCAAACGGAAAACGTGTTTTGGACAAAAATTGAGACGTTGTTTAACAAGGCATAAAAAGAAGGTCACCGTAACGTAAGTCAACTTTATGGCAAATGAAACAAATATATTTGGGGGAAAAATAAATGGTAAATTATTTGATGAGGTGGCGAAGAAGTTCCAAGAAGCTTGTCTTATAGACTGGGAGAGTCCTGACGGGAGTCCTGAGTGACGTGATGCTGATGTGGCAGGCAAGAAGCTGGAGGACTCCCTTCCTTATAAGCACCGGCCTAATGTATATGTAAGTCCCAACTCACTAGATGGTACTAACTGAAGACACATCTATGTCAACGGTGGGGTTACTTTGCAATATAAACACTGAACTGGAGACGACCAGTTGCAGTGAGTGTATACCAAGTTCTTGATAAAGATTACTTATTAAGGTGACAATAAGTAAATGACACTGCAATAATAGAAAGTACTTGTAAAGTAAATTGATGAGACAATATGTATTTTTCAAGTGTAATTTATTTATTAACTTTAAATAAGTTACAAGGTTGTTGCGGAACCAAGATAATACAAAGTATGTAAATATCCTAACAACCTATGAAATACAATTGATCTATACTTGGAAATTTTCTAAACAATCGAAACACTTAAAGTTGTGAAATGTTCCTTTTAGCGATTGAGAGAATATTGCACAAGTTCACCAAGAATATTGCAGGTTTGCTAAATTGTTTTCTTGTTGTGCAAAGACCTCTATTTATAGGCAAAGTTGACATTGGGATGTCAACTTTGGCCGTACAAATATGGTTGAGAACATTTAAGGAATAACATTTAATTCTTTAAAATGCTGTGTAAAGTTACAGAATAAAGTAACTTTTCTCAACCTGCTTTATGTACCTTTTGTACTTTATACATAGATAAATCTTTTTATCCGTGTAATAGCACATAAAGCATAAAGGTCTTTTCTCGTAATCAGTGTAAAGCTTTGTAAGTACTTTACACTGATGTTCTCCAGTTTGTATCTGAGTAGAATGTCAACTGGGCTTCGCTGCCATTGTCATTCTTTATCTTCTATTTGTTGTTTTCGACTTCAACTGGAATGATTCTTCATCTGGTCAGATCTCAACTGGAGGAAGTCTTCAGTTGCGTTAACTATACGTTGCAACTGGACTTCAATATATTTCTGGACAAATCTTCTTAGTCTCCAGATGCAACTGAAGACTGGCCAGTTTCAGCAAAACTGGTCCTAACAGTATATATATATCATTTTTTCTTGAATGAAAAATGAATGACGTGTCACAATGTAATTAGTATGTTAAGACTCCTCAAAAATTATGTTCTCATAATTCAATCATAAGCTACCATGTACCCGTAGTAGTCCTGACTCCTGATAATGATGATGAACGATATATATAGTGGTCATGAATTATTATATTGAGGTTGGTTATTGTAAAATAAGCATTAAAGTAAAACAAATAAGACAAGATCTTGACCTTTAGATCATGAATAAATTGATGCACGAAGATTCACGGAACACAAGTATATATATGATGCACGGTGATTTTCATGATGCACGATGATTTTCAGTTAAGAAAAACATATTGTTTTATTTGTTTTACTTTAATACTTGTTTTATTTTATCTAACACCTTATTATATTTTTTGGCTCTTATTATTTATAAAATTAAAACTATTAAATGATTGTATGAAATGAATTATTATATTGTAAATAAGAGATAACAAAATATTAAAGTAGTACATGATAAATACGGCAATTATCTATAGAAATCATAATATAAGTAGATGGAAGGATGTTGATGAATTGGTAAACAGAAGTGAAAACAGTATATACATATTTACATTTTAAATGATTTAATTAACACAATTCTTATAAATGACTAAAGTAAATATATAATATTATCTATCTATAAATATATATAAATACAGGAAATGAATAAAGCAAAGTAAGGAGAAGTAAAGAACCTAACGGTATGTACACTAATCACAAATGTTAGTTAGGACGATTTTTCTTCTAGCTTTTCTTTATTCATATCACCTTATAACGAGGGAGTAATGATTGGTGTACATGTTGTATTCAAAAGTATTTAGGCTTTTAGATTCTTCTGTTTCTAGAAAAAGAAAAACATCCATAATTATTAAAAGCTAATATAAGATGGTGATAAAAAATGAATTAATGACAGAGTATTTTTACTTAAATATATATTTGTAAAGTGAAAGATTGAAATATAAAATGATTCTTATTCTAGCTAGCTAGCTATGGATAATGAATACCCATGTAATAAAATTACGTTTTTTAACGCTTCCTTTTATAGATATTTGACAGAGTAAGATAATTTGACCTAAAAATATTACTCGTATTATTGAAGCTCACTTGAAAAGTTGATGTAGGTACATGCCACTAACAATCGCATTAACAAAATATATAAAATCAAATTTCTTATTGATATAGATATTTGATGTAAATTTTTAAACTTTTTCATACATATATAGTAAAACTGTTTATTAATATACTAGAACGAATTGCATTTTTGGTCCTTATGGTATTACATCATTTGCAAGTTTCATACAAATGTGTGCAAGGTGGTGTTCATGGTCCCTATGGTATCACACTGACAGTCCACTTGTTTGCTTAACTTAACGTAATTAGCTAGACAAGAATGTAAATTGCAGAAAGTAAAGAACAAAAACAAGAGTAGAATTCAAGAACACAATCTATGCAAGTCTAATCATATGTATCATTGATTAAACAGTGAATACATGATCGATATTACAACTTGACTTATAAGCATGTAAATGAAAATACAATTATTAAGTTTAGACTAACTATAAACTTAAACAATTACAAGAGAAATATGAAAGACACACTTTCAAAGTGACTAACACTTTTATGGTGACAAACACACTTCTTGTAGGCGGCTGTGTTGCTTTATATAGGGGAGGAATTTGGGCAACACAGCCTTGTCTTGACAGCGATGGGATGGTGGTTGTCGACATCTTATTGGCTTGAAGTACTTGCAACAGACGCCTTTGTCTTCTTTACTAAAACGGGTATGAGAGAGAAACCCTTCTCTTTTGGATCCAACTGAACCTTTACCATACAAGGTATATTACAGTTGAAACAACCACCATGTGACTCGTGTCTTCTTCTTGTTTGAATTCTTCCCGCCTTGACTTACAATTTGGATAAAAACTCCTTGTTGGCAAAGAGTCACTAGACTCGCTGATGACTCGCTGATGAATCTCATCAGCGACCATGTCTGGTCAGCGAATCCTTGACTCAACACACATCAGTTGCATCCTTGGTCCAAAACTAACGGGCCGTTTATTTTTCCCTGTTAGTGAGCCCATGTGCCACGCACGTGATGGGCAATAGTGTCTTTTCATACAAACAAGGACCATTCTTGCAAACCAACTAGTAATATTACTAGTTTTTCTAAAATGGTGTTCGTGGTCCCTATGGTATGTGTAACACCCGTTTGGCACCAACAATAAATGCCATCATAAATACCTAACGGCGTTTAGAAATGCGGAAAACAGAATCTTTAAAACATAACTAACCTTTAACGGATAGTTCATTTATAAAAGTGGTGTTACAACATTCATATCATTAAAATGGTATAAGATAATCCAGATTTGGCATATCATCACAAGTCATTACATCTAATATATCACATCTTGCATTACACATCTTTCATATAGGATGGGTCATCCTAAATGTGCCTAGTCATCTTTTGCATCTTCACATATATCATCTAAACATCTTTGTAGTTGTGACATAAGTCACGCATCTCATATAACATATACATCTTTGTAAGTGTGACATAAGTCACACCCGACTAGATGGACAAACCTTACGGCAGTACATCAATGTCGTTAAGAATGGCAAGCCAATCCCGGAGTAGTCCGTATGTTCAAAGACATTGGTGGGTAATCACGCCACCCAGAGATACTCATACCACGTAATTATGTTGCAAGGAGCCACCCAAGCAACCACATCAACGTACTACCTGGCAAAGGCACGTACGGGTTAAGCTTAACACTTCTCACATCATTTACGAGCTCGTTTTGCATCACATATAGTTTAGGTGTCTACATTACCTAAACAATCATCACATCACATCAAAGCACTTTAACGTTTGGGCCCTTAAACGTGCACGTGTCATGGCAACTTATAAAGTCTAGTGAACTAGATGTACAAGCCATGTAATCGTCATATCTTACATATACACATGCACATATACATATTTTAGCATCGTCACATATCATACATGGTTACATCACGTTCATAATCACATATCTCATGTCGTTACACATCATGTGTCATTATATATCCTCTTTCATTGCATATCATTTTTCATCACATATTGTATCTCATAACATCTCAAAGCATTTCATATCATTTCACATCATATCAAATCATCTCATAGCAATACATATCATTGGGGTAGCATTTCATAGCATCTCATCACAAAATATATCATCTCAAGACATTACATAGCATTTCATATGTAATACCCCAACTAAGGCGAAACAATGAGATGTACAGAAAGTCGAGTATTCAAAACAAAGGGTTATAAATAACATTCACCATAGCTTTATTTAATAAAAGAATTTTACAAATGCACAAGCATGTGAACCAATCCCCAAGTACAATGCGTCCACCGCACTTGGATATTAAGTCCACGAGACAATTAACAAATACGTGAAACGATATTCTACAATGATCAAGGCGGATTCCATTGCCCATCACAAGGTTTGATCTTTGACTCCAAGTGCAATGCAAACAATCATGGTGCATACATTTCCTCAAGGCTAATGCTAAATCCTGAAAAGCATGAAGAAAAAGTGTCAACTACGAAAACGTAGTTGGTGAGTGCATAGGTTTGCAAGTAAACCTCGTACATATCCATTTCCAAAAAAACTTAGAAAATATATTATTTCATGTCAATTCACCCAAACCACATGACCGACAAAAATTCCCATATCAAACCATCAAGTTTTCAAAATACCATAACGTCATTTCAAAGAGTTGAGAAATCCATGGTAAATTATAAAGTTCTCATTTGTCACATTTATCGTGAGAGAAAAATATATCGATCGATTAATCATTCATCATACCAAAACCATTCGGTCATCAATACTTCAATATCGCCAATTTCAACAACTTTCGAGATTCCATATAAGGTCCAATACCCAAACCGTATGTTCAATCCATAATATCCAACCATAAGTAATAATCAATAATATTTAGCCAAAGGCATAATTCGATGAGTTTGTCTTGAGCCACTACTAAGACCCTTTCACGTCTAAATAATAATAATGATGATATGTCCCGAAGATATGATAACAGTAGCACATGCTGTCAATCACGTGCAATAATAATAATGAGTGGGTCGTGCCATGGAGACGACCAATAATATATAAAGTAGATTAGAGCACCCCATGACCGACACCGTTGAAGGCGGCCACGTAGGCGGCCAATCAACCTGTCGCCACTGATGTGAGTGAGGGGACGAATCCTAGTTGCGCAACTCTCTAACTACATGCCTCAAAGAGTTAATAGTAGTGTACAGGGGACCACCGTTTGACAGTACTCAAGCTCATCATATAACATATAACACGTTGAACATACGATATAATTCCCATATCATAAACATTCTTTCAAATATCATTTCATAAAAGAAAGCAATTTTATTTATCATGCTTTTCACCCCGTAAGTAAAACATATAAAAGAGTTTGAAAGGGGGATATGACTCACCTTGATATGCCGCATATTATATGCACTTATCCAAAATGAGTACTTCCAATCTATCGCTTCCTTGATCATATATTCCATCATGGTCCTCAACCACATCTCAAAACCAAGACTATCCCTACGAGAGGACTAATATACGTAAGTTCCTATCTTAAGCCATCACTTAGAAATGCCACTATCATTAAGTTGTCATCAATTAAGGAATTCAAGTGTATTGCTAATACTCGTATCTTTTTGGTTGTAGGGATTGATGGTGAAAAAGTCACTTTCATTATACATGTAGTTATAAGTTGTTAGAATTTCGGTAACTTGTCTTCATTTGTGAATGCGTTTGGCATCTTAGGTTATCATATGGGAATGCCATATTAAGTTATATTATCCTTATTCATCATTTGATGTGTAACCGATTTTAGCACGAATTAGCATTTGTGATATCAATTCTTAGTTTGGTTGATGTAACTACTTATGTCCATTCCGCTTAGTTATCTTTTGTGTTACTTTGATTACACTTATCTTTTACTCGCATATTCCTCAATGTTCTATGATTATTTGGGTTCATGAAATTTGTTTAAGTATTATGGGCCATTACCAATTGGGCCTAAGTGTTATGGGCTTTTAAATGATTTGGGCTTCGTTTAGTTATTGGGCTTAACCTTAATTGGGTTATGTGCTTAATGGGTTACATTGGTTATTGGGCTATATGGTTTATTGGGCCAAGTGGGCCTACTGATTTATGTTCCTTATAGGTTCATTAATTGGGCCGGGCTAGCCCATTAACTCCTTGGTTCATTACATAGCCCATCACACAAGTTATAAGATTACCTACAAATTTTCTGTTTCTATACAACAGATTTATGAAATGTTGGCCACTAATTCGGGGTTAAGGCTAATTATTTGGATCCTCCTGATTTTTATACAACATTCTATATGTGTCCACTTATTTTGTAATTTTTGGCTTAATTTATAAAGAATGTTTACTACCCCTAAATATTTTTATAAGTGAAAGTGGTCAAAACAGTCACTGTTTTGCATACCCGAATGTTTTATAAAAGTTCTTTGGGTAATGCTCTTAATAAAAATTCCATGATTTTATTTTAAGTTTACGACACATTGTACTTACTTTCCACCAAGTATGACCTCCTGGAACTTTATGGATTAGGAGATAAAAATTGTTACAGTTGACAAAATATTCAAACAAATATGTAGTTTTGACTAGTTTTAGTAGAAAAATCATATCTTTCGTTTGGTTCAGTATTTTTGAGTAATTCCAGTTGGAAGTTCGTTTATCTGCAACTTTTATTTTTACACAAACACGTGATTTTACCTGTTTCAGTGCGTTTTACTCATTTGAAATACGAAGTTTGAATCTGTTCAGCCTTTCTTGAAAACACCAAAGCATGCATTTACTTTGTTACTTCACCCAACACCAAATTTGACATTTTCAATATACTTACTTTAACTTGAACAATATTCTACCATGTTAATAGTGTTTCTACAGATTTTATATCAAATTTTCCATAGATTAAATTGTTGGTTTAAAGTGAAGTGTTCATATTTGTGGTTCAAGCTTTCGGTTTGTGATTTTTGATGTTGTTCTTGTTTGATTCTTATAAAAACCCATACTTCTTGATATATTATCTTTAAATCCAGATTTTTAACCTATATTTAACATGAATAATCATACAAAATAATAAATCAAAGATCCATCTCAAATCACATAACAAAACTATCTCCAATCTACTTGAATCTATACATGCATGTTAAGATCTACTCATTTCTCCTACATATAAACATCTAACTATTATATATCTTTGAAAATCATCTTTTTATATAAAATCACAGAAACTTAAAGGTATTTTTGTTGATAAAAACTCATTTTAATGAAACCCATTTAACAAATCCATAACACATCTTACAACTACAAACTCTTGGGTCTTGTTTATGTTGAATCCTTGAATCCTTTCTCTTGATTTCAACATGCATGAACATGTGAGATAAGAATCTATCAACCTTGCCCTCATTGAGTTTAAATAAAGAAGAAAATGAAAGAAAATATAGTAGAAGTTTTGTAAAATCTTTGGTAGAAAACAAGTTTAAGAAGGAGCTTATTAACAACCTTTATAGATCCGAAATATGTATGCATGGGGGCTGATTTTCGAGACTTGAGACCACCAAATCGGCTTCATACTTGACCTTAGATGATAAGTTAACAAGAGAGATTATTATTACAATAGATAAGATTAGATTTGAGCTCCATTTGCCTTGAAGAAATCCGAAAATAATGGGGAAAAATGGGAAGAAAGGTTGAGAGGAAACTAGGAGATGTGTGTGTGTGTTTGTTTTGTGTGAAATGAAAAGGTTTGATGGGTTTGTGGGTGTATGGCCGTGGGAGAGAGGAGAGTGAGGTGTTCCATGGGCTCCTATTGGCTAGTGTGGTTGTTAGTTGAATGCCCATTGGCTAGGAGAAGTGGTGTGGTGTTATGAGGTTCCTAATGTAGTCTAGATTCAAAAATAAGGGTAATTTTTGAATCAATTATGTATTTGTGGTTAATATATGTTACTCTTGATTTATTTGTGGTTAATATATGTTACTTTTGGATGTGTAAATGTTTATATAAATATTTTGTTGTAAGGTCATTTGTTATAGGTTTTATATGTATATGTATATACATGTAGCCATATGTATGTCTTTGTATACGATTTGTGTTTATAAATTTGTTACTTAATTCTTAATTGTAACTTGTGTATATATATTAGACATATATATTGACTTATTATTATTTAAACTTATTATTATGTATATAAGGTTCATGGATATATCTTGAGATGGTCATTATATATATTTGGGGTTTACATATACTTTAATTAGCTTCATGACTAGTTTGTTGGACATTATAAGAAATTTTTTGTTGTTGTCACAAGTTGTGAGCCTTGTATAATTAGTTATATAATCTGAACTTCTAGAAATAAAACTTTTTGGTTCTTTGACATTTCATCAAGTTCAATTAGAACTAATTATAGAATGAGATTGTCTTGAACGATTATAGTTATTGTTTATGGCATTTCTAAGGCAACTGGCTTCCTTTTGGCATTCTATTGAGCTTGATGGCAAATATCACCATGTCCTAATGTCTAGAAGCTCAAATCTCTTAATAAACTTCTAGGGATAGATACCTAGATAATTACAAGTGAGTTGTCCTAGTCAGAAATTGAGGGTTGTTACATCATTACCCCCTTAACTGAAACTTCGTCCTCGAAGTTCGCTCGTTCACACGGTGATGGAATGAATAGATTGACAAATAGGATAGCTTCATAGCGACGTACTAAATGTGAGAGTTCAACTAGGTTTCAACCTGACCTTTTTAGTTACTTACAAGCTTTTGAATCTTCATCGTTGGGGGCATCCATTGCTTGGTGCCCTAACATTTCTCGTGATTAGAAACTCCGAAAAAGGAAAAAGATTTCGAATGTCGCTCACTTCTTGAGACGACTTGAGATCAATCGTATGTAATCGTTGTGGGCTGTCAATCTTGCCCAGATCAATACTAAATAATGGATGATACGAATGTCAATACGGAGGTGTAAAATGAACAAACGGTTCGTAACGTGAGTTGCAGTAAAATAGTTAGAAACGTTGGGTTATCGCTCGTTGGTGGCTACTCATTTCCATTGTCACTTGGTGTACCTTCCTTTATTGTTCTCTTTACCAATTAAAAAATCGTCCCAATGGCTTCTCACCTACTTTCATTCTTCTTTGGTTTGACGTTGGACATGCTTGTCGTTACTTGAAAATATTGACTTCATTGGCGACTAATCACTTGTTAAGGGATTACCCCCTTAACAAGAGTGATACTAACCCGTTATGCCAAATTGCACTAAAATTGCCAAGGTACATCTTTGTTGTACCCCATTGTAGGGTTTTCCAGTGTCGACTTTGTTGTTTTATGGCGTGCAAGGAAGTCATGAATTGGTTGATGCTAGTTCCATCTTACTCCTCATACTCACCTTTGTCTTTTCAATTCGTCCTTATTTTCCCAAGTCACCTCTTTCATTATTCGCTAAGTCATATCGTTACCAATTTCTCTTGCTTTTGCCGATATTGGCTTTCAAATCGTTTTAAGGTACCTTTAATTACTTCTTTTTACGCTAGAAGGACCATTATCTATGACTCATCACCGACAAATCTCTTTTAACATCGCACATATAACCTATTCGGTTTCTTGCTATACCTACGCATTCCTCATGATAGGATTTACACAATCCTTATGCTCTTAAGTAATCATATCACCATCATCATTTCAAGGTAACCACTTCGATGTCCTTATTTGTATGAACTCCTCTTTAAAATAGTCCTTCTTAGGTCCTCCTGACCTCTACAAAACTTTCAATTACTTTGCTCTCCTGAGCCTCATATCCATTTTCAGCTTTCTAAGCTAAGCTTCTTTTCAAATACAATAACCTAATGTCCTTAGAAATTGTGATACAATATAATTTAGGGGAAACATCGGTTACTTTATCCTTTTTCTCAACCAATCGGCTTTCTCCATTTTCCTTTCGTTTTCTTATGGATCACCATACTCCTTACCCTTTCTCTATTTCTTACTAGAGTAATTGTCATCTTGGACGACACACGCGCAGTCGATAGTGCTTGGAGTTTATCTCGAGGGTACTCGTCTTTAGTCCAGACTTATCACATAAGAGAGTTATCATTATCACACTTTCATTCAAACATTCCTTGACTAGCTCTTTCCAGAGTTCGTGGTTGTTTGGGACTTAGGTCAGCGATCAACTTCCTTGATCGCTGTGGTAGTATGTGCCTTGACTTCTACCGTCGTATTTCTTATTTGCTTTCACTACTAGCTTAGCGATTTCATGTTGTTTTCCTTCTTCACTTTTCTTGGGCGCACTCCTTCGTGGGTCGATGGTCCTTGACGATTCACCATGTGTTGCGAAATATTTCTCACCCAATTTCATCTTGTTTTAGCTTACCTCCATTTGACCGTTGACCTGGAGGAGATAACCATCACAGGTCATCGTGCTTCCTCTACTTATCGACCATACTTCTCCTCCTTGGTAAAGCCAACCTCCATCAGGCGTTAAGCGTGTACCGCCTTCTCTAAGCTTAGTTGATATCCTCTACTAATAGCTTGTCTTTCGATAGAGGTTTTCCAATTGGTATTTAAAGAACAACACGTGGAGCGCCATAAAGATGAACACCTTCAGAACTACATCTTGTAGATGACGTCAATACCTTCACTTTACTGTTTGGGTTAATCGCCTTCTTTACTTTACTTTTTACTTCATATCTCTTTCAATGACGCTAGTGAGTACTATTCTTGAAAGATAGAGTAAAACCTTGCATTTCATACTCCTTGTTCGAGTATCTTCCTTGTTGAGATTACCCCCTTAACATTTTTCTTCTAGAAAAATATAAGGGATTTCATGCTCTCTGTATCATCTCGCTTTCTCCTCTAAGCAAGCTTATTAGCCACCTTCTTAACTAGGTTCCTTGAATCACCTTGCTTCCTTACGTTCTTTGGCAGTCTTCACTCCGCCAAATCTTCTTATCATTTTCGAAGACCTTCAATTCGCCAGATTTCCTAATCCTACTTGTAACTACTCTTGTCCTCCAGAGTAGTCCCAATTAATTTTTCATTTATCTCCAAATCGCGGGGTCACATAATTCTTATATTACTTCTTATCCTCAATTACATCTTCGCTCCAACGGTAACTCTATATATTCTTCTAATTGACGTCGAGGCTCCACTTTTACGTGGATAGAAGGACCTTCAATCCCTTTACCAATTTTAGGCCTCGGTTCAATTGCCTCTACACTCGCTCACATGTAGACCGTATCCAAGGCATCGCTTCCATTGGGTATACTAGTCTATAGTATCTTCTATACTATACTTCTCTAACTCGCTAGTTTTCTGAACTTCCTTGTATCAAGTGGGTCCTTCTCTTAACGTCGTTGCGAGTGGGTGGTGTTAGTTATTTGGTCTCACCACTTTCGGGCGTTGCGTTGAATCATCCGTGGATTAAGGGAATCGTAAATCTTTGGAAAAGGAGAAGAACCATGCTTTCATCGTGTTTGGTCCTCGAGATTGTCGAAATTCACTTGGCTAGCTTCAATGTGGAAATGGGGTGTAAGAATTCATATCAAGAATAAGACGACAACTCAAATTAATATTCTTAGGTAAGTTGAATGGATTGCTTTAACGTCGCTTGTAAAAATTTGCTTCTTTGTACTTTGATTGACACACAACATATCTTCCACGTCCTACGTTATGTATGTGACCCAATAGCATCTTCTATGCTATATAGTTATCCCAAGTATTCCACGTACCGACAACTGCTGTCTGAATGACTTTCGCATCCATTGATATCGCAGCGAGAGTGGACTACTACTTACTCGATTCCGTCATTGCTGTGTGTTGCGTAAGTGGGTTGTATGGTGTTAGGTTACTAGCTTTTGAAGAGAAGCGGTGGTGATCATTACTTTGAATAATCAAGAATATCAAGGATATAGAATTTGGTTCGAATGAATGAAATAGGAAATATAAAACAAAAGATTCATTAAGGCTCGAATCAGACTCCTTGCGCGAGTTAAAGAAATCACTTCTATGTCTCTCGTTGCCCATTGGACTCCAACTTTCAATGGCGTCAATATATGTCGCACCGACTTAGATAATATAGGTAGATGTCCGCGTATACGTGTCAGAATAGAGGTATCGCACCAAATTTCGGAGCTACAATCCCCAGATTGTGTCGTCTAGAATGTATACCGGAATGTGTTCTACCTGCGTCCTCGAATCGTAATTTGGCTTTAATACCACTCACCCTTCACAAGCCTCCAACTTCAACCGACGATTCCATATGTTTCGCACCATCTCGGATCGAATACAAAGGTTACGCGTAGAATCCAAGAGGGATAGGGTCGCGTCATATCTTGGAACTACAATTTTTAGAGTATATCGTCCGAAGTTCGTGAGAAGATGCTTCACCGATGATATCGCGTTGTCGTATGTCCATAATGAATAGTGATGTCATAAGAAATAGGATGTGGGATAATTTCAAAAGGGCACGAGTGAACGAATATTGGATTGGAGGGGTACTTAATAACAACTTTCATACTTAGAAAATATCTAATTCATAATGAATTTCTCAGAGACAATAACTAGTTCCCAAGCGGTCAAATTCTCAACACGCAATATATATCTCAGTAGTAAGGACTAACCACATTATCCTCTTATCGTGCAAATACTAGTTCCCAATAGTTAGATCTTAGAGCATAATAACTATCTCAATAACAAGGCACGACTATATAAGCATTACATCATCCACATGCTAGTCCTCAAATAGCTCAACCTTGGGATGCAATAATCATCTCAATAGCAAGCATGACTACATAATCATCACTATATTCGCGCGCAAATTCTTAAATAGTTCAATCTTAGGGAGCAAACCCTTTCATATTCATATTATCCATGAAATCTTTATACCAACTTGTCATACCTATATCCCCTTTCAATTCAATCATAAATAATCAATCTTATTGTCTTATAGTTTTTTAAAAAAAGGTCATGCCCCAAAATGATTTCATGTCCCATAGTATTCACATTATTTTAAAGTGCATATGCTACTTAAAGTTCAACATCATGAATCATAAAGCTTTTGTGCATGCATTTCTCTCATAGTTTCCATATTGCACATTCCATACTTCCACATTGACATCACAAGCTTTCACATTGCACATTACAACTTTCACATTGCACATTATAAACTGTCACATTGCAATCAAATCATGCTCAAATTCACACGTTATAGCATATAACAGTATGCATCAACGAATATCTTTCAATCTTAGGTTCATTTCAACTCTAATCCTTAAATATAGCAAGTCTCAAATCATTTTATACGCTTAGGTAAATGTCTAAATGCAACACGTATGCTCATAAAAACGGATTTAACAAAGATCTTTTGAAACGGAATCCTTTTGAACATAAGTCCAAGTGGCCGTTTGAGTTTTACATGGTCCTCTCATAATTAAACGTAGATTCATGACTTTACGTTTAATTATGGTCCTACCATGTAAAGCTCAAACTAATCCGCTTAACCTTATGCTCGACTCGACTATAAAAATTCGTTTTGAAAAGTGGCTATAGTTTTGGGATTCCCGGGAGAACCCCAATGTTCTCTATAACCTTAGGCTCTGATACCATTTTCTGTAACACCCCAACTAAGGCGGAACAATGAGATGTACAGAAAGTCGAGTATTCAAAACAAAGGATTATAATAACATTCACCATAGCTTTATTTAATAAAAGAATTTTACAAATGCACAGCATGTGAACCAATCCCCAAGTACAATGCGTCCACCGCACTTGGATATTAAGTCCACGAGACAATTAACAAATACATGAAACGATATTCTACAATGATCAAGACGGATTCCATTGCCCATCACAAGGTTTGATCTTTGACTCCAAAGTGCAATGCAAACAATCATGGTGCATACATTTCCTCAAGGCTAATGCTAAATCCTGAAAAGCATGAAGAAAAAGTGTCAACTACGAAAACGTAGTTGGTGAGTGCATAGGTTTGCAAGTAAACCTCGTTACATATCCATTTCAAAACAAACTTAGAAAATATATTATTTCATGTCAATTCACCCAAACCACATGACCGACAAAAATTCCCATATCAAACCATCAAGTTTTCAAAATAGCATAACGTCATTTCAAAGAGTTGAGAATCCATGGTAAATTATAAAGTTCTCATTTGTCACATTTATCGTGAGAGAAAAATATATCGATCGATTAATCATTCATCATACCAAAACCATTCGGTCATCAATACTTCAATATCATCAATTTCAACAACTTTCGAGATTCCATATAAGGTCCAATACCCAAACCGTATGTTCAATCCATAATATCCAACCATAAGTAATAATCAATAATATTTAGCCAAAGGCATAATTCGATGAGTTTGTCTTGAGCCACTACTAAGACCCTTTCACGTCCAAATAATAATAATGATGATATGTCTCGAAGATATGATAACAGTAGCACATGCTGTCAATCACGTGCAATAATAATAATGAATGGGTCGTGCCATGGAGACGACCAATAATATATAAAGTAGATTAGAGCACCCCATGACCGACACCGTTGAGGC
>CM067167.1:259252282-259301044 GCA_034093135.1 Erigeron breviscapus
CAAACCCTAAACCCTAAAACGTACCGTATACATCCGTCCCCCTACTACATCCCGCTCTAGGGTTTAGGGTTTGAAGGTCCCCCTACTACGTCCCTCTACAATCATATGGTGATTAACACAATCTCTTAGTGATTACCAATCACCTAAGGATTATTTCTACAATCACCAAGTGAATCCTACCATCATATAGTGATTGGATGACCAAAACACATTTATTTATATCTACAATCATACGGTGATTAACACAATCTCTTAGTGATTACCAATCACCTAAGCATTATTTCAACAATCACCAAGTGAATCCTACCATCATATAGTGATTGGATGACCAAAACACATTTATTTATATCTACAATCATACGGTGATTAACACAATCTCTTAGTGATTACCAATCACCTAAGCATTATTTCAACAATCACCAAGTGAATCCTACCATCATATAGTGATTGGATGACCAAATCACACTTCTCCCTTGAATTAGCATTTAGCCCCCTAGGGTTTAGATTTTAGGGTTTTAGAATGTAATCCTACCATCATATAGTGATTGGATGACCAAATCACACTTCTCCCTTGAATTAGCATTTAGCCCCCTAGGGTTTAGATTTTAGGGTTTTAGAATGTAGCTTTACCCTCGGATTAGAAACAAAGCTTTAGTTTTAGGGTTTGAAGTCGTAGGGTTAGCCGTTAGGGTTTAGGGTTTTATTGGCTAACCCTACAACTTAAAATTCTAAAGCGTTCCGTATACATACGTGATACGTCCCCCTCGTATTAGCATTTACCCACCAATTAGGGTTTTAGAATGTAACTTTCCCCTCGAATTAGCAATTAAGCTTTAGAGTTTACCAAATAACTCACTAGCCCATTTATTTAATCTTATAATTAATATTAAAATTATAAAATGTGAGAAAAATTTTTAGTCAAATTGGATGTGTGAACTACATATTCACTTTTCTACTGTACATAACTTTTTCTTTTTGATTATCATGCTAAGAGTGTTATATATATTGTAATTTTTATGCCAGAATTTAGTGTTATATCATCTTGTTATTCATTTAATGTCTAATAATAGATGTAAAATGACACACTGTTTAGTAAATATGCATTATTTAGTAACACACTGTTTAAGTAATAAATTTGATCATGAAGATATCTAATATCAGTTTTAAGCGGATACATAAAATAAACAATACATAACATAAAAAGGTCACCCAGCAATTATGAAGTACTAATAAATACTTACATATGCTAACATCAACTCCACACCCTGCCAAAAGATAAAATAACAAAAAAAAATGAAAAATTAGACTATATAAATTACAAAAAGAAGTGACAGCGTATATAATCAACGTTAAGCTTAAAATTAAAAGACTTAATCAAACATTCAAACATACCATCAAAACATATCTTCCTGTTTTTCCGTATGCCGCACCACCCACGTCAACAAACCTTCTCAAGTTTGGGTCACTTTTTAAACAGGATTCTAGCAACAAAGCGGTATAGTATGATAATCCAGCAAATGCGACCAATGCTACCAAACCAAGCCATCCGCCCTCTCGAAGGGCATAAGGCATAGAGTAAATTGGTACTCCACAAAATACATGGAAAGCTGCAACATATATAAAAATGGACATATATGTATTTAGTAAAAAAAGATTAGAACAAGCTATTAGACTCCAATTAAGTTAAGAAATCTTCCAAAAACCACATGAACGTCAGGACGTGACAAGTGGATTCAACAAAATCTTTTTTCCTAATCTTACCTTTGATTTTCCACATGTTATCGTCCTATAGTTTAGAAGGATTTTTAGGCTAATAAATTAGGAGGATCAATCATTATTACCCAAGTTATATATTTGAGTAGTTGAAAAAATTTAAACTTACCGTTCATAATCAGTATCAAGTTCGCCAGCTTAGGACCGTCATTCAATGTAACATCCGTGAATTTTGACTCGTTGACTTTACGTGAAATATGACTAACAATATAGGTTAATGAAGTATTTCGGGTCGTTTCGTAAATTAAATGACAATGAGGAATTATTTGGGTCGTTTTGTGAATTAAATGACAATGTGTTATATTCGGGTCGATAATATGTTTTGATCGGTGTTTAAATGTCTAACGATTGTATTTTGGCTTGAGAAGAGAAACGGGTTGGCCCGTGGGTCGTCCACGACCCATCAGCCCCTTGACCCATTTCCCTTATCCTTCCCTTGCCTTTCATTTACCTCTCATTTCCTTCTATCTCTTTCTCTCATTTTCTCTCTAAGTAAAGAAAGCAAAGGAAACCCAATTCATTTCTTCTTCTTACATCGACTTGGTGTTTGGAACTAGAATAACATTAGAATCATCTTCATCTATACCTCATTATCGTCATATCGAAGAATCAAAGGTTGGAGTTCAAGCATTTTTACCCATTTTAACCATTTTGCCATAAATCGGGTTCTAGCTCGGAAAGGAAGTTTTGGTAAGTCTAATTCATCCCATTTGCATCTATTTATGTTTATTTATGCATTTCTAGTCGTTTCGAGTATTTGCAAGTCTTAAAACGACTCAAAATGAAGTTGGGTCAAATTAGGGTTAACTAGGGTTTTGGTTGATTTGGAAGATTTGTGATGTTTTGGAATGAAATATCAGTTTGGGTAAGTGTATTTAGGTGTTAGAAGGTCAAATGTAACTTCAAAACGAGTCCTTTAACCTTAGATATCGGTTTAGGGTCTTAGGTTTTGAGAAATTAGGGTTTTGGGTCCGTTTTCTGCTTTCTGTTGCTGCTGTTCTTGAGCAGCCCAGTAGGGGGCGTAACCTACGGCCCTGGAGGGCGTAAGTTACGCCAGGTATAAATTGTAGGGGCGTAAGTTACGGCCCTTAGGGGCGTAGCTTACGCCAGTTGTAATTTTCTGATTTTGACGACATTTTGAAACGCTTATAACTTTTGATCCGTAAGTCCAAATAAGTCGTATGACCTATCGTTGGAATCGTAAGAGAGTCTAGTTTCTTGTAGTAACATTCATTTGTGGAATCTTCTTCCATTTCTAAAAGTGTCGAGTCAAATGCGTCTTGTTCTTACTCAATAAAGTTGTAGAAGTGTTTAGGGGTTGTGACTTGACTTAAATGTGCAAAACCAACTTGTTTAGGATTATAGAGTTGACATTATGGTATTATGATGTATAATTATAGGTTGTGGACGTGTGGATCTTAGTACTCGCTTGTAATCTTATACTAGCTTCTTTGCCAGTCAAGGTGAGTTTCGTATCTCCCTACTCGCTTGAGATTCGGGCTAAAAAGTGTAAAACTGGTGTGTTTACTTACATTGTTGATTGATTTATTGATTGGTTGACTTGATTATTGGATTGATGTGACAGTTATCACGCTTGAATGTCTTGGTTTAAGTTTTGCTAAGTATTTCATTATGTTAGGATAGACGTACATACATGGAAGTCGGTTATGCCTTCATTGGGTTTTAGATGTGGTGGGGAGGCTGCGGGTGACCCTATATATAAGCATCTGGGACTCGAAGGAAGTACCAACTTGAAAGAACTGAACTCGATAACCGAAAACACAAGATTTTTTTTTTTTTTTTTTTTTTTTTATATATCCCCCACTGCGCCGCAGTGGGTGGAGAACTCTCCCACTGCGCCGCAGTGGGAAATCTCGGACTCAAGTCCAGAAAAGCCCCACTGCGCCGCAGTGGGTTTGACACTCTCCCACTGCGCCGCAGTGGGAGGAAAAACTGTTAAGGCCGTGGGATTCCACTGCGCCGCAGTGGGCAAAACCACCCCCACTGCACCGCAGTGAGCAGCTGCACAGCAAACCTAAGACCATTTCAACACTTGAACAAACTTGTAACCTTCAAATTTCAAAACAACATCTTAAAACACATTCCAGAGATTGACATCAACTTCATGGACACCTTTTAAACATATAATACAACATCAACTTGTTTCAAAACCCATGAACACCATCAAATGGGTCATTTACCCATTTTGACACTATTTTCGACCAAATACACAAATTCACAAACTTCCCAAAAGCTTTACACCTGATCGTTTACATAATTTTGACAAAAGTATGACCATCAAATCAACAAGTACCAAGAGCCATGAGGAGAGGGATTTCTAAGCCTCTAAACCAAAAGTTGTCATTCATCCAAGAATGACCTAGTACCTTCACGTCTTCCAAAAACACTTCAAGCTCTAAACCAAGGCTTTCAATTCAACAACACTAGTTCCTCCTTCCGGAACTACCTATAAAATGGTAAACAACTAAAATATAAGCAAAGGCTTAGTGAATATACTTGCATACATTTACGAATACGAAGGAGGGCAAAGCACAAGGACTTTTACATGTAACCTATGACACCGTCATGCCCATTTACATACTCACCTTGCACAAAAACAACATATATGGATCCATTAGAGAATATCGGGGTTCTTAGGCCCCGAGAAGGTTCTTAGGCCTTTTCTCAAACAACAATAGGGGTTCTTAGGCCCCGGAGGTTTTAGGCCTCATAACAATTGACCCCACCCGGGTCTAGCCAAATCAATTACCACACATGAAAATCACATTCAACATGATGTGGTCAATTGACCCAACGTAAACATAAAGGTATGCAAATATACTCACCTCCTCCGCAAACTAGATCAACAAAGCTAAAACGATTAAGCACAAACAAGCTTCAACCTATAATCATGTCATAAAATGCATAAGCTTATAATCACAACTTGACTAGCTTAACCTAGCCATACTCAATCACTAGCCTTTCTAAACCCAAAACCCAACCCATTTGTCATTGAGTCTCCTTTTACTTCCACCATATCATAGGTAGTTCAACCTACCATTTTCATCAACATTTCAATTACTTGTAAAAACTCATCTTTTCTCATAAACCAACATTATCACATAAGCTTATCAATTTCATAATCAAACTCAACACATAACTCAATGACAACTAGGTTAACTAAGGAATTGGGGAAACTTAGCCATAATTCATTTTCTAGCAAAACCCCCAATTTGGTTCATCCATGAACCCTAATTTTGAAAGAAGGATAAAAACTAAATTAGGGGAATTCAATACCTCAACAACAACAATCCAATGCAAGACTTTTAGTTTGAGAATCCTTCTTTCTCCCTTTCTCTTAAAAAAAACGGCCACCACCACCCCAATTACAAACCCTAACTTTAATTTCTTGAATGAAGATTACTTGGTGGTGATTGTTATTATTATTATGATTTCTATTCTTGAACTTGAGAGGGTTCCTCTTTGTTTTGAAGAAATGTGTGAAGGAATGCATGAAAGGAAATGGTGAAGAAGAGTAATAGAGTGGGAGTATGACTCATAAGGCAAAAGAGTTGGCTGGCACATTCTAAGGATGCCACGACCCATCTCTTCCAAAAGTGGGTATTTTACCCGCTATCCGCTAAAGTTCCAACTAAATTAACCCCATTTCCAAAAATAAAATACTAGGAAATTAATTTAATGTCGAAACTATAAAAAGGGTTAAATTCTTTTTACCTTAAATCTCTGGGGTGTTAAATAACCCTCCTAAGTGTATGTATGTATAGTTTAATTTAAATTGATGTTTGATGATTAATGGACTTGTGATGAATGGATGTTGATTGATGCATATGTTGTGTATAAATCCCACTGATAGAGGATTTGACTTATGTATGTTGAAATGCGGCCTTGTCCCTCTGATGACAAGTGTGCCCCGTTGAAATGCGGCCTTGTCCCTCTGTTGACAAGTGTGCCCCGTTGAAATGCGGCCTTGTCCCTCTGATGACAAGTGTGCCCCGTTGAAATGCGGCCTTGTCCCTCTGTTGACAAGTGTGCCCCGTTGAAATGCGGCCTTGTCCCTCTGTTGACAAGTGTGCCCCGTTGAAATGCGGCCTTGTCCCTCTGTTGACAAGTGTGCCCCGTTGAAATGCGGCCTTGTCCCCCTGTTGGCAAGTGAGCCCCGTTACGATTATTGATTGTTGGCTCATGTTTGTAGAATATTGATTATTGGTTTATGATTGACGAATATTGATTATTGGTTTATGATTGACGATTATTGATTGTTGGTTTATGATTGATTGTAAGCATTGCATACATTGCTGATGAGCCCTCGGCAGGGGATTGCCGACATCCTGGTGTATAGATGTATGCACCCATTTTGGATGTAGATCTTGACCCCGAGTATATAGACATATATATCTCGATGTTTTTGAGATGCCGCTTTGTTCATGGTGATGACAAGCGAGTGTCGTTGCATAGGTGACCGGAGATCACGCATAAGATAGGCATTTTGGCTTACTTACGCATATGGCATTGCATTGATACTCATATCATTTATGCATTTCTTATTACACGCTTTTTGTACTTGTGTAATCTTTGTTGGACATTATTGTGTTTCTTAGAGGCTCACTGTAAGTCATGTTTAGCCTCCACTCGTACTTTATGATTTCTGTCTATGGTTCCTTGTGGACCATTACTATGAACTCACCAACCTTGTGTTGACTATGCTTAGTACACTTTTCAGGTAACCAAGTTATTCCAAGGCATGAAGTATGATCGATTTGTTAGCTTGCTGTTGAACCCGGACTTGGACTTATATGGATCAAGGATCCATTTGCCTTTTTTTGCATTGTACTTAGAATCGTTAGCCATCTATTGATGTTCTATTGTAATCTTTGATGACGACTTGTTCCTTATGTATTTTGATACTTGTTTATCGTTCTGTATGGATTCACCGAATCCTTTATTTGCATTTAGTTCATGTTCTACATTAATCCCACCTTGTGCTATATGATTTCCGTGATATTCTGAGCCTTGGCTTGGGGTGTTACATCAACAGGCATATTGGGCGGCAACGCCCTCTCCTCGTCTCGATTTACAACGGTTGGGACTAAATGGCCATCGCGATTTTGTATAATTTGTAGTCTTCTTTCAGCTTCTTGTGATACCGCAAAAGATATGTTCCGACTACGAGTTGAGAAAACATGTTTCCATAAATTAATCAAGTTATTAATTAATAAAAAGAAATCTTACACGTTAAAGTTTAGAGTTAAGTACCTTCTGCGACCGGATACACTACGGCGATTTGGTTGATATGCCATTCCTGCAAGACCTAATGTTTACATCAATACTAGTATTAATTCTTTGCCTTTTTAGGACATATCAGTTTTAGTAGCTATATATATATATATATATGAACAAATACTAAGATGCATATATATTATATATATATAATATATATATATATGTATGATAGAAGAAATATTAAGATGCGTGATACATGTCATAAATAAATATAAATCGACAACATTTGTTTTGTTCTAAGATACATATCAAAGAGACATATTTTTTTAAAATAATATATAAGATTATAGATGTTCTAAGTATAAATATAAATATAAATATAAACTTTAGATTGAAAACGTTTTTTCTGAATATATATATATATATGGAGTATAAAATATAACCCAGATTCATGTTAATATAATGATAAATTTAAGTTGACTAAGAGAAAATGTGTCTACCTTCCAAAACACTTTGCGCTAATCTGCTATAAAGCTATATATTGCTGTTGCTAGTATGAATAATGAGGTGGTAGTAGTGAATAGTGAATGGTTGCTGGTATATATGTTCTTAAATATAACTTTGTTGGGGATTTGTAAGAGAGAGATCTTACTCATGTCACGTGATACTACCATAAGAAGAAACGACGTCGTTTAGTGTCTCATATATGCATAACTAGTGGATGACACAAGACGACAGACACAAGAAGTGTTTCTAATTTTGCATTTGAATTATATTTAAGTTTTTTTCGTATATCTGTATTTTATTTAACTTTTTCGTAACACATAATTAGTTTGTTTAAATTTTTTAATAGTAAGTTATATTTTTCGCTTTGAATCTCTTATTATAAATTAACCACTGAAATTGAGAAAATTTAATAATCGGGCCGGGTCCAACAGTGAAAGGATGTGAAGTGTTTATCACCCACACACCATCTATTTTTAAGCTAAGATTAATCATAAAAAAAAACATTTGTATCCAATGGTACAAGAGAAGATAGGCAAGAGTTTGTTTTAACCATTGGGTATTGTAGGCGAATGAGATGAGTGGGACCTCCTGAAACCAACAACCCGTCCTTTTTTCTTTAGTGCAAACAAGAACGGTTTGAAAATTAAAACTATTTCAATGTAAGCTACTGTAACATTTGTTTTCAAGTGGCATGAAACACAATTCCGTTTTTGGAAAAAACCCAGAAGGCTGCATGTCTGTTTTACGAAAGGTACAAAAAGATGTACTGATGTAGTGTCCAGACTACATTTATATAATTAGTCATGTCTAGCTACATATTTAACCTATCGAGATTTACCATTTTTAAGTAACATCAAAAAGTGTAGTGTTTTCTTCATAATCACATACCCGGAAAAGTTTTTTTGCATTTTGCACAATATTTTCTGGTCAACAAAGATACAAAAAAAAATCAAGAATTGAAAAATGCATAAGAATTTATAGTGGATCTTAGATACTATTGAAGCTACTTGAGGGAATAGATATATTAACCACAATGATTAAAAAGAAATGTGAGATCAAAATATGTTACTTTTGCATTTAAGGTATAAATTATCTGAAACTATTATGTCATTTAATAAATGGTATAGTTTGTACAAATCAAAACTTTTGCTTATTAAACGCCCGCGTTTGGTCACTGGAAAACTAGACACCGTTCAAAAAAAATTTCTTTTCGGGAGAATCTATTGAATAAAGGAAAATAACATGGGTAATTGGGTATCTTGGAACAACATGACTAAAATCCAATGGAAACATGTGGATTAGGCATATGTAGGCTTCGAGATTTCATTAATTATGTTATCAAAATGACGGTGGCGCAACATGAATAAAGCAGATTATTTTTTTAAAAATTACTACTCGTTTTTGCCATCCTATTGGCTATTCCTCTCAAGCAAGGAAACCCAGGTCTTTGGTCTTGCATGTATCACAAATACAAACGATATTCTAATGCACAATTCTATTAATATTCGCTTCTGGATTGATGTTTGGATTGGAAAATCACCACTCAAACGAACAATTTCCACAACTATTTTTCTAAGTTCTTTTTCCTAACACCTATTTTACTATTATTATTACAGTAGTAGGGATCTAACGAAATTAAAATAAGATAACATTGAATTTTGTAACCAATGTATCCAACTAATTTTTGTTTTACATCTAGAGTTATTGTAGGGGATATTCAATAAAAACAAACAAAAACAAGATAATGTCATGTGTAATTACTTTCAGATTAAATTAAATTGACGTTCACCTTAAAATATTCAATCGGATAACAATCAGAGATTTAAAACGTTTTTGTGATTTGAGACGCGGAACAATAGAAAGTTTTGACTGACTAAACGGAAAAAAGTGACGAACATTCTTGAGGGTTCCAACCCATAAAACTGTCTAAATGAGAGTCATCTACATGAGTCTTTAAGTTGTCAAATTTAGTCACTCAAGTTCCGAAAATAAAATCCGGAGGAATTTTTACCATAATTTAATGGAAATAATAAATTCCCAACTCGACCCCAGCTAGGGGCTCTGCCCCTTAGACTCGGTTCCCAATAATTTAATATGTATTAAAAGACAACTGAGTTAATATTAATTGGCCAATCAAATCTATCGATTTTTTCAAATTAAGTTGTTAAACATGTGAATAAATTATGTTATTTAAAAAAATAAATAAAATCAGATAACTTTAATTATTTCCATTAAGTTATAGTACTTCTCATTATAGCTCAATGGTTGAGCACCAACTACACATGCTGGAGGTCTCGAGTTTGAGACATGAGAAAGACATTTCTAGGAATTTCACAAATAAATTCTTCAGTGAAGCAGGTTTGAGTCTGCAGAGGGGGCAAGGTTTTATCCCAATTAAATGTCGTGCCTTCGGGCGGTTTAGTTGGGGGTTTCTCCTCCTACTAGGTATTGAGGGTGAGGGGGCTCTCTAGCGCGGACCCGGTTAAGACAACATAAGCTAGATTACCTGTTGCGAGCAAATGATCCACACCTTTCAAAAAAAATAAAATTCCATTAAGTTATAGTAAAAATTCCTCGGATTATATTTTTGAAACTTGAGGGACTAAATTTGACAACTTGAATATCCATGTAGATAATTGTCTTTTATCGATAGATGTGATTGGTCATTTAAAATTAGTTCAGGTGATTATATTAGTTAGATAGATTAGATTAAGATAATGGGTGTGTTTGGCAAGGAGCTTTTAGGAGCTTCAAGCTTTTAAGCAAAAGCTCTTACCTTATAAAAAGCTTCGTTTGATTAAAAGAGCTTCAAGCTTTTAAGTTATTAAAAAAATTTAAACGCTTGTATGACTAGCGTTGGTGGAAAGCTCCTAGCTTTTAGGGTATATATTTACTTAAGTAACCTCCATGATTTAATTAGCAATGTTCGAGAAGTATGTCAAGGTGGATTTTGAGCGAAGATTATCTTACATTAAACTTTCAGATTTTTATCTCAATCATCATTATCAACTTATATGCATAAGGAAATTTTATTCATAATTTAATATGATACGTAGTATAAAACATATACAATATATTATACCACTTAGTGTAATTTGTAACATAAAACACAACACTAGGTCTAAATCCCGGGTAAAACCCGGGGTTGTGGAATAACTATTTTTTAAAAACCATTAAAAAACTTTTAATGTTTTAAATTTTGATAAATTGTAAGTTTGTAAAAACAGATATAATTAATGAATCATATGTGCTTTTGTACCACAATCCCAAAAAATAAGAAGCCCAACAAAAGTTACATGAGTCCAAATAAAAATATTTATTGGGCCTATACAAAATTAAATTGTATGAAACTGCGCGAAAAAACGAAACGTTTAAACTCCCTTTATCACAAGTTATACTTTGTAGAACTAAAACTATATCAGATGCCCTAAAATTTCTCGAAGAGCACACCGATCAAAAAAGCACCTACTGCAAAAACTAAAAAAGAAGAAAGTTCATCAAAAAGCGTTGATTTACCGTAATGGCTTATTACAATCAACTAAGTATTATACTTGGTATCATGATTGAATACTCTGCTTTCATTTTTTTCTTTAATTTGTCGTTTGTTTTCTAATTTACAATTGTTTAGAATATTTCCCCCTTTTTTTGGGAATGTGTGATTAGGGTTAGAGTTATTTTAATATTAAACGGTTGTTTGTGGAAATTATTATATAAATGATGCCAACTCTTTATGTATTGTTGGTAACGATCTTGTATACATATTTGATTTTATACTATTTTTTCTTTTTAGCCGGTGGGGTTCCAAATTCTGATACATATACCAAGAGATGAAACCTATAAAGAATCTGTTGTAAGTTTTTTTTTCTTAATCTTTATACTTAGTTGAACAAAAGAAGTTCCTTTTATTTTATAACCTTTGTAAAAATTTACTTTATAGGTGATGCCAAGTGCATTTAGGAAACAGTTAAGAAAATATTGCAGTATAGTGTCGCTGGTGGATTGTAGGGGGCGAAGGCATAGGGTGTGTGTTTATGATATCGGTTATGATATGGTTCAGTTGGGTTCTTCAGGATGGAAGTTATTTGTGAGTAAAAATTTGGTTGGGAAGATGAGTATAAGGAGTTTGTGTTTTAAAAAAAACAGGGCAGGATGTGTTTGAAGTTGTTTGTTTGAACTCTTTTGGTATGGAAATGGTGAGAGATGTTCAAGGCAAATGGGTAATCAAGAGGTGTTTGATAAAATCTGGTAATGCAACTATTGAGAAAGAGGTAGTATTATTCTTCAACTTTTAAACTTTCTTATAAGTGTTACATGTTTTGGTATGTAAAAAATGGAAATAAATAATTCTTTTTTCATGGTTTTTTGGTTTGCAGTATGTACCTGAAAGTTTACTTGCAGAATTGAATCAAAAGTCTAAGATGAGGCCAACTTTGAAGTGATTAATAACTGGACCACATCAGGATGAGAAATGTGATGTTCTTTTTAAGTTAGACGGGCATGATGGAGAAAATGAAAAATGGTTGGCTGTTGGTTTTGGAGGGTTTGAATGGACAAATCTAATCATGTTAAATGGCGTGGAGAAAAGATGCATTTTCATGTTAACAACTTTAGGCAATAAAAAATTTAAACTTGATGTATTTAATGATAAACAAATAGGAGTGGGTATGTTTCTATTGCTTTTGGAGATCTATGTAATTTTGACTTGCATTAATAAACTTGATGTATTTAATGATACAGTTTCATGTTTTTGTTTTTTGTTTTTTTAGTTATAAACTAATTTAATGTGTTGTTGTTGTTGTCTGATAGGTTGGAAGGAGGTGAAGCCAAAAAAAAGTGGCCAAAGAACAATTATTTAATGAAGTTGTAATTGATCAACCTGCAGCTGGGGGATTAGGGTTGACAACAAACAATTTCACAAACTTTTGCACCTCTAATATCTTGATAAAATTCAAGAAGGATTGTCAATCGAAGGTGGAACTGGTAAGGAGTTGCACTATAAAGTATGTATATTTGTAATAACTTTATTTCTATAACAAATTGTTTTTTACTTCATTTAATTATTTTATAATATAAACTAAATGACAGATACTTCCAACATACTTTGTTCGTCAAAAAAAAGTGTATGCATTCTCCCAAGCTGTTTTCATGTATGGTCTGACAGTCCTGATTTGCACACTTATATTTGTTTAAACTAAACAAGAAAGTAAAGAACAGAAGTAAAGAACATAAACAAGAACAAGTTCAATTGTAAGAAAACTATGCAAGTCTAATCATAAGTTTCATTGAATAAACGATGAAAACATGGTCGATATTATAACTTGTCTTACAAGATAACAAATGAACTATGTAATTGCTAAGTCTAGAAAGAAAGAAACTTAAACAATTACAAATAAAGTGACAAACACTCTGTGGTGATAAAACACACATAAAAGATGCGGCTGTGTTGCTTTATATAGGGGAGGAATTAGGGCAACACAGCCTTACAATGATAGTGATGTGATGGTGGTTGTCGACGTTCCATTGGCTCTAAGTACTTGGATCCAGGAGCCTTTGTCTTCTTTACCAAAACGGGTATGAAAGAGAGAAACCCTTGTTTTGGTCCCAACTGAACCTTTGCCATATAAGGTAATATTCAGTTAGGAGAACCACCATGTGACTTGTCTTCTTTTGGTTTGAAATCTTCCCGCCTTGACCAACAATTTGGAAAGCAAACCACCCGCTGACAAGAGTCATTGACTCGCTGATCATTTGCTGGCGACTCACGCCAGCGACCAAGTCTGGTCAGCGAATCCTTGACTCAACAATCTCCCCCTATTCGCTGAGAAGACTTGTTGAGTGAAGACTTTTAAAAAAAATATAGAAGGATGAAAAGATGTCTTATATATTTATCTTTAAACATTACAAGCTGAATCATACAGCATTTACAATTGTAAGACATCTACTCATTTTCAGCTTCAAATTCCCAAGCATGTTCTTGCTTGGCAATTTGAACTGCTGGGTCATTGTATCTATGAGGCTTAACCAGCTCCTCATCCACCTTGCTGATGAACCATCTATTGTTGGATGTTTCAGCACATCTTCTTCTTATGTTCAAGAGAAACCCAATTGAAGCTTTTTCAATTTCGGCCAGACGAAAGAACAATTGATTGTTCTGGAAGTTTGTGAAGAAGATGCCAGCAGGTGATTCAAGTATTCTCCCTTCTTCGAAAACACTTATGGGAGGGAGTCTGGTATTTAACGATGCATCACCAGTGATAGGAGGAAGATCAACTCTATGAGTTCGATGCTCTTCCTTTCTCTTTCTTTGAACCCTTCGACCCGCTGAGGAGACAGCAGCGGGAGTACCAAATACTTGCCTCAGCATAGGCAGATCTGCTTTAAACTTGGTTTCATACTCCAGTGCTTTCTCGAAATATTCTTTCAGCATGTTTTGGAGTTGATGGTAGCTGGCAGCCCTTTTATCTTTCACCAGCATGTACACTTCAGCCCACTCTGAAGCACCCAAGTTGGTTGGTTTGACTCCTTCCAACTTGGTTGGCTTGTCAGCACCTTCTCTTAAGATCTTTAAGTTGGTCTTAAGGCCCATTTCAGCTTTGAAGGCCTCAGCAACAATAATCCTTTGAGGCCTCTTTCTATCCTCCATCAACTTCAGCCATTTTGCCTTCTCCCCCTCAAACTTGGCTCTTTTCTCTATAAGCTGCTTCTCAACTTCCTTGTGTTTCTGCCTGTACAAGGCTTCAGCACCACCTGATTTCAGCAGCATCCTTTGCTCACCATCAAGTTGATCCTTCTCAAGTAAAGGTACCTGCCTGATAAACTCAAGATTTTTCTTTTCATTTTCTTCATTTTGCTTGATCCTATCCAGCTCTTTGATAGCATCTTCTTGAGTTTTTCCATCAGCAGTTAGTGCCAATACATCAATCAATTGATGCTGATGGCCTGCTGATGATTGAACGGAGAATTGAGCAGCGGTGGGAGGTTTGAAGAAACCAGATTCAGTGAGTTGTCTTCTCCGTTCATCAGAAAGTGGAGTTATTTCAGCATTTGCTAAATATCTTCTGTCAAAGATACCCAACATATCACTTGATCTGTCCCTGGCCATTTCTTCAGCAAACCCAGCTTCCCATGAAGCTCTGACAGTATCAGGGTCCAACCGCTCTTCAGCATTGATAGCAACAATTTGTTGCTCCCCCTCAACTCCAGCTGGGGGAGCTTCAGCAGGGGGAACTTCCATACATGCATCCTCTTTAGTCTCCCCCTCAGCACCAGCAGGGGGAACTTCACTTTCTTTTTCTTCACTAACAGCCACAATTGCCATTTCATTTTCTTTTGTGGTGTTAATGGCATCATCATTTTCATCCAAGGTGTCTTCAGCAGTGTCTTCAAAGATTTGGGCAACTGCCTTGTGCACCGCTTCATTTACCAGTTCTAAGACAGCAGCATCAACCTTCTCCCCCTTGGAAGTTGTATTGTTAATAACAACTTCCACAGTGGCCGGCCTTTTTGATTGCTGCTGAACAAGTTGTGACAGCAAGTGCTTGATTTCATCCACATCCTTCTCAAGTTTTTCTTGTCTTTTTCGATCTTCCTTAGTGAAGGACGCTGGAGGGGTTGGAAGATCAGCTACTTGCTTTTCCAAGGCTTGAATAGCCTTAGTGTTGCTTTCAACTTGAGCGGTCAGCTTCTCGACACTGGTAGCAGCAGACTTGCTGGTGGACGCAGCCTTCTTTGCTAAGTAGCTGGTGGCGTTGGCACATTTTACCAGCGACAAGCCACTAGATCGAAGAATCTGCTGATCATGCTTAATGGCTTTGGTGGCTTCTTTTATTTTGTGTTGATCAGCAGCCAAGGAGATGAATTTCTCTTTAATCATCTCTACTTATGAGCAGTTTTCAACTTGCTTATTGTACCAGCTGGTCAGAGTAGAGATCAGTCTTTCAGACTCATTTTCTTTCACGTCTACAGCAATCTCTGCATATTTGGTGAGATCATTCAGTTGATGCTCCACCCTTTCCAACCTATCAGCAGAGTAGGTGGAGTATGAAATGCCCAAGTCTTTAGCAGTTTGGGGTTCGATTTCAGAGGGAATCGAGGATGAGCAGCCAGGAACACTTGAGAAGGAAGAAGGCATGCCAAGAGAGAGCATGGTGTTCACTGGTTGCATTGGAGGAGTCTTGGGTCTTACAGTACATTCACCAGTCACTGCAGCATCATTTTCATCCATCTCCATGTCACTGGCATCTACTTCTTCAGCATGACTATCAGGATCAAGTTGAAAATCCTCAGTGACAAATTCCCCTAACTCATAATCACTGTCATCATCAGTAGCAATCTCAACACCAACAACCTCTTCTTCAGCAATAACATCATCAATACGCCCAGTTTCAACATTCGAATCTCCCCCAGCAACCTGCACTTCAGCAGCAGTTGCGTGCCTTTCAGCAATAGAGAAGTTGATTGGGTTGGGGGATGAGCGAGTGTCTGATTCAGGTTGTTGCTGCACTATATTTTCAGCAGCAGCAGGGGTTTCTTCTTCATCAATGAGAGAGAGTTGAGGAGGTTCCACCCTTCTTAATATTTTCTCCCTTTTGGGAATAACTTGACCTTTCTTTGCCATTTTGGGAGTTTTGGAGGATGCTGGAGGGGTTATCAGCATACCAGCTCCAGCAGGGTTTTGTTTTATATACATCAGGGTACATGGTGAAAAGTACCTGCTTCATTGCTGGAGTAAGCGCAACATACTTTGAATCAAAGTGCTCAGGGTCGCAAGCAGGAATTTTATAGACAGAGCTGGCAACCCTTGGAGAGAGAATGAATTGAGAACCATTTGGCATGTACTTTTCTTTCAGCTCATGTCTGAATAACAGTGACAGAAAGCGTGTAAAGGGCACAGAGCTTGAGCGATTTCTTATAGTGATCTTTGACTTCAAATCTTCAAATATCACATTTGCAAAGTCAATGTTTCTACCATTTGCCAGTGCATAAATCATTTGCATCTGGGCAGTAGTGGCTTGATCGAAGGATCCACTATTCCCACCTAGGCATTGAATAACATGTGTGAACAGCAACCTCCATACACCTGGAATATACTTCTTTTGAGGATTGCTGTGCACAAGTAGTGCTGGTACCATGTTTGTCCCATACCCAATGGTCAATAACCATTCTTTCCATACTGAGGTAGGGACCAAATCTTCAAAGGGCTTGTTTGAGGACTGTTTAGGAAGCCTAAGAACATCTCTTAATAAATCTGCAGAGATGGTGATGGTGTGCTTCCCTTTCATGACAGTGCCTTTAATGGTGCTACTGGACACATCATAATCACAAGTCCACCAGAATTCCCTCAAGAGATGAAGACACATCTCATGAGGATTTTTATAGATTGCTCTTCTAACTGGACATCCTTTGATGAAGTCCAGCATAGAATAATATCCTTTAACCTTGGAAGGGATTTCTTCAGATCCCAAGTAATTATTTGCTTTGACAACTAGTTTCTGGGCTTGAAAGGAAACTTTGTCAGAAGGACAAATGCCTTCATTATCGAAGACTTTAGAAGTGAGATAAGTGGGAATGTTTTCAGGGTTTTCTTGAAGTTGTTGTGGAGATTGTTCAGATTGAGAAGCCATTTTATATCAAGAAGATAAGAAAGGAGATGAGAGGGATGAATGAAAAGGAAAAACTGAAATGAGATAGAGAGGATATTTGAGAGAGATTTTAGGAGTGAATGAGAAAGAAAGTGAACGTGAAAGATGGTATGGGAGAGGTTTCCATATATATGGTATGGATATGGGACCCATAATAGTACATATGAATTGTCATGGACTCTCTTTCATACGTAATATATATAAAGAAAATTATTTTGTACCAATGATAGTACAAGAGAAATAGTTATATATAAAGAAAATACGTTTAATTATACGTATGTGAGTAACGTATAAAAAGGATTGATGTGACAGCTTGTACCCTTATTTCAAAAGTACTCGAGTTTTACGGCGGGTACAGTGTACAAGTTGTCCATTTGGGAAGAAATCGAGGTAACCGTTTGGTATTCTTATTAAAATATTATTGTTAGCGGATATGCTCAAATGAAAGAGAAGTTGAGATCTAAGTATATCCGCTGACATAGTTTAGACAAACAGGTTACCTTTTTAAGAAAGCAAATTTCAATCAGCGACTTTTTGACAAATGATGGTCGCTGATGAGTAAGAGTTACAATTTTTAGCAAATTGTCAGCTATAAACGGATTTGATTTGTCTTTACCAGCAGCCGTTTGCTGCTGGACTAGATAGAGGCTTTTAGCCCTCTATTGCTTTTGTTTGCTTTTTCCCAAAGCAACAGGGATCAACGGATTTGGTTAGTCTTTACCAGCAGCCGTTTGCTGCTGGACTAGATAGAGGCTTTTAGCCCTCTATTGCTTTTGTTTGCTTTTTCCCAAAGCAACAGGGATCAACGGTTTTGGTTAGTCTTTACCAGCAGCCGTTTGCTGCTGGACTAGATAGAGGCTTTTAGCCCTCTATTGCTTTTGTTTTGTTTATTCAGCAAGTAAGATACTCTTTAGCTTAGCTGATAGATAGTTTTGACCATAAGGTCACTTTTCAACATATAAGAGAGATGTATGTTGAAGCATCAGCAGACATGACAGGTCATATCGCTGATTCACCATTCAGCATTCCCAACTTGCTGACCAGATATTTAAATCTTGTTTGGTCTAAAGGTTTAGTAAAGATATCAGCAAGTTGGTCATCAGTGGGTATGAAATAGATTTCCACATCCCCTTTCATGACATGGTCACGAATGAAGTGGTACCTAATGTCTATGTGTTTGGTCTTAGAATGCTGAACAGGGTTGTGTGTGATAGCAATTGCACTAGTATTGTCACACATAATGGGGATCTTAGAGAATTCTAAGTCATAGTCAGCGAGTTGGTTTTTCATCCAGAGGACTTGTGCACAACAACTCGCTGCTGATACATATTCTGCTTCAGCAGTGGAGATGGATACTGTATGCTGTTTCTTACTAGACCAAGTCAGCTTCCCCCCCAACAGTTGACATCCACCACTGGTACTTTTCCTATCTAACATGCATCCAGCATAGTCAGAGTCAGAATATGCAATTAGGTCAAAACAAGAGTCTTTGGGATACCAGAGACCCAATGTTGAAGTACCTTTTAGGTACTTAAAAATTCGCTTAACAGCGAGAAGATGGGATTCCCTAGGAGAGGCTTGATATCTTGCACATAAGCAAGTAGCAAACATGATATCAGGACGACTCGCTGTGAGATACATCAGCGAGCCAATCATTCCTCTATAGAGAGTAGGATTCACATGCTTACCATCAGGGTCAGCATGGAGATTATTATGAGGAGACATGGGAGTGGCTTTGGTGGTCACATTGGATAAGTCGAATTTAGCCAGCATGTCTCGAATGTACTTCTCTTGGTTAATGAAGATCCCATTTGGGAGTTGGCGAATTTGTAGACCAAGAAAGAAGGTCAGCTCACCCATCATGCTCATCTCGAAATGAGAGGACATCAGGGAGCTGAACTTAGAACAAAGTTTCTTGCTGGAGGACCCAAAGATGATGTCATCTACATATATCTGAACATATAGGACATCATCACCCTTTCTATAGATGAAGAGGGTGCTATCAATGGATCCTCGCTGAAACTTATTAGAGAGAAGAAATTCAGAGAGAGTGTCGTACCAAGCTCTGGGAGCTTGTTTAAGGCCATAGAGTGCCTTATAGAGACGATAGACATGGTGTGGCTTGGCTGGATCTTCAAATCCAGGTGGCTGCTCAACATAAACTTCCTCATCGAGTTTTCCATTTAGGAATGCACTCTTTACATCCATTTGATATACAGTGAAGTTTTTGTAAGCAGCATGTGCTAAGAATAAGCGTATAGCTTCTAGTCTGGCCACTGGTGCAAAGGTTTCATCATAGTCAACACCTTCTTCTGAAGGTAACCTTGTGCAACCAGCCTAGCCTTGTTACGTGTAACAACACCATCTTCGTCCATTTTGTTCCTATACACCCATTTAGTTCCAATGGGTTCTTTTCCAGGAGGTAAAGGAACCAAGAACCAGACATGCTGTCTTTGGAACTGGGTAAGTTCCTCTTGCATGGCAGCGACCCATGAAGGATCAACCATTGCTTCTTCTATGTTTTTGGGAGTGATCATAGACAAGAAGTTTACATATAGACATGTATTTCTTGTCGCTGATCGAGTAATAATCCCCTGCTGAGGATCTCCAATGACTTGGTGAGCTGGATGACTAGATGTCCATTTAAGTGCAGGAGCACTTGAGACACCAAGTTGAGTGGCAGCGGAAATTGGAGCGATGGGATCAGCAGGAGCATTATAAGAAGAGAGGTCAATGGTAAGAATGGGTTCAAGAGAATGATCAGCAGAGCCATTCGAATGATTTGAGTTATCATTGATGGTGGAGTCTTCAGCAGACTCCATTTCTTCAGCATTTGCTGAAGCATCATGAAACTCCTCATCAGTAGAGTCATCAGCATGCACGTCATCAGCCAGTGATCTAGGTTTGGCTGAAGCTGCATGGATTGATCTTAAGATAGGCTCAACTGGCTCAATCGAGTAGATATGAGCAGCAACTTGCTCTAGTTCAGCATCAGCTGAACTATCCTTTGTTATATGCTGAATAGTATCAGGCAGTGAGCAAGAAGCATCAACAAACGAGTCAGCTTCCTCAGTAAGAGGGTCAGCAAACTCATTGAAAATGACCTCAGAGGAAGAAGATTGAATGTCCTTTAGTGCTGATGAACTTTCATCAAAAGTAACATGAACGGATTCATCAACCTTCTGAAGGCGAGTATTGAATACTCTGAACGCCTTGCTGATGGATGAATACCCAAGAAAGTATCCATCATCAGCTTTAGGATCAAATTTTCCTAGGTGATCCTTGTTGTTTAAAATGAAGACAGGACATCCAAATACATGGAAGTATTTGATTTGAGGTATCTTCCTTTCAGTACCTCATACGCTGTCTTGTCATGTCTTTTGACAATGAGACAGCGATTTTGAGTGTGACAAGCTGTATTGACAGCTTCTGCCCAGAACTTCCTGGGAAGAGAGGACTCACTGAGCATGGTGCGAGCTGCTTCAATGAGAGTTCTATTTCTCCTTTCAGCGACACCATTTTGCTCAGGGGTTCTAGTAGAAGAGAAATTTTGTGAGATCCCTTGATCAGCACAAAAGGCTTCAAGAGTGTGGTTTCGGAACTCAGTACCATGATCGCTCCTGAGTTCTTTCACCCTTATGCTGTTGAGATTTTCCATTTTCTTAATGAAATTAATAATCTCTTCAGCAGCATCACTCTTGGAATGAAGAAAGATAGTCCAGGTAAATCGTGAGTATTCATCCACGATTACTAAAGTGTATTTGCTACCCTTTAGACTTTGGACATTCACTGGACCAAAAAGGTCCATGTGAAGAAGATGAAAGCAGCCAGAGATTGAATTGGCCTGCTTGGTTTTGAAAGTAGCTCTGTGGCTTTTACCTTTTTCACAAGCACCACAAAGTCTATCCTTTTCAAATGAGAGATGAGGGAGGCCACGAACAAGGTTCTTTTTGGCCAGAGAGTTAATGGTTTTGAAATTCACATGCGACATACGCTTGTGCCATAACCAATTTAGTTCAGCAGCCGACTTAAAGAAACAAGTCTCACTATCAGTTTTGATAGGAGTGAAGTCAACCAGATATACATCTCGTTTTCTTGGAGCAACCAAGACTACTTCCTTGTTTACATTTACAACAGTGCCTTGATGTTTATCAAGAATCACTTTGTAGTCAGCATCACAAAGTTGACTTATGCTGATGAGATTATGTTTTAATCCATTGACATAAGCGACTTTGTTGAACTTAATGAGTCCATTCGAGAGAAGACCATAACCTTTAGTTTGTCCAGTGGAGTTGTCACCAAACACTACAGTAGGGCCAGCAGCCTCTACGTAGTTATCCAGCAGAGTCTTTGAGCCAGTCATGTGTTTTGAACATCTACTGTCCAAGTACCACACGCCTTTTCCCAGCGAGCCCTGCATGGATTTAAAAGAAGGATTTAGATGGGTTCACTGTTGAACTCGCTGACGGACATGTCAGCAGGGTTAAAGATTGGAGACGATTCTTCTCTATTGATAGCGTCATTAGTAGAGAGAGGAAGAGCAGCACTAGGGATAGAATTCTCATCACTTGGAGAGTTATCAACAAGATGATGAGCAGGAGGCATGTCACGATCAATCACATAGGTGTGATATTGATCAGTAGAGGTGACAGTGGCTCCAGTATCTAGAACAGTCAAGTTGCTGACTTGATTGTTGTCCCCATACTCAACAAGAATGCTGCCACGACCAGTGGTAATGATCTCTTGAGAGAGAGGAAAGGAGATTCGCTGAGCAGCAATGAAGTCAGCAATGTTCTCCTCAGAAAGATCGGTTGATTCTCCAACACTATTTATATGATCAGCAGAGTTAGAATGCTCGCTGACCATAGTGGAGGATGAAGCAGCCGCTGAAGAAGAAGGGTTGGGTTGAATGTCAACTTCAGGAGCGTCCCTGGAGTTGTCACAATCAGAAGCAATATGACCTCTGCTGCCACATATGTAGCATTTTTTGACAGAGGTGCTGCCCTTTTGATTTTGAAGGAAAAATTCCTTCAATTGTGAGGAAAGGTCATTAACTTGCTGTGCTAGCTCGTTAATTTTGGGGTCAAGAGAGGAAGATGCCTTTTTCTTAGGCTTAGGTTTTAGCTTATGCTTTTGTGGAAGCTGAAGCATCCTAGGAGCAGGACCCAGAATGGACTTTCCTTTTGGGTCCTTAGATTGAGAGGTAGAGGGAATTTTTGATCCCTTAACTACACTCCATGCTAGATGTACAGCAGGGTGAGAAGAAGAAGAAGGACCCTGCTGAGATGGATGCACTCTTTTGGGAGTGATCAATCTAGGTTGCTGAACAGGTGTTACAGACCTCATTTTCCTATGAGGTAAGTATTGCCTATTAGGGGTTGTGGCTCTCACTTGCTGATGGGGCAAGTGTCCTCTTTGAGGAGTGATAGGCCTCACTTGCTGATGGGGAAAGTGTCCTCTTTGAGGAGTGATAGGCCTCACTTGCTGATGGGGCAAGTGTCCTCTTTGAGGAGTGATAGGCCTCACTTGCTGATGGGGCAAGTGTCCTCTTTGAGGAGTGATAGGCCTCACTTGCTGATGGGGCAAGTGTCCTCTTTGAGGAGTGATAGGCCTCACTTGCTGATGGGGCAAGTGTCCTCTTTGAGGAGTGATAGGCCTCACTTGCTGATGGGGCAAGTGTCCTCTTTGAGGAGTGATAGGCCTCACTTGCTGATGGGGCAAGTGTCCTCTTTGAGGAGTGATAGGCCTCACTTGCTGATGGGGCAAGTGTCCTCTTTGAGGAGTGATAGGCCTCACTTGCTGATGGGGCAAGTGTCCTCTTTGAGGAGTGATAGGCCTCACTTGCTGATGGGGCAAGTGTCCTCTTTGAGGAGTGATAGGCCTCACTTGCTGATGGGGCAAGTGTCCTCTTTGAGGAGTGATAGGCCTCACTTGCTGATGGGGCAAGTGTCCTCTTTGAGGAGTGATAGGCCTCACTTGCTGATGGGGCAAGTGTCCTCTTTGAGGAGTGATAGGCCTCACTTGCTGATGGGGCAAGTGTCCTCTTTGAGGAGTGATAGGCCTCACTTGCTGATGGGGCAAGTGTCCTCTTTGAGGAGTGATAGGCCTCACTTGCTGATGGGGCAAGTGTCCTCTTTGAGGAGTGATAGGCCTCACTTGCTGATGGGGCAAGTGTCCTCTTTGAGGAGTGATAGGCCTATTTTGTGAGTGAGACATTCTCTCCTTTTGGGGAGTTCTATGCCTCAAAATAGGGGTAGGCATCGATTGAAGTGCCTGCTGTTTTTGTTTATCAGCATATTGTGCCTTGCTGAAAAGATGAAGATATCTGGCGTCACCAAACTTGACGCGTCTTTTCATGACACGTTCATCCAGCACAGTTTTGCTGTCAGCAAGGGTGGGAGCTTGCTGAAAAGATGAAGAAGAAGTGGGTTGAGCCACTGGTGGAGGTTGCTGACTGACAGGATTAGCTCGCTGTGGCGAGCTATAGTCACAAGGAACAGCAACCTTACTTCTTCTGAAAGGTTCAGAAGGTCTGATGGTTAGCTGCTGAGGAGAGATGGTTTTAAAACCTTCACTACCAATATCCCCTTCAAAGGATTCCCCAGAAGAGTATTGAACTCTTCCTTCGTTTGGCATCATGCCAACAATGAGAAGATGGGGAAAAGGGTTGCTGGTGCTTACTGAGGAGCCAGCACCAGTTTCTTCAGCAGATTCAGATGGGTCGCTGGTAGTAGAAGTGGTAGTACCAGCATCCATTTCGTTATGGTAATCGTTTTGACCCTTAACAAAATACCATTTCTTCATCTCTTCAGGAGAGATGACAGCAGATGAAGGAATAGAAATTTCAGGTTTTACCTCATCATTGAACAAGTCAGAGAGTGAGGTAGCGGCATTAAAGTCACCGCCTATTACTACCTGTATTTGGGCAGGGACTTGTTCGTTTAGGCACTGATGGTGAAACCTGGAAGCTTTTGACCAGGAGGTCACAATCTTCTTAAGGTTGGCCACTTCAAGCTTGAGTTTTTCATTCTCAAGTTGAACCTTTTGAGCCAACAACTCATGAGATTGGAGTTCAACATGAACATTCCTTAACTCATTGAGTCTTTCAGATTTTTCACTTAACTCCAAGGAAGTGGAGTCAAGCTTAGATTGGACATCAGCTCGTATTGATTCAACGAACTGAAAGTCACAAAGAAGAGATTCGAAGATTTTTGGTTTATCTTCTTCAGAAGCAGAGGAGTGAGCACAAACCTTTTTAATGGTGACATTCACCCACTGACTTGAGGAGACTTGATCTCTTGTCAAAGCATCTCCATCAGCGAGCGCCATAAGGCACATGGCGTCAACATATTCTTCACTGTCTGAATCGTCTGATTCAGCCCAGTCGTGCTCTTCAGCTACCAGCCCTTTTGCTGGAGTTTTGGCCTCTTCCATTTCAGCAACCTTGGCCTTCAGCTGATAGTATTTATTCCTGTACTCATCAGCAGGTTTGGAAGGGTTAGTTTTAGGAGCAGCAGGAGTTGGTAAAGCAACTCTGCACTCCTTTTGGTAGTGGCCTTTTCTACCACATCTCCAGCACTCCTCTTGAGCTTTGTCAACAGGAGGCTTATATGGAGTAACCGACCTACGGTTGTTCCATTTTCGGGAGTACCTCTTACCAGCGACTAAGGCAAAATCCATAAAGTCGCTGAACATCTCTTGTTTCTCTTCAGCATCAAGATCATCAACAAGAGATTGAATAGGTTGTGGAAGAATAGAAGAGCTGGCACCAGTATTAAGATTACTGGGCTCAGCAGAGATAAGGGCCAAAGGGTCGAGAGCAGAATAAGAAGAAGAGGAAACAGAAGAAGAAGAGGGACCCGCACGATGCTGTGCATCAGCGGCAGCTCTAAGATTTTGAGCAAGAGCTCTTTCTTCGAACTGGAGCATGCCAAAAAGAGACTCAAGGTTAAGGCCATTGAGTCGCTCAGTGGTTCTGAGGATTTGTCTCAGACCTTGCCACTTGATAGGTAAACTATCAAGAAATTTGTGGCATACCTCAAAATCATCATGGGAGATACCAACGGTGGTCATGTCGTTCAGCAACCCTTTAAATCGGGTATATGAACCGTTTAGACCTTCGTTGGGGAGGGAAAAGAAATTTTCATAGGCTCTTTTTAAGTCAATCTTTTTAGTGGCAATGGTAGCAGCAGAGCCTTCATGCATGCTAACCAGTCTATCCCAAACTTCTTTTGAAGAGGGATATCTAATAACCACTTTCATGAGGTCAGTAGGAAGAGTACTGACAATCATGTTTTTGAGCCTTGCATCAAGATTAACAAGTCTGCTTTCATCGTCATTCCATTGAACCTCTGGTTTGACGATGTCAATCACAATCTCAGGAGCATCAACAGTTGCTCCTGGTCTTCTTTGAACCAGAGTGGGGATATAAGGACCGACGGTCAGAATTGACATAAGATAGGGTTCCACACCCACTATATGTAGTAACATCCTTTCCTTCCAAGACCCAAAGTCATCGGGCTCGAATCTTGGAGGGACGGATACGTAACCGAAGTCACGTGTGTTAACAAGGGTGGGAACAACAGTCATGTTCTTGTTTAAAAAGGATTAAGAAAGAAAAAAAAGAGAATTTTTTGAAAGAAAGAGTATGCAAACGGATCTTGTTTCAATGATTTAGAAACCTGGCTCTGATACCACTTGACAGTCCTGATTTGCACACTTATATTTGTTTAAACTAAACAAGAAAGTAAAGAACAGAAGTAAAGAACATAAACAAGAACAAGTTCAATTGTAAGAAAACTATGCAAGTCTAATCATAAGTTTCATTGAATAAACGATGAAAACATGGTCGATATTATAACTTGTCTTACAAGATAACAAATGAACTATGTAATTGCTAAGTCTAGAAAGAAAGAAACTTAAACAATTACAAATAAAGTGACAAACACTTTGTGGTGATAAAACACACATATAAATGGTGCGGCTGTGTTGCTTTATATAGAGGAATTAGGGCAACAGCCTTACAATGATAGTGATGTGATGGTGGTTGTCGACGTTCCATTGGCTCTAAGTACTTGGATCCAGGAGCCTTTGTCTTCTTTACCAAAACGGGTATGAAAGAGAGAAACCCTTGTTTTGGTCCCAACTGAACCTTTGCCATATAAGGTAATATTCAGTTAGGAGAACCACCATGTGACTTGTCTTCTTTTGGTTTGAAATCTTCCCGCCTTGACCAACAATTTGGAAAGCAAACCACCCGCTGACAAGAGTCATTGACTCGCTGATCATTTGCTGGCGACTCACGCCAGCGACCAAGTCTGGTCAGCGAATCCTTGACTCAACATGGTCATATGAAGTTTTATGTAAAGTTGAAGATAAAGGAGTGAATGGGGAAGGATTGTTCTTTTGCAAATGTGGTTTTTAAGGCTGATTGGGAGTTTTTCCGTAAGGTGACAGGTTTGAAGATTAGAGATTTGGTGATTGTTGAGTTTAAGGAAAGTAAAAGCATTCAAGTGGAGAAAGCGGTATTTAGTGTTTATTGAAGTTGATGTAAACAAAGCTTAATGGTTCGCTAGTTATAAGATTATGTCATTTTGGATTAGTATAGTTTGGAAGGTAACTGATATATTTTGTAGTAATGTTGTAACATTCATGATTTTTACCGTTTGACTGTGCATGTAATTTGATTAACTATTTCAATAAACGGAAATTTGGACATAATTGTGTACATTTATCTGTAAATTGGGCCAATTATAATGTCATATTTGAACTTCTAGAATTAAGGCCATATTAGCAGACTATGAAATTGGCCCAGTACATGTTATGGAAATTATATGATAGATGATAATTGAGTAACTATGGTAACAGGAAAAACTTATATACGAAACCTTAAGTATAATGTACGGTTCCAACAGTGTCGGTGGAACAGTGTCGGTGAAACAGTGTCGGTGGAACAGTGTCGGTGGAACAGTGTCGGTGGTTAGATGATAATTCCATTAATAGGACAAAAACCGACACAACCTTTATATTATATGAAATGATTTATCCATATTATGGATTTTTAATAATTTATAAAAGTTGTACGCTCATGAATATTTTGTTTGTGTTATTAAATTCGGAACTAATTAACTAAGCTAGATATATTGTACATACTAGTAAAATAAATATGCAATTGTGTACTTGAATTAGATAACTAATAAATATATAAATACATGTAATTGATTTATAACCACATATATAAAAGTAATTATACTTATATAAACTAGTTACTACACTTAATTACACAAATAATAATCAAGAATCAAAGTTTAGAGTCAACCAAAGTCAATTAGTCAAGTCAAGCTTGTGTTCTTGACATAAACCCCACACAAACTAACCAAGACTTGGATTATAGCTTGTAATCATGCAATGAACATGTTCCTACTGAATTCTAGTTTGTCTTAAGGCCAAAGTTTTCAGCCATTACACTCAAGGATGAGTTGTAAACACATGATGAACACCTCATGGCCAAGGTGTGTGTTCTTGGCACTTAGTTGCAACTCTTGGGCTATATAAGCAAGCATTTGATGATCATTCTATCATCCATCTCTGCTCTTTCCTCTCTCTCTCACATTCATAACACAAAACAATCAAGTTCATAAAGTCTTGGGTTCATCACTTGAAGTTTCAAGTTGAATTTAAGGACTCTATAGGACTGAAATTTTTAGTCATCTTGCAAACATCATAGAAGAATCATCTGAACGAATTAGGAGACGTATCTTATATTTTTGGAAAGGTCCAAGTGTCAGTAAAATTTGATAAGAACGAAGTTTCTTCTGATTTTGCTCGGAAGAGTGCCAAAAACGACGATCTTCAGAACTGGTCTGATTTCTGACGAGGCTACAGGTTTGTTTTTGTAAAAATCATAACTCTTTCATTAAAGCTCTTCAAGAGCCAAACCTTACATTTTTGAAAAGGCCATTGAGTTCCCAACAAATGTCTAGAACTGCGTTTTGTTATATCTAGTCTTCTTGACTTCCCAAAGTTGTTGTCTAGTAGATGGCGCAAAGCTGGGAACATACTAAAATTTCCCTATTTTGCACTTAGGCTTTGTGGTAGCTTATAAGTTGATCTTATACTTGTTCTAGGTACCGGGAGTACATTTTGAGCATAGTAAAGTACTTGTACTAGTACTTGGAATTGCTTTACTTCCAGGTGAGTTTCGTAAACTCTCCCTACTCAATTGAGATTCGGGCTGAAAAGTGTACATGTTTGTTGATTGGTTGTTTGTTTAATGTATTGACTTGTTGCTCGGTTAACTTTGATTTTGTTATGAATACTTGTTGTGCTTTAGATAGTTGTACATACATGGAAGTTAATTATACTTTTTATGAATAGTAGATGTGGTGGGAAGGCTGCGGGTGACCCTATATATAAGCATCGATTATTCCTTTAAAGTAGAATTATAAGAAGTGTATGTGCATCGTATTTATTGGTTAATGATAATTGTCTCTTTGATTATCATGTAAATGATATATCATGTTAGGCGTATTGGTTAATGATGATTGTCGCTTTGATTATCATGTAAATGATATATCATGTTAGGCGTATTGGTTAATGATGATTGTCGCTTGATTATCATGTAAATGATATATCATGTTAGGCGTATTGGTTAATGATGATTGTCGCTTTGATTATCATGTAAATGATATATCATGTTAGGCGTATTGGTTAATGATGATTGTCGCTTTGATTATCATGTAAATGATATATCATGTTAGGCGTATTGGTTAATGATAAATCATGTTAAGCATATTGGTTAACGTTTAATGGTGTATTGTATAATGATATTGATATTGAAACGTTGATTGTATTGAACTGTGCTAATGTGAAACCTTTTAAGGTTTTCTTTGGACATGATTAGGTATCCTAATCCTCGCTTATTGTTAACGGTTGTTAACCCGATACGGTTATTCCTTGTTACTTGTCCCTACGAACTCACCAACTTTATGTTGACGTATTTTAGTACACTTTTCAGGTAATCAAGTTAATCAGAGACAAATTGGATGATATTGTGCTTGCATTGCTAGGATTGGACTTGCCTTGGACTTTCTGGATCCGTGATCCTTATTTCCCTTTAACGGGTTATGCTTAGGATCAACTACTATCATTTTGAGTGAGTGTGTATCTTTGATAGATGTGGATTATTGTATACATTTGAGTAAGTTTGTGGATTGTTTCAATCCTATGAATGCATATAGTTTGACTCTACATAATTCCCATGTCGTGCTGTGCTTTTCTAAGTGATACCCCATGATTCCGCCATGTTGGGGTGTTACAGAATGGTATCAAAGTCGTGGTTGTAGAGAATTAGGTGGATTGACCTAGTCTATAGCCATTGCACCCACATTTCATATTAGCATGCATGATAGGAAATTTTGTGTGCAACGTGAACTGCATGATGCATAAAAATGGTTTAAACGGAGTTCGTAGGTTACTTATGATTTGATGACTTGATTGTTATATGACAACTTGATGGACGTATATGATAGTGTCGGATACACCGTGAATTATGGAATTATTGTGATAAACGTTAATATGTGAAATCTCGAAAGTATTTATTATTTGTTCCCCCCAGCAAAATGATCTCGTGGATAAAGTATAGTAGCTAACCCGGTATGTTTAACGAGTGTGGGTTAGGTGGAGGGTTAGCCGCTGGTACACCCTGTATACATACCCGGCCAACACTTAGAGAACATATCGGAACCGAGTCTTGACATCCATTCAATATATTAACGGTGTGGAGGGTTAACCGATGGTACACCCTGTATACAAACACTTTTAATGTGTCGAATGTTGAAGTTAAGATCCGGACTATACTTTACCCACCTTGTTATGACTTGACCCATTTATATTGTGTCGAATGGTTCGTGATTGTATTGTTAATTGTAAATTGTACGATTGGTGAAGCCTTAGATTATTCCCCGTGGAGATAACTATATTCATGCAATGATTTAGAAGGACTTGATTTGGAAATTGTGTATTACTTGAAGGTAAATTTTGATATTCGGGTGTGAATTGTGAGACTTAACTTGTTAATATAATACGTGTGTTCAGGAAAGATGGTTAGAACGAGAAGAGTTTCTCACGCCACCGGTATGTTAGCAGGTGATCCTCTAGAATGGTGGAATGTAGAAAAGGATACTTTGGGGATTGACCTCGCAAATTCCATACCTTGGGAAAATTTCAAAGAAATGATCATCTCCAAGTATTGCCCACCATATGAAATGAGAAATTTGGAAGAAGAATTTACTAAGCTCACCATGAAGGGAGCCGATCATGTGGGGTACACTTGCCGCTTCGGACAACTTTCTAGACTCATTCCTCATCTTGTGAGACCTGAAGCTCGGAAGGTAGAAAAGTATGTGGTTGGCTTACACCACAAAGTGAGGGTACTTGTTTCTCATCCCACCATGCCATTGACAATCAATGAAGCCATTAACCGAACTGCTAGTGTCACCATGGAGCTGGTGAAGGGTGGTGAAATGGCCAAAAGTGATAACAAGAGAAAAGATACGCCAGAGTCGAGTGGCACCAAGAAAGATGATAGGCGCAATAATAAGCGCCATAGTCATGGTGGAAAGGTATATGCGGTGGTTGAACCGAGAGTTGAGCCGCAAAAAGGTGGTTATACTGGAACAAGTCCTTTATGCTCTAGGTGTAACCGTCATCATCGAACTAATGTGAGATGTGATGCTTGCTTTATTTGTAACAATCAGGGTCACACCTCAAGATTTTGTCCTACCAGTCGAACTGCTCCATTAAATGTTGCTCCACTAAATGCTAGATACCCCCAAATGGCCCGGGGCAGTTGTTATGAATGTGGTAGCCAAGACCACTATCGTAACCGATGCCCAAATCTCATCGGCCAACAAGTTCAAGTGACCGTGCATCCGAATCAATTGCAAATTGCCGGTCCAAATCAAAATCGAGGAAATCAAGGTCAACAACAACAAGCTCCTCAACAACAACTCGTTCCCCGTGGAAGAGCTTTTGCCGTGAATGCGGCCGAGGCTCGTGTTGATCCAAACATGGTAGCAGGTACTTTTCTTCTCAATCACCAATATGCTACTGTGTTATTTGATTCTGGAGCCGATTATAGCCTCATTTCCAATGATTTCATTCCGTTGATCGATGCAAGTCTTAGCCCATTGTCTTATTACTTTGAACTTGAAATGGTAAATGGTGGATTGTCTAGAATTAGTCAAGTTGTTCGTGATTGTGTGTTAGAATTATGTGACTACCCGTTTTACATAGACTTAATGCCTTTTGATATCGGTAGTTTTGACATAATCGTGGGTATGGACTGGTTTTCGGCTATGAACGCGGTAATAGATTGTGGTAGTAGGGTGGTGAGAATACCTTTAGAAAATGGAGAAGAATTAGTGGTTCAAGGTGAGGCAATCGAGCCATGGGAAGGGAAAGTATATAATGTAAACGTTACTAAGGTCGAATTGAAGACCGTGCCCGTAGTTAAAGATTTTGCGGACGTATTTCCAGATGACCTCCCGGGTTTACCTCCATCTCGTGAACTTGACTTCCGTATTGAACTTATTCCTAACGCTTCTCCCGTGGCCAAAGCACCTTATCGCTTAGCCATGACCGAATTACAAGAGTTGGCCACCCAACTCAAAGAGCTTCAAGACAAGGGTTTCATTCGCCCTAGTCAATCGCCTTGGGGCGCATCGGTTTTGTTCGTTAAAAAGAAAGATGGCACATTCCGAATGTGTATCGATTATAGAGAATTGAACAAACTAACGGTAAAGAATCGTTATCCTCTTCCTAGGATTGACGATTTATTCGACCAACTCCAAGGTGCTCATTTCTTTTCCAAAATTGATTTGAGGTCGGGTTATCATCAATTGAGGGTTCATGAAGACGACATTCCAAAAACCGCCTTTCGAACGAGATATGGACATTTTGAATTTACGGTGATGCCTTTTGGATTGACTAATGCACCAGCTGTGTTCATGGATTTGATGAACCGAGTGTGTCAACCCTACTTGGACCAATTTGTCATTGTTTTCATCGATGACATTCTTATCTATTCTAAGACAAAAAAAGATCATTTGGAACATTTGAAACAAGTCTTAGAGTTACTCCGGAAAGAAAAGCTTTATGCCAAGTTCTCCAAATGTGAATTTTGGCTTGAAGAGGTCCATTTTCTTGGTCACGTAGTGAGCAAGGAAGGAATTCATGTGGACCCAAGTAAAGTTGAAGCAGTAAAGAATTGGAGACGACCCGAAACACCGACCGAAATTCGCCAATTTCTTGGTTTGGCGGGTTATTATAGACGATTTATTGAAGGCTTTTCAAAAATCGCCCAACCTTTGACTCTGTTGACTCAACGGGAAAGAAGGTTTGATTGGGGTGAAAAGCAAGAACAAGCATTCCAATTGTTGAAAGACAAATTGTGTGATGCACCCATCTTGAGCTTGCCCGATGGAGCCGATGATTTTGTTGTATATTGTGATGCGTCCGGGCAAGGATTGGGTTGTGTCTTAATGCAACGGGATAAGGTGATAGCATATGCATCCAGACAATTGAAGGTGCATGAGAAGAATTATCCGACTCATGACTTAGAATTGGGAGCAGTGGTATTTGCTTTGAAATGTTGGAGGCATTACTTGTATCGCACCAAGAGCGTGATCTATACCGATCACAAAAGCCTTCAACATATCTTCAATCAAAGCAATCTGAACATGAGGCAAAGAAGATGGCTTGAACTATTAATTGATTATGATTGTGTTATCCGGTATCACCCGGGTAAAGCAAATGTGGTAGCCGATGCCTTAAGTCGAAAAGAACGTATAAAACCAAGAAGAGTTAAAGCCATGAGCTTTACCGTGTTAAGGAGTGTTCGTGACTCCATTATTGAAGCACAAGAATTGGCAACTAGACCGGAAAACTTCATCAATGAAACCTTAAACGGTCTAGAAGAACAATTTGATAGAAAGAATGACAATGGTATGTATTTCGTTGATCGATTGTGGATTCCCGTTCTTGGAGGATGGCGGTTGAAATTGATGAATGAAGCTCATAAGTCAGCCTACTCGGTTCACCCGGGTTCTGATAAAATGTACTTTGGATTGAGAGATTTGTATTGGTGGCCGGGAATGAAGAATGACATTGCAAAATATGTTAGTGAATGCCTCACTTGTTTGCAAGTGAAAGCCGACCACAAGAAACCACCAGGTTTACTAGTCAAACCAGTAACACCGGTGTGGAAATGGGAAGAAATTGCTATGGACATCATCACGAAGTTACCTAGGACGAGTAGTGGTCGGGACACTATTTGGGTGATAATTGACCGGTTGACTAAGTCGGCTCACTTCTTAGCCATCCGGAGGACGATAAATTTGACACCATGGCACGTTTGTACATCAAAGAGGTGATATCCAAGCATGGAGTGCCGATTTCCGTGATATCCGATCGGGATGCCCAATTTACTTCAAAATTTTGGAAGGCGTTCCAGAAATCTATGGGTACTCGTCTCGGCATGAGTACGGCGTTCCACCCACAAACTGATGGTCAAAGTGAAAGAACGATCCAAACATTGGAAGACATGTTAAGAGCTTGTGCTATTGATTTTGGTGGTAATTGGATGTGCATCTTCCTTTGGTTGAATTCTCCTACAATAATAGCTATCATGCTAGCATCGGAATGACCCCATTTAAAGCATTATATGGGAGAGATTGTAGGTCACCACTAGCTTGGGCAGAAGTTGGTGAAAGCCAACTCGTTGGGCCCGAAATTGTTATTGAAACGACGAAAGTGATCTCACAAATCAAAGAAAAGTTAAGAGTGGCCCGAGAACGACAATTGAAATATGCTAATGTTAGACGACAACCCCTCGAATTTGAATTTGGTGATTATGTTTTTGTAACAACCCTCAATTTCCGACTAGGACAATGTACTTAGATTTGTCTAGGTATCTATCCCTATAGTTTTATTAAGAGAATTGACCTTCTAGACATTAAGACATGGTGATAACTGCCTCTAGTTCAATGAAATACCATAGGTGACTAGCTATCTTAGAAATGCCATGAATGATAACTATAGACAATCTCAACCTATAAATTAGTTCTAACTGAACTTGGTGAAATATCATTGAACCAAAAACTTTATTTTGAGAAGTTAAGTTATAAAAATAATTGTACAAGACTCACATGTTGTGATAACAACCAAAAATCCTTATAAATGTCCAACAATTCAAACATCAAACTAATTGAAGTACATTTGAACATAAAAATATAATGACCATCTTGAAAATATATTATAAACTAATATGTACACAAAAGTGAGTTCGAATAATAATAAGTGAATATATATGTCTAATACACACACAAGTAATAATTAAGAATTAAGTAACAAAGTTATAAACACAAAATACATACATACACATACATATATATACGACCATATATATATACATATGCATATAATCACACAAGCATTTTAAAAGCCTACAAATTTGTAATTTAAATCAACCATACATGTATCTATACATACATAATGTACCTAGACATAAAATAACTAACAAAAACAAACTTCCCTTTCAAATTTTAAGTCAAATTCGGCCTCCCCCTTCCCAAAACCCAAGCACCAATAGTTGAATAGCTAGCTTGCATCCTCCAAGACACATTACACCCAAACTTAACCTTCACCTCCCACACAATCAATTCTTCTCTTTCCAACACACATACATCCAATACTCTCTCAAAAACTCTTCTTTCTCCCCCTCCTAACACCATTTTCGGCCAGCCACAAACACCCAAGGAAAACAAGAGCAAACCATAACTAAACTATAATAATAATAAGGGTTTAAGGGAGATTAATCAAGGGTTGATTGAAGATAGGTTTAAGGGTTGTTTCAAGGCAAGAATAAGGGTTATTAGAAGCATAAGAGGCCACGAAAATCTGCACATTTGTCTTCTTCAAATCCAAGTTCATCAAGGGTATAACTCATCATCTCTTTGTTTAATCCATCTTGTTTTTGTATATATTAAAAGATCTTTATCAAAAATCATGTTTTCCTTTGATTCCCTTCTTAATTTAAACTCAATGAGGGCAAAGTTGATAGATCCTTATCTCACATGTTCATGCATGTAAAGATCTAGAGAAAGGATTCAATGATTCAACAAGAACAAGACCCAAGAGTTGTTGTTGTAAGATTTGTTGCTAAATGGGTTTATAGATTTGATTAAAACTGATTTTCTTTATAAAATAAGCACAATATATTTCTGAGATTTTTTATTAAAAAGATGTTTTTATGTTGTTGAAAGTTAGATCTATAAAGATTGGTATTGAAAAGTGTTGATTTGAATGAATACATGTTAGATCTAAGAAAGTGGAATCTTGTTGTTGGATTATGAGATGGATGAACTTGTATTAAGTGAAAAATATGTTAAAAGAGGTATAATAATCTGGAAATTTGATGTTAAGAGGTATAAAAATAAAGTATTAATCTTGTAAATGATGAACTCAAGTGTTAATAAAGCAAGAATGGTCATTGGTGTGTTGTTTGGACCCAAATGCTTCTGACAGAATTATTCTTCTGTCTTTGGACGGATAAACTGGGCATGTGAGGGCCGTTTCAAGAAAAACTTTCAAAATAAAAGTTGTAGATAAAAGAGTTAAGATCAACCTCCAACTGGAATCACTCAAAAACACTAAACCAAACCAAAGATATGATTTTTCTACCAAAAGTGGTCAAAACTGGATTTTTGTCTTAATGTTGAGTCAACCTTGACGATTTTTAATTTCTTAACAAATAGGTTTCAGAAGTTTAAACCTGGTGTGAACTGAGTTCAAAGTGTCCCTAATGTAAAATAAAATTGGGGATTTTTCTTAAATGTTCATCATCGAAATCTTTTATAAAATATTTCGGGTCTCACAGCAGCAAGCTTTCTGACCAACTTTGGTTTTGTAATTTTTAGAGGTAGTAAACAATGTCTAAAAATTTAGCAAAAATTCACATAAATATAGGACACATATATGTCTCTGTATAAAAATCACCAATGTCCAAATAATTCAACTTAACCAAGAATGACTACTCAACATTTTATGAAAATAAGTGTTAAAACAGAAAATTTCAAGTAAAGGTTCTTCACCACAAAATAAGCTAAAAGTCACTAGATTGCAACTCTAACCAACTCCAACAATCTCGTAACAAAAAGTATTATAAACCTACTGAGAATATGTCAAATAAAAGTTATAAAACTTAACTTGGTTATTAAATGGCAAAGACAAGCCTACAAATCACTAATTCGGTTCATATAAGCACTAACCGAAAGCTTTAATTTGCACTTATCACACCACCACCACTATCACGACTTAAGACACCAAAATATAATGAACATTCTGGAAATAATGAAATAAGGATGAAAATCCATTTTGACGCATTTGAATTGCTTGGAAAATGAGGCTAAAATCACTATTTCGGTAAACGATTTATAAGCTTAGAATCCTCTAAATGAGCAAGACACAAGAGAGGTCGAATTGATATGATTTTTCCCATGGTAAAAGTTGCCTAAAAGGCCTGGGATTTTTAGCCAAAAAGTTGTGTGGTGATTTCTAAGAATTTCTATTAATTATTAAATTTAAATGATAATTAAAAAGGTAAATAAATAAATAAATAAATTATATAAATCATGAAATTGGTTAAATAATCACAACCAATGATGAAAGTGACTAAAACCTACTGGAGTAAAATCATTTTAAGTTAAAGAACAAATGTCATATAATTTAGAAATAATTAAGTAAGTGAAAATCACCAATTAATAACTATTTTTAAATTAATAGAAAATTTTCCTAAATAAATATATATATCACAATATTTTAAGTTAAAAAGCATAATAATCAGAATATAACCCAAATATAATTAGCCACAAATTATAAAGGCAAGTGAGGTACTTAAAAGTATTTTTAATGAATTATTTGGTTAATAAATCAAGAAAATGAATAAATAATTAATTAAATGATATTATATTAAATAAATAGTTATAAATCAGAAAGTATTCATAAATATTAATATTATGAAATTACTAATGTCAAATATTATAATCAAGCAAAGCACACAATGGGAACCATGATAATCAAAGGCAAGCTACCGAAATTCTAACAACTTATAACTACATGTATAATGAAAGTGACCCTTTTACACCAACACTCTCTACAACCAAAAAGATGCAAATATTAACAATATACTTGGATCCAAAATTTATGACAACATAACGAAAGTGGCATTTCTTAGTGATGGCTTAAGATAGGAACTTACGTATATTAGTCCTATCGTAAGGATAGTCTTGGCTTGAAATGCGATTGAGGAATATGACGGATATATGATCAAGGAAGCGATAGATGGGAAGTACCCATTTTGGATAAGTGAATATAATATGCGGCATATCAAGGTGAGTCATAGCCCCCTTTCAAACTCTTTTATATGTTTACTTACGGGGTGAAAAGCATGATTAATTAAAATGACTTTCTCTTATGAAATGATTCTTTGAAATAATGATAATGATATGGGAATTATATTGTATGTTCAACATGTTATATGTTATATGATGAGCTTGAGTACTGTCAAACTGTGGTCCCCTGTACACTACTATTAACTCATTTGAGGCCTGTAGTTAGAGGGTTGCGCAACTAGGACTTGTCCCCTCATCCACTATTATAGGTAACGGTGGGATGTTTGGTCTGCCCTTTGTGGTCACCTTCATCGCCAGTCTGGCCTCGCGGTGCTCTAACTACTATATATTTATGGGCGTCTCCATGGCACGACCCCTTGGTTATCTTTATGCACGTGATTGACAGCATGTGCTTATCATTATCTTATCATTTGGGACATTATATATTGATTATTGGGACATAACCGGTCTTAGTAGTGGCTCAAGAACACTCTCATCAAATTATGTCATGGTAGTCTTACCATTGACCAAGAGGTATTGATATTATATTATGGATGGAAATTGTGGATTGAACATACGGTTTGGGTATTGGACCTTATATGGAATCTTGAAAGCTGTCGAAATTGACGATATTGAAGTATTGATGACCGAATGGTTTTGGTATAATGAATGATTAATCGGCTGATATATTTTTCTGTCACGATAAATGTGACAAATGAGAACTTTATAATCTACCATGGATTTCTCAACTATTTTAAAAATGGATATGTAATGAGATTACTTGCAAACCTATGCACTCACCAGCTACGTTTTCGTAGTTGACACTTTTTCTTCATGCTTTTCAGGAATTAGCGTAAGCTTTGAGGAATTATATGCATCATGATTGTTTGCATTGCACTTTGGAGTCAAAGATCAAACCTTGTGACGGGCAATGGAATCCGCCCTGATCCATGTAGTATACCATCTCATGTATTTGTTATTTGTTTCGTGGACCCAATATCCAAGTATGGTAGACGTATTGTACTTGGGAATTGGTTCACATGCTTGTGCATTGTAAAATTATTTTTTATCCAATAACGCTATGGTGAATGTTATCTGTTATCCTTTGTTTTGAATACTCGACTTTCTGTACATCTCAACGTTCCGCCTTAGTTGGGGTGTTACAGAAAATGGTATCAGAGACTAAGGTTATAGAGAACATTGGGGTTCCTCCGGGAATTCCAAGACTATAGCCTATTTTCAAAACGAATTTTATAGTCGAGTCGAGCATAATGGAGTTCATAATGTTTTCCATGTTTGTAATCTTAGAAAGTGTTTGGCCGATCCAACACTTCATGTGCCCCTCGAAGAAATCCGTGTTGATAAAACGTTGAAATTCGTGGAAGAACCAATAGAAATCCTAGATCGACAAACTAGAAAACTAAAGAATACCCGATATACGATTGTCAAAGTGAGATGGCAAGCTAGACGTGGACCCGAGTTTACTTGGGAACGCGAGGACCACATGAAGTCTAAATACCCACACTTGTTTAGTAATTAGTGTTTGTTGAATTTCGGGGACGAAATTCTTTAACGGGGGAAGAATGTAACATTCATGATTTTTACCGTTTGACTGTGCATGTAATTTGATTAACTATTTCAATAAACGGAAATTTGGACATAATTGTGTACATTTATCTGTAAATTGGGCCAATTATAATGTCATATTTGAACTTCTAGAATTAGGGCCATATTAGCAGACTATGAAATTGGCCAGTACATGTTATGGAAATTATATGATAGATGATAATTGAGTAACTGTGGTAACAGGAAAAACGTATATACGAAACCTTAAGTATAATGTACGGTTACAACAGTGTCGGTGAAACAGTGTCGGTGGAACAGTGTCGGTGGTTAGATGATAATTCCATTAATAGGACAAAAAACCGACACAACCTTTATATTATATGAAATGATTTATCCATATTATGGATTTATAATAATTTATAAAAGTTGTACGCTCATGAATATTTTGTTTGTGTTATTAATTTCGGAATCAATTAACTAGCTAGATATATTGTACATACTAGTAAAATAAATATGCAATTGTGTACTTGAATTAGATAACTAATAAATATATAAATACATGTAATTGATTTATAACCACATAGATAAAAGTAATTATACTTATATAAACTAGTTACTACACTTAATTACACAAATAATAATCAAGAGTCAAAGTTTAGAGTCAACCAAAGTCAATTAGTCAAGTCAAGTTTGTGTTCTTGACATAAACCCCACACAAACTAACCAAGACTTGGATTATAGCTTGTAATCATGCAATGAACATGTTCCTACTGAATTCTAGTTTGTCTTAAGGCCAAAGTTTCAGCCATTACACTCAAGGATGAGTTGTAAACACATGATGAACACCTCATGGCCAAGGTGTGTGTTCTTGGCACTTAGTTGCAACTCTTGGGCTATATAAGCAAGCATTTGATGATCATTCTATCATCCATCTCTGCTCTTTCCTCTCTCTCTCACATTCATAACACAAAACAATCAAGTTCATAAAGTCTTGGGTTCATCACTTGAAGTTTCAAGTTGAATTTAATGACTCTATAGGACTGAAATTTTCAGTCATTTGCAAACATCATAGAAGATTCATCTGGACGAATTAGGAGACGTATCTTATATTTTTGGAAAGGTCCAAGTGTCAGTAAAATTTGATAAGAACGAAGTTTCTTCTGATTTTGCTCGGAAGAGTGCCAAAAACGACGATCTTCAGAACTGGTCTGATTTCTGACGAGGCTACAGGTTTGTTTTTGTAAAAATCATAACTCTTTCATTAAAGCTCTTCAAGAGCCAAACTTACATTTTTGAAAAGGCCATTGAGTTCCCAACAAATGTCTAGAACTGAGTTTTGTTGTATCTAGTCTTCTTGACTTCCCAAAGTCGTTGTCTAGTAGATGGCGCAAAGCTGGGAACATGCTGAAATTTCCCTATTTTGCACTTAGGCTTTGTGGTAGCTTATAAGTTGATCTTATACTTGTTCTAGGTACCCGGAGTACATTTTGAGCATATTAAAGTACTTGTACTAGTACTTGGAATTGCTTTACTTCCAGGTGAGTTTCGTAAACCCTCCCTACTCAATTGAGATTCGGGCTGAAAAGTGTACATGTTTGTTGATTGCTTGTTTGTTTAATGTATTGACTTGTTGCTCGGTTAACTTTGACTTCGTTATGAATACTTGTTGTGCTTTAGATAGTTGTACATACATGGAAGATAATTATACTTTTTATGAATAGTAGATGTGGTGGGAAGGCTGCGGGTGACCCTATATATAAGCATCGATTATTCCTTTAAAGTAGAATTATAAGAAGTGTATGTGCATCGTATTTATTGGTTAATGATAATTGTCGCTTTGATTATCATGTAAATGATATATCATGTTAGGCGTATTGTGTTAATGATGATTGTCGCTTTGATTATCATGTAAATGATATATCATGTTAGGCGTATTGGTTAATGATGATTGCCGCTTTGATTATCATGTAAATGATATATCATGTTAGGCGTATTGGTTAATGATGATTGTCGCTTTGATTATCATGTAAATGATATATCATGTTAGGCGTATTGGTTAATGATGATTGTCGCTTTGATTATCATGTAAATGATATATCATGTTAGGCGTATTGGTTAATGATGATTGTCGCTTTGATTATCATGTTAATGATAAATCATGTTAAGCATATTGGTTAACGTTTAATGGTGTATTGTATAATGATATTGATATTGAAACGTTGATTGTATTGAACTGTGCTAATGTGAAACCTTTTAAGGTTTTCTTTGGACATGATTAGGTATCCTAATCCTCGCTTATTGTTAACGGTTGTTATCCGATACGGTTATTCCTTGTTACTTGTCCCTACGAACTCACCAACTTTATGTTGACGTATTTTAGTACACTTTTCAGGTAATCAAGTTAATCAGAGACAAAATGGATGATTTGTGCTTGCATTGCTAGGATTGGACTAGCTTTGGACTTCTGGATCCGTGATCCTTATTTCCCTTTAACGGGTTATGCTTAGGATCAACTACTATCATTTTGAGTGAGTGTGTATCTTTGATAGATGTGGATTATTGTATACATTTGAGTAAGTTTGTGGATTGTTTCAATCCTATGAATGCATATAGTTTGACTCTACATAATTCCCATGTCGTGCTGTGCTTTTCTAAGTGATACCCCATGATTCCGCCATGTTGGGGTGTTACAGAATGGTATCAGAGTCGTGGTTGTAGAGAATTAGGTGGATTGACCTAGTCTATAGCCATTGCACACACATTTCATATTAGCATGCATGATAGGAAATTTTGTGTAACGTACAATTGTCCATGGCTGAAAACTGGACGTGGAAGATAGAGCCCTACACGATCAAGTGATTGACCTTGGCTTTTGTTAATTGTCATTTCAAAACAAACAGAAATTGGGAATTGTTTGCGGCATATCTTCACAGGAATCCTTTTATCGGACGGAGTCATCTTTAGTCTTGAAATAAGAGTGTGATGACCAATGTTGGTTCCTGTTATAATTTTGGCTTCAATAACATGCTTTCCCAATTTAACAACTTGTAAACGTGTTCCGTTACACAAGCCATTTTGTTGATCCAGATTCCTTAATAACATGACCAGAGCACCCACTTTTAAAACCAATTTGTGATTTGGTAAACCGGATAATTTAAGGCTATTTATAACCTCGGTGGAGAAAAGAGCAGCATCAATATCTGTACTTTGTTCTGATTCACACGATGAATCTGAACTCAGATACGTTTGAGAATCACCAGGTATCATTTCCAACAATTTTTCATTGATACATCCAACTACTTCATGTGTTGGTGCTAAGATTGCTCTTTGTTGGAAAAACATTGGATCTTGGAGGCTGTTTAGCATATCTGAATAGGTGAAATCTATAAGTGATTGTAGAGGATCTACAGTATCATCAATTAGTAAATCATGGGGGATTTCAAAGTCGGCTTCACCATCATTATCACCCCCTAAAACACCATCCCCCACTTGAAGAATCCACTCTGCAAAAGCTCTTACATCTTGTAACTCAGATTCTGGTGTTCCAACTTTTAATCTCATGTTAACAGTTAAAGACAACACACAACAGTGGTGCCATATATAAGATGAGCTAAGAGAGGCATTTATAATATTGCTTCTTGACCCCCTTGGGATCACAGGTAAAATTTGCCTAAAATCGCCTCCAAAAACCACCACTTTTCCTCCAAAAACTATGTCTTCACTATTGGGTTTTGAAGTTCTTAAAATGTCTCTCATTGTTCGATCAAGAGCCTCAAAACAATGTTTGTGAATCATTGGTGTTTCATCCCATATAATGAGTTTAGTTAACTTGATTAATGCTGACAAGTCACTGTTCGGATCAATGGAGCAAATTGAGTTCTCATTTATATTAATCAGAATTACAAACCTGGAGTGTCCAGTCCGTCCACCACTAAGTAAGAGTGAAGCAATACCACTTGATGCGACATTAAGAACAATGTCACCTTTTGAACGTAATGCAGCAGTTAGTGTTTTCCACAAAAAGGTCTTGCCGGTACCTCCATATCCATATACAAAGAAAACTCCTCCTTCATCTTTTGCCACTGCTTGAGTTATAGTGTGGTAAATATTTTGTTGTTCATTGGTTAAACTTCTGAACAGCTCCTGATGTTCAGCCTTTAACGCTGTCTGATCATAAAGAAGTTCATTTCTGATCAATCGGTTGTTGATGGATAGGATATAGTTTGTATTTGGGAAAGGCATCTCTGGGAAATTCTTCAAAGTACTTCCATTGCTGAGGAGCAATTGTTCTATATGTGAAAGACAGAAGTTGTGAATTTCTGCTTCTAGAAGTTCCAAACCTGTGATTAATTGTAACATTTAATGAGTTTTAAAAATCTTGAATTTCAATAGGTAGTCTAAATCTGTTTAAGTTATGTAGAATATTAAATACCTGGACAATTCAATATTCTCCTTTGCATATGTAGAATGTCTTCACACAAAACCTTTGATGTTTTGAGCCACAATTCGTGTGGTCGTGAAACGGATGTGGAAAGCAAAAGCTGAACAAAGAAGGTTCTCAAATATGAGGCAGTTGCCCAGGTACTTGCTTCCAAAATAGCTGCAACGTACTCTTTGTCATCATCTAGAAGTCCCATTTCAAAACATGCTTCTTTGAATGTTTCAAATGTAGTGCCATTAACAGTTCTAATCTCCTTAACACTCTTTGGTCCAACAACATGATTCAAAAGTATCCTTAAATAGTAACAATCACCGAGTGATGGAGGGACATAACAAATTCTACCAATTGAGCCTTTGCTTTTCATAGATCTTCTTTTCCATTTCCTTGTTTTCCTAATCCATACAAAATGGTAAGGAATCTCTATGTATTTAAGTGTTCTTGCAAAATCATTAGTTGCATTTAATTTCATCCATTCGGTGAACATTGAACGTTTGACAGTTGGGTTAGTAACCACATCACACAGGTTGGAATTATCATCATAGACTATACTTTGTTGATCCTTTCAATGAAATGGCAATACTTCGACTGGTGTGAAACGATGATGTATATCAAAACCAAATATTCTCCAGACGGCTTCAGAAGCGGATACATACCTACAATTATTTCAGTGTCTTTAAATATAAGATATCCTTTAAAATAGATTTGCAGTTTGATTAAGGATAAAAATAATTGACGATTAATAAATACTTACCTACAATCAAGGTAGTTCTTAACTTCATCTTGAGGTTTACCACTTTCGGTGTTTGGTTGATCGTTATCCTGGTAAACAAATGTTGTAACTCGATCTGGACCTTTGTTTATGTATTTGAACAAATACTTAATTGAACCGGATTGGTTGCACCACCCACATTGATATGACATTGGTACTTTTTGAGCAATGTAGCATTGTAAGGAACTACATATCGGCTGTCGAGTGGTTTACCACTTTTTTCGACGGTATTCCTATTATTACGACGTCTATAAACTGGAAAACCATCATCATCAACTGAGGTCTCATCTTGCCATGGTTTTGGAAAGTTTTTGGAGCATTTCGATTGAACCATACATGGACAGTTTGGATTATCAGTTCCACAAGGCCCATGCATCATGAATTGCTTTACCAAAGCATACAATTTTGGGTCTTTGCTTTTGTCTGGTATCTCTGCACTAATAACACAATCTAAATCGGTGGCATTGGGGAACTTATTTCCAGGAGCCAAAAATAAACAAATATGTGCATGTGGTAAACCACGCTTCTGGAATTCGACAGTATAAATAGCCGTGTTAATGTTAAAATAATAAAGTCAGAAACAAAATTGTTCGTAATTAGTAATAAATTTTATTTTACGTATTAAAAATGATATGAAAATATTGAAATATTAAAGAACATAATAACCTGCTTGTAAGGGACCAAAGAACTGCTCTTTCCTGAACTCGTCCATGAGATGATCCAATTTCATTTTGAAAACTCTTGATATAATATCTGGTCTATCCTCTGGTTTCAAATTTTTATCAGACAAACAACGATAAATTTCAGGCCAATTAGGATTGCAAGTTACAGTTATAAACAAATCAGGGTACCCCACAGACTTGCATATAGCCATAGCATCAAGGTACTTTTGCATCATGTATCTTGAACCTCCGATGAAGGATGATGGTAACAATATACGTTTACCGGATGAAGAAGCTTCAGTGTTGCCATTTTCCACATTTGTGGCAAGGTTTTTGAATTAGTCGGTTCTTAGTTTTTTCTGAGAGTTCTTTATGTACGATAAACGATCAGCCTCAATCATTGTATAACCATCTACATAGAATTGGTGAAATAATTTCTTGGCATTTAACAACAGTGAAAATTGACTTGTCCGGTCTTGAATTATGTAGCAAAAGAACTCTCTCATTGTGAGTTTTGTTCTTACAATTTCAGATTCATTAGGGATGCCTCGGTGTTTGATGCCAAGTCTGAAACCATCTTCAGCAAACGGGAAAATAAGAGGTATTGTAGAGCAAGATATGACGGATGAAGCTCACTTATTCTCTGAAGACCACCTAAATGTGTCCTTAAGATAATATCACGATTGTTAGGTCGAAAATTGACCAATTATAATTTGTTTAGAAATAGCTTGAAGTTCAGTGAAAACGTTTGTACAGAATTCTGAGTCGTCTCAGAATTCCTTCACTGAAGCTTCACTTCAGTTAAGATCAAGACAAATCTGAAGCATTCATTCTGAAGTCAAAGACTGAAGTATGAAGAAGAGAATCATATCAGAAGCGAGCAAAGAGTGATTCTACCAGATCGAAGACTGAAGCATCTCAGTGTAAAGTATTTACAACACTTTACACTGATTACGAGGAAGACTTTTTACTTTACATACATTTACCCAGTTAATAGATTTATCTATTAATAAAAGGTACAAGGTAAAAGTATAGGTTTGGAACATAGTACTATAAGTCACATCAATTGACTTATATACTATTCCAAGTACAAGCATGTAAGGAATTATCTTTAATTCCTTAAATGCTCACAACCACTTTTATACGACCTTGTCCATGTCATCATGAACTTGGTCTATAAATACAAAGTCTTCTCACAACTTGCAAAAAGCTTAGAAACTTTGCATTGCAACTTGTGAGATATACTCTAAGTAATCCTTACGAGTATTCCAAGTTATTAGATCACTTGTATTTCTAGGTTGTTTAGATATTTACACTTGAGTGTTTATCTTTGTTCCGCAACAACCTTCGTATTTGTTTATACATCAATAAATCAAATACCTTGAAAAATACATTGTGTCTCAATGCTACATACTTGATTATACTTATATATATCTTTATATAGTTTCTGCCATTTAGTTCTTGCATTTTATATTAAGTCAATTGTTTCTTGTTATCCATATCTGGATCGTAAACTGAACTTGTCCATCAAGATCAGTTGTACTTGCCAGTCGGGTTTAATTAACCATCTATATTTGGGACTTAATAATTGGTATCAGAGCAGCAAGGTTGAATTATATCAATTCTTTAAACCTTGATCTGCATAGATGGCTGACTTTGAACAAGAACGACCTGACCCTAATAACACTACTCCACCCCCTATCATCAACAACAATATACCATCACATAATGTACACGTACACTTTCCAAACAATCCTGTTCCCAAGTTTGATGGGAACAGTGAAAACTTTCAAACATGGAAAGCATGCATGTAAAAGTATATTGCTGGTGTTGAAAGGCATTTACCAGATATCTTAAAAGAAGGACCCTTTGTCCCCATGAATGCTTCTACTGTTGTCAGAAATACCGATGGGTCTCCTAGGCAGTCACCTAAGGAGAAGGATCATTGGTCTGAGGAAGATCATAGACTTGTAGACCTTGACACTAAGTTACAAAATATGATTTTATATGCAGTTCCCGAAACCCTTATGCCCACTCTTGTTTTACTTGAAAATTCCAAATTAATGTGGGAGGAACTAATGACACAGTTTGAAGGCACAAATGAGACAATTGTCACAAGAAAAGTTGCTTTAAACAAAAGATATGAATCCTTTTTTGCTGTACCTGGGGAAACTTTAACTCAAACTTATATCAGATTCACAAATCTGGTAAATCAACTGAAAGCCCTAGGTGTAACCAAAGATAAAGAAATTTTGTTAGAAAAATTTTGTGACATTTTACCTTCTAAATGGGAAAATTTGATCTTGGTTTTAAGACAAGGAAAAACCTTGCACAGTCACACTCTTGCTTCCTTATATGGAGCCTTCAGATACACTGAAGAGAACAAAGCTGAGAGAGCTATGGCTGAGCAAGATGCCAAAAATCATGTTTCTACCAGTTCTGGTATGGTTCAGTATTCTGAACCACATAGTACTGCTCTACTATCTTCTGAGAGTGACATTTCTGACTCGATGAAGAAGATGGTTTCTGAAATGTTAAAAACTGGTGTCTCTGGTAATGTTACTCATGATTGTAATGAGGATGACAATGATGATCTGGTTGCCATGCTGGCTAAACCGTTCAATCGTTTTAAGGCCAAATCAAATCGATCTGGCAAACCTTTGCTTCCAGCGCTTCTATTGACAAGTCTAATCTTGAATGCTTTAAATGTGGCAAGAAAGGACATTTCATGAAGGAATGCAGATCTAGTCAACCTTCATCATCACAATCTGCTCCTAACCATTCTATTTTCAGAAGTCTGATGACAGCTATAAGGCCAAATACAAGAAGTTAAAGGCACATATGGCTCTTCTGGCACAAGACAACTCGAGCAACAGTTGTATGATTGCCAAAACTGAAAAATGGGAAAATCTGATGAATCATCTGATGATGAAGAAGAAGTTAGGGACATGTGTTTCATGGCACAAGAAGATCAAGGTCATTTGGTGAAATCCGATGTTGAATCTGGTCGCTGGGTGGATATTGTAATGAAAAAGGTCAGTAATTTTGGCTTTGAAAATAATGAGGAACACAAACTGGACCTTTTGGTTCTTTTAGAGGCTGACATCTTATTTGTTGAGACAGTGCGTTCAGAAAGCCTAAAAATGTTTGAAAATAATGCTTCTGAACTGAACGCCAGTCATGCCAGATTAAAAGAACTGAAAGATGTTCAATTGGCTCTAAAAAGTTATCAGTCTATGGTTGCAACTTTAGAATTGGAAAAGGAAGAATTAAAATCCATCCTTGAAAAAGAACAAGCAATCATTAAATCTTGGATGAAAGCACCAAGGCCAGATGCTGCAATTAAAAATACTTTTGCATCACAAAGAGCAGCATATGAGTCTGGTGATCTTCATTTGGCATCCATAATCACTGATTTAGATGCACTTCCAAAGGAAATAAAACCTGAAATCATTTTTCCTAAAGTTGGCAAACAGAAAACTGTTACTAATAAAGCCCAGGAACAATCTGAGGGTAAATCTGAAACAGCTCAGACAACTGTTTTAGAAAGGAAGGCTAAATCCAAAAAGGCATCCCCTCAGACTTCATCTAAGGTTCCTAAAGACCTAAAGAAGAAGAAAAATATCTCCCCCACTGAGCCATCTACCTCAGATTCTGGTAAGGCTCAGATGTCTAATGAAGACGAAAGAGCCCACCAAGCAACAAGCCGATT
>CM067167.1:259302044-259352188 GCA_034093135.1 Erigeron breviscapus
ATTTTGGTTTCCCCCTCAGAATCTGGATCATCTCCCTATGCTCTGAAATCCCAAACTCGTGAACTGAAACTTGATTGTATTCTTCAGCTGCCCTACCTTCTCTTTTCACAATCAAATCAAACAACTTCAATCCATCAGCCTTTGTAACTTCCATATCAATGATTTTGGCTGGATGCGATCGATGGTTCATATAATGATCATACTGATCCTTTTCATGTTTCCTTTGGATCTCAGCAGCATCATCAGATATTGGTTTGAGTGAAGTAAAGACAATATCACGAGAATCTTTCTTTGCAGTCCTTGTTCCAGTTCTGGGCTTTGTGGGTGGTCTGGACAACTCTTTTTCTACCTTCAGAATTCCAGCCAGAATCTCTTTCTTCTTTATGGCCATTTCTTTTTCTCTATTTTTCACCAAGTCCTCAATGGACATTTTGAAAGTGAGATGGTCCAGCTTTTGTTCTAAGGGAGAGTAGTTTACCCCATATTCATATTCGAGCATTTCGACAACAGCCTTCTGCACTCTTGGATCATTTTTGATTTTCTGATATCTTTCTAGTGAGAGACCAAGAGCTGCAGCATCAATGTGATCAATGGTTCCCATTTTCTGGTGTTGAACCCTTTCTCTTTCCTTATTCTCTCCCCACATAATAAATTGATTAGAGACTTGCTTCTGCAAAGTCTCTAATTTCTTGCTATCAGCATTTGGATCATGAAGTGGGTAGCCTTGTTCATCAACGTTTTCACCAACAACCAAACCAGAACCCTTAGCATTTTCTTTGTTGGTTCTGCCACCACTTGGGCCTTTCCCTTATCTTTCTTTCCAGCTTCAGATTCAGGTTTCTGAACTTGTTCCCCCTGAACTGAGGTGCTACCAGATGGTCCCTCAGTTTGCTTCTTGGTTGCTTCAATCATTTCTTGAGTACTAGCCAGCAAACCAATAGGCATACCACTTCCCCCTTTGGGAATCTCTGAAGGCATTTTAGCATAGAGGTCAATTGAAGTTTTAATTGCCTTCAGTGGTTCCCAACTTTGTTGTTCTAGGCAATCACTTATACCCTGTGCCATTGTAGCAAACTGAGCCCTTAATCTGAATGAAGAATTAAGGTTCAGTGCTTCTTGATCTTTTACATCCTTCAACATTTTTCTATCTTCTTCAGTGAAAGAAGCAGGGGGAGGAGGAGCAACAACATTTTCCTTCTTCAGAAGAGTTAGAATTTCATCTAACTGTTTGGATTGATTCTGAACTGAACCTTCAAGTCTGGACACTGAATCTTTTACTTCATTCACAGCCTTGTCCATTTTGTCATTTGTGTCTTTGGTTAGTTCAGCAATCATCATTCTAACATTCTCACCAACCTTCTCAGAAACGGATTCTGAAATCTGAGCAGCTAGATTCTGAGTTAGCTCAGACTTCAGATTATCCAAAATACCAACACTTATAGAAGCACCAAGTTCTTTCTCATTGACACTTGGCTTCTGAACCAACTCATGAACTTCACTTCCAACAGCCATAAACTCTTGCTTCAACAGCTCAACACTAGATGTCAAGTTGGCAACTACCGAAGCTTGCACATCTCTCTTTGTTAGCTTGAAGGCTTCTGATTGCAGAGCTCACCTTATTGCAAGTCATCACCAACTCATTCAGCTTCCCAACTACTAGTCCTTCATTCCAGCAACTTTGGTTAACTCAGTTCCAAGAAACATCTGAGCACCTTTCATTTCAGCAACTGAACTAGTATGGCAGTTAGAGACTTGGTTAAATCCTCCACCCTAAGAATAAGGCTTTGGACTTCGGTTTGGGTTTTCTCTAACTGTGCTTTTACATTTAAAGGAGGTGGGGGTTGTGCAGAAGCAGGAGCAACAAATGGTAATTTACCAAGCCCTTTAAGTATATTATTGAGTTGTGTATCAGTTGGACTCTCAGATTCTGTTTCAGAATCCAAGTCTGTTATGATTGGGGCATCATAATTGATAGGTGGTGGTACTTGGTGAATTTGGGGGTGAAGAAATTGAAGTGAAGGAGTAAATGATGGATTGGTGACATAAGCAGGAGTAGTGCCTGGTGGAAAAATTGGATTTTGATGAGATGGTGGTGGTGGAACATAAGGCTCATTGTCTTGTTCTTGTTGGATTTCTGGGGGAGGAGGAGGGGCGTTTGCGAGGATGGTGGCTGGCTCAGAATCAGATTGATTCGCCTCCAATAATCCCTCGTCAAACTCAAAGTCAGCAAGAGAATCAAGATTCTCCTGAGGTAGCTCATCGTCATCCCAGAAAGCATTCACTTTTACAATCTGGTCAGATATGCCCTGGTTTGGGTCACTAGTACCCTCACCAGATTCTGGTTCAACAGCTGCAGAAGCAGTTGCATCGTCACCAGTTTCAACGATTGGCTCAACCGTAGTATCATCGCCAGGGACAATAGATATAGGAGCTGGACTTTTAATAATGTTCAGCAACTTATCTCTAGGTCGACTAACGGTTCCTACATTCTTTTGTAGCCCACTTAGTGACCTTTCTGAACCAGCTAGTGTGGCTGAGACAGTTTTATTGAATACCTGAAGCATTGCAGAGGAGAGTTCAGGCTCATTTTCAGCAGTAGATGCCTTTGAGAAATCTCTGCCATATTCAGGTACAGAAGCTTCAGGTCCAGCTTCATTATAAGCTTCTCCAAGTATATCCATAAAACACAAGCTTAGAAATCTTGGAAAGGCGATATGCAGGCTTCTTTTTCCTTTTAATTTTGTAATGAGCTGAGAGAAAAGAATCTCAGCAAAGTCTGCCTGTATCCCATTCCAAATATAATACCCCATCTTAACTTGGGGTAATGAAAGTTGGTCCAACCCTCCATGGTTGCCACCAAGACTTTCCACAATCTGGGTCCAGAAGAACCTCCAGCAATTACCAAATCCAGACATAAATATGTGTCCAGAGGTCTTCAAATTACCATCAGCATCCTCAATGTCGCCATGACCGGTGGCGACTAGAACCTCCCTGAAATTGACTCCTTTGAGTCTTTTAACAAACACCTGGGAAGGTTCGAGGTAGTTCAGATGAAGGGAATTTCTGAACCCCTCAAGAGTGATAACACACTTCTTGGTGCCCTCATTGAGAGTGAAGGAGATGGATTGTTCATCTTTACTCACCACAGCAGTGTACCAGAATTCAAGCAAGTATCGATGATACAATGCCTGAGGATTAGCAGTCAACGCATACTGGAATGGGGATTGCTCCCAGAAATTATTGATTCTTCCCATTAGCGTTTTGGATTTCACATTTAGTTGAGCCAAGAAATTGCTCATATTAAACGAATTTGAGAAGGTGTGAAATTCTTTGGCCATGTGGCAGATGTTTTCACATCACTCGATGGAGTATATTCAAAATTTATGAGTGATTTGTGTGAAGAAGAAGATGATGATTTAGACATTTTAAGAATCAAAGGGTGAAAGTGAAAGGAATATGAAGAGTTAAGGAATTTTGAGAGTAAATATGAGAGAGATTGATGATTGGGAAGTAAATAAAAAACGAAGTAAATGAAAGAATGAGAAGGAATTGTGAATTTAAGATGGAATACAAAGTGATTTTCCAACTAAAAACAATTAAAAATAATTTTTGAATTTCAAAACCCAAGACACATAAAATATTTTATATTTGAAAATGATTTTGATTGGGTTTGAGATCCTAAAATAATTTCTGGGGTCAAGTCAGCATTTAATGCAAAGACGTTTGAGTGACCCCACCCTGCAACACTTTTTCAGAAAAAGTACTCATTTCTTTCTCATTTACGGCGCAACTTGTGTGACACATAAGCATGACCAACGTAAGTTAAAACATAGTATGCAGTAGGTCACGTGTACACACAATTGACCAAGTATCTTTTGATGAGACTGAATCAAATTGATATTTCTTTAATAAATCTCTGACATATTTTTCTTGGTTTATGAAAATACCATCTTCAGTTTGTTTAACTTGAAGTCCCAGAAAATATGTCAGTTCACCCATCATACTCATTTCATACTCAGAAGACATGATTTTAGAAAATTTTTCCCACATCTTCTCATTTGTAGAACCAAACACAATATCATCAACATAAATTTGTACTAAAAGGATATCACTTTTATCATGCAATATGAACAAAGTATTATCTATTGCACCACGTTTAAAACCATTTTTAAGAAGATGTTTAGTAAGAGTATCATACCAGGCTCTGGGTGCTTATTTCAGACCATATAAGGCTTTGTTCAGTCTGTACACCCAATGTGGTTTTTCTTCATTGATATTTCAGACCATATAAGGCTTTGTTCAGTCTGTACACCCAATGTGGTTTTTCTTCATTGATAAATCCTGGTGGTTGATACACATAAACGACTTCTTCTAGTTCTCCATTCAGGAATGCACTTTTGACATCCATTTGATAGACTTTAAACTGATGATGAGCTGCAAAAGCTAAGAATATTCTGATAGCTTCAAGTCTAGCAACTGGTGCAAAAGTTTCATCAAAACCTATTCCCTCTTCTTGTGCATATCCTTTTGCAACAAGTCTTGCTTTGTTTCTGATGATATGACCATCTTCATCCATCTTGTTTCTGAAGACCCATCTTGTCCCAATTGGTTCCTTCTTTAGGTTACTGGGACAAGGAACGAGTTCCCATACATCGTTTCTTTTAAACTGGTTGAGCTCATCTTTCATGGCTTCAACCCAGCTTGGGTCTTGCATAGCCTCGTCAATCTTCTTGGGTTCAATTAGAGATAAGACGCTGACGTTTAAGCATTGATCGCTTGTGGCTCTTCTGGTCTGAACCCCTCTACTGGACTCTCCAATAATTTGCTCGATTGGATGTGCTTTTGTCCATTTAGAGTATTGACCAGGATGAACAATGATATCAGTGCAAGAACTTCTCTGAGTAACTTCAGGAGGAGCTTCAGAAAATACATCTTCAGCTTCTCCTTCTTCCTGCAGATCATGACTTGCATCATGAAATTCTTCAGATTGAGGTTGCTCAGTGGAACCTGATATCATAGGAGAAGCAGCATAAACATCTGATCCAATAGTCAGTTCAGAAGGTAGTTTGAAACTGACTGGAGGATAAAATGGAATGTTGCTAGGCTTGTTTATTACTGGTTCTGAACGGAGATGTTCAGAAGCAGGTTCAGGTGACTGATCAGTTTCAGCAATAGGATCAGAATCACCAAAACTTATTGGACTTTCTGAGGGTGGTACAGGGATGGAATTTTTAAAGATTGCAGAATTGGATTCATCAAAGGTAACATGAATTGACTCGTCAACCTTTTCAAGTCTCTTGTTAAAGACTCTAAAGGCTTTGCGAGTTGATGAATATCCTAGGAAGTCCTTCATCAGCTTTTGCATCAAATTTCCCAAGCTGATTTGAATTGTTCAAAATGTATACTGGACATCCAAATACATGGAAGTATCCAATATTGGCTTTCTATTTCTGAGTACTTCATAGGAGGTCTTCTTGTGTCTTTTGACATAAATAGATCTGTTCTGAGTGTAGCATGCAGTTGCAACAGCTTTAACCCAGAAATTCTTGGGAAGACCAGATTCATTTAACATACTTCTAGCAGCTTCAATCAGCGTACGATTCTTTCTTTCTACAACACCATTCTGCTCTGGTGTGTGGGCTGAGGAGAAGTTCTGAGATATGCCAGTTTCAGTGCAGAAGGACTCCAGAGTGGCATTTCTGAATTCGGTGCCATTGTCACTTCTGAGCTGACAAACTTTTCGCTTGTGCTTGAGCTCAATTTGTTTGATGAGAGCAATGATTTCAGCAGCAGCTTCACTTTTGGATCTGAGGAAAATCACCCAGCAGTATCTTGAATATTCATCAACGATAACAAGGGTGTATTTCTTTCCTGCTCTGGTCTGAACATTCACTGGTCCAAAAAGGTCCATGTGAAGCATGTGAAGAGGTTCAGTTATACTAAAGCTTTGTTTTGTCTTGAATGAAGCTCTCTTTTGCTTACCCATTTCACAACCTGGACATGGCTTGTCTTTATTGAAAGACATAGAGGGTATCCCATCAACAAGTTGTTTTCTAGACAACTTATTAATATTTTTGAAGTTCAGATGGGATAATCTCTTGTGCCACAGCCAGTTTGTGTCTTCATCTGCCTTTGAGTAGAAACATTATTCAGAGGTAGAAGGATTCATATCAATGACATAAATGTTTCCCTTCCTTGGTGCAATCAATACCACCTTTCCATCTCTGTTGAATATGGTGCCTTGTGAAATATCAAATAAAACCTTGAAGCCATCATCACACAGTTGACTGACACTGATCAGGTTATATTTCAAACCATTCACATATGCAACTCGTGTGAATTTGACTTGACCATTATTCACCACACCATATCCCTTAGTTTTTCCATTACCATCATTTCCAAAAACTATTGAGGGCCCCTCTTGCACCCTATATTCCTCTAGCAGGGTCTGATAACCAGTCATGGTTCGACCAGCAGCACTGTCCAGAAACCATATATTCTTCTTTCGGTCTCCCTGCACACAAACAAAAATTAGTTCTTTTTGGGAACCCATCTATGGATGGGTTCACTAGACTCTCCTTTAGCAGTCTCAGATTTCTTTGGTTCATAAGGAACAGAAGGATCAAAGGGGATTTCAGTCATTATTTCAGATGACATAAAAATAGTTGGTTTGATGGAGTTTTCAACCTTTTTCTTTTCAGATTTCTGCTTTATTTGCTTAGAAAAGGGTTTGGTATTTTGTTTTGGTTGAAGAGGAGGAGTTTCAACATTTTTTAAACGTGCATTACAACTCTGCACTTGTCTAGCCAATAGTTGAAATTGACTTTCTAACCTTAACAAAATTGATTCTTCATTAGACACCTGAGCCTTACCTGAATTTGAGGTAGATGGCTCAGTAGGGGAGTGATTTTTCTTCTTCTTTAGGTCTTTAGGAACCTTAGATGAAGTCTGAGGGGATGGCCTTTTGGATTTAGCCTTCCTTTCTGAAACAGTTGTCTGAGCTGTTTCAGATTTGCCCTCAGATTGTTCCTGGGCTTTATTAGTAACAGTTTTCTGTTTGCCAACTTTAGGAAAAATGATTTCAGGTTTTATTTCCTTTGGAAGTGCATCTAAATCAGTGATTATGGATGCCAAATAAAGATCACCAGACTCATATGCTGCTCTTTGTGATGCAAAAGTATTTTTAATTGCAGCATCTGGCCTTGGTGCTTTCATCCAAGATTTAATGATTGCTTGTTCTTTTTCAAGGATGGATTTTAATTCTTCCTTTTCCAATTCTAAAGTTGCAACCATAGACTGATAACTTTTTAGATCCAAATGAACATCTTTCAGTTCTTTCAATCTGGCATGACTGGCGTTCAGTTCAGAAGCATTATTTTCAAACATTTTTAGACTTTCTGAACGCACTGTCTCAACAAATGAGATGTCAGCCTCTAAAAGAACCAAAAGTTCCAGTTTGTGTTCCTCATTATTTTCAAAGCCAAAATTACTGACCTTTTTCATTACAATATCCACCCAGCGACCAGATTCAACATCAGATTTCACCAAATGACCTTGATCTTCTTGTGCCATGAAACACATGTCCCTTACTTCTTCTTCATCACCAGATGATTCATCAGATTCTTCCCATTTTTCAGTTTTGGCAATCATACAACTGTTGCTCGAGTTGTCTTGTGCCAGAAGAGCCATATGTGCCTTTAACTTCTTGTATTTGGCCTTATAGCTGTTGTCAGATTTCTGAAAAATAGAATGGTTAGGAGCAGATTGTGATGATGAGGGTTGACTAGATCTGCATTCCTTCATGAAATGTCCTTTCTTGCCACATTTGAAGCATTCAAGATTAGACTTGTCAATAGAAGCGCTGGAAGCAAAAGGTTTGCCAGATCGATTTGATTTGGCCTTAAAACGATTGAACGTTTTAGCCAGCATGGCAACCAGATCATCATTGTCATCCTCATTACAATCATGAGTAACATTACCAGAGACACCAGTTTTTAACATTTCAGAAACCATCTTCTTCATCGAGTCAGAAATGTCACTCTCAGAAGATAGTAGGGCAGTACTATGTGGTTCAGAATACTGAACCATACCAGAACTGGTAGAAACATGATTTTTGGCATCTTGCTCAGCCACAGCTCTCTCAGCTTTGTTCTCTTCAGTGTATCTGAAGGCTCCATATAGGGAAGCAAGAGTGTGACTGTGCAAGGTTTTTCCTTGTCTTAAAACCAAGATCAAATTTTCCCATTTAGAAGGTAAAATGTCACAAAATTTTTCTAACAAAATTTCTTTATCTTTGGTTACACCTAGGGCTTTCAGTTGATTTACCAGATTTGTGAATCTGATATAAGTTTGAGTTAAAGTTTCCCCAGGTACAGCAAAAAAAGATTCATATCTTTTGTTTAAAGCAACTTTTCTTGTGACAATTGTCTCACTTGTGCCTTCAAACTGTGTCATTAGTTCCTCCCACATTAATTTGGAATTTTCAAGTAAAACAAGAGTGGGCATGAGAGTTTCAGGAACTGCATATAAAATCATATTTTGTAACTTAGTGTCAAGGTCTACAAGTCTATGATCTTCCTCAGACCAATGATCCTTCTCCTTAGGTGACTGCCTAGGAGTCCCATCGGTATTTATGACAACAGTAGAAGCATTCATGGGGACAAACGGTCCTTCTTTTAAGATATCTGGTAAATGTCTTTCAACACCAGCAATATACTTTAACATGCATGCTTTCCATGTTTGAAAGTTTTCACTGTTCCCATCAAACTTGGGAACAGGATTGTTTGGAAAGTGTACGTGTACATTATGTGATGGTATATTGTTGTTGATGATAGGGGGTGGAGTAGTGTTATTAGGGTCAGGTCGTTCTTGTTCAAAGTCAGCCATCTATGCAGATCAAGGTTTAAAGAATTGATATAATTCAACCTTGCTGCTCTGATACCAATTATTAGTCCCAAATATAGATGGTTAATTAAACCCGACTGGCAAGTACAACTGATCTTGATGGACAAGTTCAGTTTACGATCCAGATATGGATAACAAGAAACAATTGACTTAATATAAAATGCAAGAACTAAATGGCAGAAACTATATAAAGATATATATAAGTATAATCAAGTATGTAGCATTGAGACACAATGTATTTTTCAAGGTATTTGATTTATTGATGTATAAACAAATACGAAGGTTGTTGCGGAACAAAGATAAACACTCAAGTGTAAATATCTAAACAACCTAGAAATACAAGTGATCTAATAACTTGGAAATACTCGTAAGGATTACTTAGAGTATATCTCACAAGTTGCAATGCAAAGGTTTCTAAGCTTTTTGCAAGTTGTGAGAAGACTTTGTATTTATAGACCAAGTTCATGATGACATGGACAAGGTCGTATAAAAGTGGTTGTGAGCATTTAAGGAATTAAAGATAATTCCTTACATGCTTGTACTTGGAATAGTATATAAGTCAATTGATGTGACTTATAGTACTATGTTCCAAACCTATACTTTTACCTTGTACCTTTTATTAATAGATAAATCTATTAACTGGGTAAATGTATGTAAAGTAAGAAGTCTTCCTCGTAATCAGTGTAAAGTGTTGTAAATACTTTACACTGAGATGCTTCAGTCTTCGATCTGGTAGAATCACTCTTTGCTCGCTTCTGATATGATTCTCTTCTTCATACTTCAGTCTTTGACTTCAGAATGAATGCTTCAGATTTGTCTTGATCTTAACTGAAGTGAAGCTTCAGTGAAGGAATTCTGAGACGACTCAGAATTCTGTACAAACGTTTTCACTGAACTTCAAGCTATTTCTAAACAAATTATAATTGGTCAATTTTCGACCTAACAATCGTGATATTATCTTAAGGACACATTTAGGTGGTCTTCAGAGAATAAGTGAGCTTCATCCGTCATATCTTGCTCTACAATACCTCTTATTTTCCCGTTTGCTGAAGATGGTTTCAGACTTGGCATCAAACACCGAGGCATCCCTAATGAATCTGAAATTGTAAGAACAAAACTCACAATGAGAGAGTTCTTTTGCTACATAATTCAAGACCGGACAAGTCAATTTTCACTGTTGTTAAATGCCAAGAAATTATTTCACCAATTCTATGTAGATGGTTATACAATGATTGAGGCTGATCGTTTATCGTACATAAAGAACTCTCAGAAAAAACTAAGAACCGACTAATTCAAAAACCTTGCCACAAATGTGGAAAATGGCAACACTGAAGCTTCTTCATCCGGTAAACGTATATTGTTACCATCATCCTTCATCGGAGGTTCAAGATACATGATGCAAAAGTACCTTGATGCTATGGCTATATGCAAGTCTGTGGGGTACCCTGATTTGTTTATAACTGTAACTTGCAATCCTAATTGGCCTGAAATTTATCGTTGTTTGTCTGATAAAAATTTGAAACCAGAGGATAGACCAGACATTATATCAAGAGTTTTCAAAATGAAATTGGATCATCTCATGGACGAGTTCAGGAAAGAGCAGTTCTTTGGTCCCTTACAAGCAGGTTATTATGTTCTTTAATATTTCAATATTTTCATATCATTTTTAATACGTAAAATAAAATTTATTACTAATTACGAACAATTTTGTTTCTGACTTTATTATTTTAACATTAACACGGCTATTTATACTGTCGAATTCCAGAAGCGTGGTTTACCACATGCACATATTTGTTTATTTTTGGCTCCTGGAAATAAGTTCCCCAATGCCACCGATTTAGATTGTGTTATTAGTGCAGAGATACCAGACAAAAGCAAAGACCCAAAATTGTATGCTTTGGTAAAGCAATTCATGATGCATGGGCCTTGTGGAACTGATAATCCAAACTGTCCATGTATGGTTCAATCGAAATGCTCCAAAAACTTTCCAAAACCATGGCAAGATGAGACCTCAGTTGATGATGATGGTTTTCCAGTTTATAGACGTCGTAATAATAGGAATACCGTCGAAAAAAGTGGTAAACCACTCGACAGCCGATATGTAGTTCCTTACAATGCTACATTGCTCAAAAAGTACCAATGTCATATCAATGTGGGTGGTGCAACCAATCCGGTTCAATTAAGTATTTGTTCAAATACATAAACAAAGGTCCAGATCGAGTTACAACATTTGTTTACCAGGATAACGATCAACCAAACACCGAAAGTGGTAAACCTCAAGATGAAGTTAAGAACTACCTTGATTGTAGGTAAGTATTTATTAATCGTCAATTATTTTTATCCTTAATCAAACTGCAAATCTATTTTAAAGGATATCTTATATTTAAAGACACTGAAATAATTGTAGGTATGTATCCGCTTCTGAAGCCGTCTGGAGAATATTTGGTTTTGATATACATCATCGTTTCACACCAGTCGAAGTATTGCCATTTCATTGAAAGGATCAACAAAGTATAGTCTATGATGATAATTCCAACCTGTGTGATGTGGTTACTAACCCAACTGTCAAACGTTCAATGTTCACCGAATGGATGAAATTAAATGAAACTAATGATCTTGCAAGAACACTTAAATACATAGAGATTCCTTACCATTTTGTATGGATTAGGAAAACAAGGAAATGGAAAAGAAGATCTATGAAAAGCAAAGGCTCAATTGGTAGAATTTGTTATGTCCCTCCATCACTCGGTGATTGTTACTATTTAAGGATACTTTTGAATCATGTTGTTGGACCAAAGAGTGTTAAGGAGATTAGAACTGTTAATGGCACTACATTTGAAACATTCAAAGAAGCATGTTTTGAAATGGGACTTCTAGATGATGACAAAGAGTACGTTGCAGCTATTTTGGAAGCAAGTACCTGGGCAACTGCCTCATATTTGAGAACCTTCTTTGTTCAGCTTTTGCTTTCCACATCCGTTTCACGACCACACGAATTGTGGCTCAAAACATCAAAGGTTTTGTGTGAAGACATTCTACATATGCAAAGGAGAATATTGAATTGTCCAGGTATTTAATATTCTACATAACTTAAACAGATTTAGACTACCTATTGAAATTCAAGATTTTTAAAACTCATTAAATGTTACAATTAATCACAGGTTTGGAACTTCTAGAAGCAGAAATTCACAACTTCTGTCTTTCACATATAGAACAATTGCTCCTCAGCAATGGAAGTACTTTGAAGAATTTCCCAGAGATGCCTTTCCCAAATACAAACTATATCCTATCCATCAACAACCGATTGATCAGAAATGAACTTCTTTATGATCAGACAGCGTTAAAGGCTGAACATCAGGAGCTGTTCAGAAGTTTAACCAATGAACAACAAAATATTTACCACACTATAACTCAAGCAGTGGCAAAAGATGAAGGAGGAGTTTTCTTTGTATATGGATATGGAGGTACCGGCAAGACCTTTTTGTGGAAAACACTAACTGCTGCATTACGTTCAAAAGGTGACATTGTTCTTAATGTCGCATCAAGTGGTATTGCTTCACTCTTACTTAGTGGTGGACGGACTGGACACTCCAGGTTTGTAATTCTGATTAATATAAATGAGAACTCAATTTGCTCCATTGATCCGAACAGTGACTTGTCAGCATTAATCAAGTTAACTAAACTCATTATATGGGATGAAACACCAATGATTCACAAACATTGTTTTGAGGCTCTTGATCGAACAATGAGAGACATTTTAAGAACTTCAAAACCCAATAGTGAAGACATAGTTTTTGGAGGAAAAGTGGTGGTTTTTGGAGGTGATTTTCGACAAATATTACCTGTGATTCCAAGGGGGTCAAGAAGCAATATTATAAATGCCTCTCTTAGCTCATCTTATATATGGCACCACTGTTGTGTGTTGTCTTTAACTGTTAACATGAGATTAAAAGTTGGAACACCAGAATCTGAGTTACAAGATGTAAGAGCTTTTGCAGAGTGGATTCTTCAAGTGGGGGATGGTGTTTTAGGGGTGATAATGATAGCGACAATCATCATTAACCAATACGCCTAACATGATATATCATTTACATGATAATCAAAGCGACAATCATCATTAACCAATACGCCTAACATGATATATCATTTACATGATAATCAAAGCGACAATCATCATTAACCAATACGCCTAACATGATATATCATTTACATGATAATCAAAGCGACAATCATCATTAACCAATACGCCTAACATGATATATCATTTACATGATAATCAAAGCGACAATCATCATTAACCAATACGCCTAACATGATATATCATTTACATGATAATCAAAGCGACAATCATCATTAACCAATACGCCTAACATGATATATCATTTACATGATAATCAAAGCGACAATCATCATTAACCAATACGCCTAACATGATATATCATTTACATGATAATCAAAGCGACAATCATCATTAACCAATACGCCTAACATGATATATCATTTACATGATAATCAAAGCGACAATCATCATTAACCAATACGCCTAACATGATATATCATTTACATGATAATCAAAGCGACAATCATCATTAACCAATACGCCTAACATGATATATCATTTACATGATAATCAAAGCGACAATCATCATTAACCAATACGCCTAACATGATATATCATTTACATGATAATCAAAGCGACAATCATCATTAACCAATACGCCTAACATGATATATCATTTACATGATAATCAAAGCGACAATCATCATTAACCAATACGCCTAACATGATATATCATTTACATGATAATCAAAGCGACAATCATCATTAACCAATACGCCTAACATGATATATCATTTACATGATAATCAAAGCGACAATCATCATTAACCAATACGCCTAACATGATATATCATTTACATGATAATCAAAGCGACAATCATCATTAACCAATACGCCTAACATGATATATCATTTACATGATAATCAAAGCGACAATCATCATTAACCAATACGCCTAACATGATATATCATTTACATGATAATCAAAGCGACAATCATCATTAACCAATACGCCTAACATGATATATCATTTACATGATAATCAAAGCGACAATCATCATTAACCAATACGCCTAACATGATATATCATTTACATGATAATCAAAGCGACAATCATCATTAACCAATACGCCTAACATGATATATCATTTACATGATAATCAAAGCGACAATCATCATTAACCAATACGCCTAACATGATATATCATTTACATGATAATCAAAGCGACAATCATCATTAACCAATACGCCTAACATGATATATCATTTACATGATAATCAAAGCGACAATCATCATTAACCAATACGCCTAACATGATATATCATTTACATGATAATCAAAGCGACAATCATCATTAACCAATACGCCTAACATGATATATCATTTACATGATAATCAAAGCGACAATCATCATTAACCAATACGCCTAACATGATATATCATTTACATGATAATCAAAGCGACAATCATCATTAACCAATACGCCTAACATGATATATCATTTACATGATAATCAAAGCGACAATCATCATTAACCAATACGCCTAACATGATATATCATTTACATGATAATCAAAGCGACAATCATCATTAACCAATACGCCTAACATGATATATCATTTACATGATAATCAAAGCGACAATCATCATTAACCAATACGCCTAACATGATATATCATTTACATGATAATCAAAGCGACAATCATCATTAACCAATACGCCTAACATGATATATCATTTACATGATAATCAAAGCGACAATCATCATTAACCAATACGCCTAACATGATATATCATTTACATGATAATCAAAGCGACAATCATCATTAACCAATACGCCTAACATGATATATCATTTACATGATAATCAAAGCGACAATCATCATTAACCAATACGCCTAACATGATATATCATTTACATGATAATCAAAGCGACAATCATCATTAACCAATACGCCTAACATGATATATCATTTACATGATAATCAAAGCGACAATCATCATTAACCAATACGCCTAACATGATATATCATTTACATGATAATCAAAGCGACAATCATCATTAACCAATACGCCTAACATGATATATCATTTACATGATAATCAAAGCGACAATCATCATTAACCAATACGCCTAACATGATATATCATTTACATGATAATCAAAGCGACAATCATCATTAACCAATACGCCTAACATGATATATCATTTACATGATAATCAAAGCGACAATCATCATTAACCAATACGCCTAACATGATATATCATTTACATGATAATCAAAGCGACAATCATCATTAACCAATACGCCTAACATGATATATCATTTACATGATAATCAAAGCGACAATCATCATTAACCAATACGCCTAACATGATATATCATTTACATGATAATCAAAGCGACAATCATCATTAACCAATACGCCTAACATGATATATCATTTACATGATAATCAAAGCGACAATCATCATTAACCAATACGCCTAACATGATATATCATTTACATGATAATCAAAGCGACAATCATCATTAACCAATACGCCTAACATGATATATCATTTACATGATAATCAAAGCGACAATCATCATTAACCAATACGCCTAACATGATATATCATTTACATGATAATCAAAGCGACAATCATCATTAACCAATACGCCTAACATGATATATCATTTACATGATAATCAAAGCGACAATCATCATTAACCAATACGCCTAACATGATATATCATTTACATGATAATCAAAGCGACAATCATCATTAACCAATACGCCTAACATGATATATCATTTACATGATAATCAAAGCGACAATCATCATCCAATTTGTCTCTGATTAACTTGATTACATGAAAAGTGTACTAAAATACGTCAACATAAAGTTGGTGAGTTCGTAGGGACAAGTAACAAGGAATAACCGTATCGGGTTAACAACCGTTAACAATAAGCGAGGATTAGGATACCTAATCATGTCCAAAGAAAACCTTAAAAGGTTTCACATTAGCACAGTTCAATACAATCAACATTTCAATATCAATATCATTATACAATACACCATTAAACGTTAACCAATATGCTTAACATGATTTATCATTAACATGATAATCAAAGCGACAATCATCATTAACCAATACGCCTAACATGATATATCATTTACATGATAATCAAAGCGACAATCATCATTAACCAATACGCCTAACATGATATATCATTTACATGATAATCAAAGCGACAATCATCATTAACCAATACGCCTAACATGATATATCATTTACATGATAATCAAAGCGACAATCATCATTAACAAATACGCCTAACATGATATATCATTTACATGATAATCAAAGCGACAATCATCATTAACCAATACGCCTAACATGATATATCATTTACATGATAATCAAAGCGACAATTATCATTAACCAATAAATACGATGCACATACACTTCTTATAATTCTACTTTAAAGGAATAATCGATGCTTATATATAGGGTCACCCGCAGCCTTCCCACCACATCTACTATTCATAAAAAGTATAATTATCTTCCATGTATGTACAAATATCTAAAGCACAACAAGTATTCATAACGAAATCAAAGTTAACCGAGCAACAAGTCAATACATTAAACAAACAACCAATCAACAAACATGTACACTTTTCAGCCCGAATCTCAATTGAGTAGGGAGAGTTTACGAAACTCACCTGGAAGTAAAGCAATTCCAAGTACTAGTACAAGTACTTTACTATGCTCAAAATGTACTCCCGGTACCTAGAACAAGTATAAGATCAACTTATAAGCTACCACAAAGCCTAAGTGCAAAATAGGGAAATTTTAGTATGTTCCCAGCTTTGCGCCATCTACTAGACAACGACTTTGGAAAGTCAAGAAGACTAGATATAACAAAACACAGTTCTAGACATTTGTTGGGAACTCAATGGCCTTTTCAAAAATGTAAGGTTTGGCTCTTGAAGAGCTTTAATGAAAGAGTTATGATTTTTACAAAAACAAACCTGTAGCCTCGTCAGAAATCAGACCAGTTCTGAAGATCGTCGTTTTTGGCACTCTTCCGAGCAAAATCAGAAGAAACTTCGTTCTTATCAAATTTTACTGACACTTGGACCTTTCCAAAAATATAAGATACGTCTCCTAATTCGTTCAGATGAATCTTCTATGATGTTTGCAAGATGACTGAAAATTTCAGTCCTATAGAGTCCTGAAATTCAACTTGAAACTTCAAGTGATGAACCCAAGACTTTATGAACTTGATTGTTTTGTGTTATGAATGTGAGAGAGAGAGGAAAGAGCAGAGATGGATGATAGAATGATCATCAAATGCTTGCTTATATAGCCCAAGAGTTGCAACTAAGTGCCAAGAACACACACCTTGGCCATGAGGTGTTCATCATGTGTTTACAACTCATCCTTGAGTGTAATGGCTGAAACTTTGGCCTTAAGACAAACTAGAATTCAGTAGGAACATGTTCATTGCATGATTACAAGCTATAATCCAAGTCTTGGTTAGTTTGTGTGGGGTTTATGTCAAGAACACAAACTTGACTTGACTAATTGACTTTGGTTGACTCTAAACTTTGATTCTTGATTATTATTTGTGTAATTAAGTGTAGTAACTAGTTTATATAAGTATAATTACTTTTATCTATGTGGTTATAAATCAATTACATGTATTTATATATTTATTAGTTATCTAATTCAAGTACACAATTGCATATTTATTTTACTAGTATGTACAATATATCTAGCTTAGTTAATTAGTTCCGAATTTAATAACACAAACAAAATATTCATGAGCGTACAACTTTTATAAATTATTATAAATCCATAATATGGATAAATCATTTCATATAATATAAGGTTGTGTCGGTTTTTGTCCTATTAATGGAATTATCATCTAACCACCGACACTGTTCCACCGACATTGTTCCACCGACACTGTTGGAACCGTACATTATACTTAAGGTTTCGTATATACGTTTTTCCTGTTACCATAGTTACTCAATTATCATCTATCATATAATTTCCATAACATGTACTGGGCCAATTTCATAGTCTGCTAATATGGCCTTAATTCTAGAAGTTCAAATATGACATTATAATTGGCCCAATTTACAGATAAATGTACACAATTATGTCCAAATTTCCGTTTATTGAATAGTTAATCAAATTACATGCACAGTCAAACGGTAAAAATCATGAATGTTACATTCTTCCCCCGTTAAAGAATTTCGTCCCCGAAATTCAACAAACACTAATTACTAAACAAGTGTGGGTATTTAGACTTCATGTAGTCCTCGCGTTCCCAAGTAAACTCGGGTCCACGCCTAGCTTGCCATCTCACTTTGACAATCGTATATCGGGTATTCTTTAGTTTTCTAGTTTGTCGATCTAGGATTTCTATTGTTCTTCCACGAATTTCAACGTTTTATCAACACGGATTTCTTCGAGGGGCACATGAAGTGTTGGATCGGCCAAACACTTTCTAAGATTACAAACATGGAAAACATTATGAACTCCATTATGCTCGACTCGACTATAAAATTCGTTTTGAAAATAGGCTATAGTCTTGGAATTCCCGGAGGAACCCCAATGTTCTCTATAACCTTAGTCTCTGATACCATTTTCTGTAACACCCCAACTAAGGCGGAACGTTGAGATGTACAGAAAGTCGAGTATTCAAAACAAAGGATAACAGATAACATTCACCATAGCGTTATTGGATAAAAAATAATTTTACAATGCACAAGCATGTGAACCAATTCCCAAGTACAATACGTCTACCATACTTGGATATTGGGTCCACGAAACAAATAACAAATACATGAGATGGTATACTACAATGATCAGGGCGGATTCCATTGCCCGTCACAAGGTTTGATCTTTGACTCCAAAGTGCAATGCAAACAATCATGATGCATATAATTCCTCAAAGCTTACGCTAATTCCTGAAAAGCATGAAGAAAAAGTGTCAACTACGAAAACGTAGCTGGTGAGTGCATAGGTTTGCAAGTAATCTCATTACATATCCATTTTTAAAATAGTTGAGAAATCCATGGTAGATTATAAAGTTCTCATTTGTCACATTTATCGTGACAGAAAAATATATCAGCCGATTAATCATTCATTATACCAAAACCATTCGGTCATCAATACTTCAATATCGTCAATTTCGACAGCTTTCAAGATTCCATATAAGGTCCAATACCCAAACCGTATGTTCAATCCACAATTTCCATCCATAATATAATATCAATACCTCTTGGTCAATGGTAAGACTACCATGACATAATTTGATGAGAGTGTTCTTGAGCCACTACTAAGACCGGTTATGTCCCAATAATCAATATATAATGTCCCAAATGATAAGATAATGATAAGCACATGCTGTCAATCACGTGCATAAAGATAACCAAGGGTCGTGCCATGGAGACGCCCATAAATATATAGTAGTTAGAGCACCGCGAGGCCAGACTGGCGATGAAGGTGACCACAAAGGCAGACCAAACATCCCACCGTTACCTATAATAGTGGATGAGGGGACAAGTCCTAGTTGCGCAACCCTCTAACTACAGGCCTCAATGAGTTAATAGTAGTGTACAGGGGACCACCGTTTGACAGTACTCAAGCTCATCATATAACATATAACATGTTGAACATACAATATAATTCCCACATCATTATCATTATTTCAAAGAATCATTTCATAAGAGAAAGTCATTTTAATTAATCATGCTTTTCACCCCGTAAGTAAAACATATAAAAGAGTTTGAAAGGGGGCTATGACTCACCTTGATATGCCGCATATATATTCACTTATCCAAAATGGGTACTTCCCATCTATCGCTTCCTTGATCATATATCCGTCATATTCCTCAATCGCATTTCAAGCCAAGACTATCCCTACGATAGGACTAATATACGTAAGTTCCTATCTTAAGCCATCACTAAGAAATGCCACTTTCGTTATGTTGTCATAAATTTTGGGATCCAAGTATATTGTTAATATTTGCATCTTTTTGGTTGTAGAGAGTGTTGGTGTAAAAGGGTCACTTTCATTATACATGTAGTTATAAGTTGTTAGAATTTCGGTAGCTTGCCTTTGATTATCATGGTTCCCATTGTGTGCTTTGCTTGATTATAATATTTGACATTAGTAATTTCATAATATTAATATTTATGAATACTTTCTGATTTATAACTATTTATTTAATATAATATCATTTAATTAATTATTTATTCATTTTCTTGATTTATTAACCAAATAATTCTTTAAAAATACTTTTAAGTACCTCACTTGCCTTTATAATTTGTGGCTATTTATATTTGGGTTATATTCTGATTATTATGCTTTTTAACTTAAAATATTGTGATATATATATTTATTTAGGAAAATTTTCTATTAATTTAAAAATAGTTATTAATTGGTGATTTTCACTTACTTAATTATTTCTAAATTATATGACATTTGTTCTTTAACTTAAAATGATTTTACTCCAGTAGGTTTTAGTCACTTTCATCATTGGTTGTGATTATTTAACCAATTTCATGATTTATATAATTTATTTATTTATTTATTTATTTACCTTTTTAATTATCATTTAAATTTAATAATTAATAGAAATTCTTAGAAATCACCACACAACTTTTTGGCTAAAAATCCCAGGCCTTTTAGGCAACTTTTACCATGGGAAAAATCATATCAATTCGACCTCTCTTGTGTCTTGCTCATTTAGAGGATTCTAAGCTTATAAATCGTTTACCGAAATAGTGATTTTAGCCTCATTTTCCAAGCAATTCAAATGCGTCAAAATGGATTTTCATCCTTATTTCATTATTTCCAGAATGTTCATTATATTTTGGTGTCTTAAGTCGTGATAGTGGTGGTGGTGTGATAAGTGCAAATTAAAGCTTTCGGTTAGTGCTTATATGAACCGAATTAGTGATTTGTAGGCTTGTCTTTGCCATTTAATAACCAAGTTAAGTTTTATAACTTTTATTTGACATATTCTCAGTAGGTTTATAATACTTTTTGTTACGAGATTGTTGGAGTTGGTTAGAGTTGCAATCTAGTGACTTTTAGCTTATTTTGTGGTGAAGAACCTTTACTTGAAATTTTCTGTTTTAACACTTATTTTCATAAAATGTTGAGTAGTCATTCTTGGTTAAGTTGAATTATTTGGACATTGGTGATTTTTATACAGAGACATATATGTGTCCTATATTTATGTGAATTTTTGCTAAATTTTTAGACATTGTTTACTACCTCTAAAAATTACAAAACCAAAGTTGGTCAGAAAGCTTGCTGCTGTGAGACCCGAAATATTTTATAAAAATAATTCTGTCAGAAGCATTTGGGTCCAAACAACACACCAATGACCATTCTTGCTTTATTAACACTTGAGTTCATCATTTACAAGATTAATACTTTTTGTTACGAGATTGTTGGAGTTGGTTAGAGTTGCAATCTAGTGACTTTTAGCTTATTTTGTGGTGAAGAACCTTTACTTGAAATTTTCTGTTTTAACACTTATTTTCATAAAATGTTGAGTAGTCATTCTTGGTTAAGTTGAATTATTTGGACATTGGTGATTTTTATACAGAGACATATATGTGTCCTATATTTATGTGAATTTTTGCTAAATTTTTAGACATTGTTTACTACCTCTAAAAATTACAAAACCAAAGTTGGTCAGAAAGCTTGCTGCTGTGAGACCCGAAATATTTTATAAAAGATTTCGATGATGAACATTTAAGAAAAATCCCCCAATTTTATTTTACATTAGGGACACTTTGAACTCAGTTCACACCAGGTTTAAACTTCTGAAACCTATTTGTTAAGAAATTAAAAATCGTCAAGGTTGACTCAACATTAAGACAAAAATCCAGTTTTGACCACTTTTGGTAGAAAAATCATATCTTTGGTTTGGTTTAGTGTTTTTGAGTGATTCCAGTTGGAGGTTGATCTTAACTCTTTTATCTACAACTTTTATTTTGAACGTTTTTCTTGAAACGGCCCTCACATGCCCAGTTTATCCGTCCAAAGACAGAAGAATAATTCTGTCAGAAGCATTTGGGTCCAAACAACACACCAATGACCATTCTTGCTTTATTAACACTTGAGTTCATCATTTACAAGATTAATACTTTATTTTTATACCTCTTAACATCAAATTTCCAGATTATTATACCTCTTTTAACATATTTTTCACTTAATACAAGTCCATCCATCTCATAATCCAACAATAAGATTCAACTTTCTTAGATCTAACATGTATTCATTCAAATCAACACTTTTCAATACCAATCTTTATAGATCTAACTTTCAACAACATAAAAACATCTTTTTAATAAAAAATCTCAGAAATATATTGTGCTTATTTTATAAAGAAAATCAGTTTTAATCAAATCTATAAACCCATTTAGCAACAAATCTTACAACAACAACTCTTGGGTCTTGTTCTTGTTGAATCATTGAATCCTTTCTCTAGATCTTTACATGCATGAACATGTGAGATAAGGATCTATCAACTTTGCCCTCATTGAGTTTAAATTAAGAAGGGAATCAAAGGAAAACATGATTTTTGATAAAGATCTTTTAATATATACAAAAACAAGATGGATTAAACAAAGAGATGATGAGTTATACCCTTGATGAACTTGGATTTGAAGAAGACAAATGTGCAGATTTTCGTGGCCTCTTATGCTTCTAATAACCCTTATTCTTGCCTTGAAACAACCCTTAAACCTATCTTCAATCAACCCTTGATTAATCTCCCTTAAACCCTTATTATTATTATAGTTTAGTTATGGTTTGCTCTTGTTTTCCTTGGGTGTTTGTGGCTGGCCGAAAATGGTGTTAGGAGGGGGAGAAAGAAGAGTTTTTGAGAGAGTATTGGATGTATGTGTGTTGGAAAGAGAAGAATTGATTGTGTGGGAGGTGAAGGTTAAGTTTGGGTGTAATGTGTCTTGGAGGATGCAAGCTAGCTATTCAACTATTGGTGCTTGGGTTTTGGGAAGGGGGAGGCCGAATTTGACTTAAAATTTGAAAGGGAAGTTTGTTTTTGTTAGTTATTTTATGTCTAGGTACATTATGTATGTATGGATACATGTATGGTTGATTTAAATTACAAATTTGTAGGCTTTTAAAATGCTTGTGTGATTATATGCATATGTATATATATATGGTCGTATATATATGTATGTGTATGTATGTATTTTGTGTTTATAACTTTGTTACTTAATTCTTAATTATTACTTGTGTGTGTATTAGACATATATATTCACTTATTATTATTCGAACTCACTTTTGTGTACATATTAGTTTATAATATATTTTCAAGATGGTCATTATATTTTTATGTTCAAATGTACTTCAATTAGTTTGATGTTTGAATTGTTGGACATTTATAAGGATTTTTGGTTGTTATCACAACATGTGAGTCTTGTACAATTATTTTTATAACTTAACTTCTCAAAATAAAGTTTTTGGTTCAATGATATTTCACCAAATTCAGTTAGAACTAATTTATAGGTTGAGATTGTCTATAGTTATCATTCATGGCATTTCTAAGATAGCTAGTCACCTATGGTATTTCATTGAACTAGAGGCAGTTATCACCATGTCTTAATGTCTAGAAGGTCAATTCTCTTAATAAAACTATAGGGATAGATACCTAGACAAATCTAAGTACATTGTCCTAGTCGGAAATTGAGGGTTGTTACAAAAACATAATCACCAAATTCAAATTCGAGGGGTCGTCGTCTAACATTAGCATATTTCAATTGTCGTTCTCGGGCCACTCTTAACTTTTCTTTGATTTGTGAGATCACTTTCGTCGTTTCAATAACAATTTCGGGCCCAACGAGTTGGCTTTCACCAACTTCTGCCCAAGCTAGCGGTGACCTACAATCTCTCCCATATAATGCTTTAAATGGGGTCATTCCAATGCTAGCATGATAGCTATTATTGTAGGAGAATTCAACCAAAGGAAGATGCACATCCCAATTACCACCAAAATCAATAGCACAAGCTCTTAACATGTCTTCCAATGTTTGGATCGTTCTTTCACTTTGACCATCAGTTTGTGGGTGGAACGCCGTACTCATGCCGAGACGAGTACCCATAGATTTCTGGAACGCCTTCCAAAATTTTGAAGTAAATCGGGCATCCCAATCGGATATCACGGAAATCGGCACTCCATGCTTGGATATCACCTCTTTGATGTACAAACGTGCCATGGTGTCAAATTTATCGTCCTCCCGGATGGCTAAGAAGTGAGCCGACTTAGTCAACCGGTCAATTATCACCCAAATAGTATCCCGACCACTACTCGTCCTAGGTAACTTCGTGATGATGTCCATAGCAATTTCTTCCCATTTCCACACCGGTGTTACTGGTTTGACTAGTAAACCTGGTGGTTTCTTGTGGTCGGCTTTCACTTGCAAACAAGTAAGGCATTCACTAACATATTTTGCAATGTCATTCTTTGTAACACCCCGAGCTAGGCTCGAAATACCACCGAAAAGATATAGCGTATGCATGGGATTATCGTAGAACATGAACTATATGAAATAAAGGGGATTCGGTGAATCCAACATCCACAAACAAGTACATAATGCATATTGCAAAATAAGGGCAAATGAATCCTGGATCCATGTAAGTCCAAACCCAAGCTCTAGCACTAGCATCAATCAACCGACACATCTTGGACTCTCTTGAATACCTGAAAAGTGTACTAAACAAGGTCAACACTAGGTTGGTGAGTTCGTAGGAGCGAATGACAAGGATCTAATGCTAAGGTCAATCACAATATGAACAAGCCTAAGGAGCAAGGAACACACTTACCGTAGTCCTTAAAAGGCACAAGTACTCAATTTAGGTTGGCTCATAACACAACCTAATCACACATGCATTCATTGATCGAAAAAAATACAATACTAGAATACGTATAATGAGCAAGAACGATTGATGTCGATAACAATAAGTATCAAACAAGAACTATGACCTCAAACATGTCCATAATGCACATGCACACATTGCACCTCAATTGACCACCACTCAACCAAAACACCATGCACCTACATTTCATACGACTTTACATTTAAGGAATCTTGGATGCTTATATATAGGGTCACCCGCAGCCTTCCCACCACATCTAACTCATTAAATGTATCATCGTCTTCCATGTATGTACAACGATCCTAAATATAAATAAGAACAATCATGCTCCATCAATTCATAATCCTCACACATGTACTCACAAAAATGAACTACTCAAGATAGTTAGAATGCGCATAATAAACAAGAACAAGTAATAATGATATCAATAAGTATCTAACAAGTTCTATAATGCCAACATGTCTAACAATGTCCCTCAATGTACTCAATTGCACGTAATGTACTTCATTGTACTCAATTGCACGTAATGTACTTCATTGTACTCAATTGCACGTAATGTACTTCATTGTACTCAATTGCACGTAATGTACTTCATTGTACTCAATTGCACGTAATGTACTTCATTGTACTCAATTGCACGTAATGTACTTCATTGTACTCAATTGCACGTAATGTACTTCATTGTACTCAATTGCACGTCATGTACTCCAAATGTCCACACATAACCAATAATACCATGTGTATATACTTCGTACGATACTACTTTTGAAAGGCCTTTGATGCTTATATATAGGGTCACCCGCAGCCTTCCCACCACATCTCCAACCTTCCAAAGGTATTACCGTCTTCCATATATACACAACTAACCTAATAATCATCCAACACACACATACAATAATCATATAAAAACCACGTATTTGTACGTCAACATTTCCATCAATTAAACAATGTCATCACCCAAGACACACAAACATATGCACAAACAAGTCATGTCATAAATCGAGAAAATCAAGCGTATGCACAATTGAACTATGTCATCAATCAAGCACACATATAAATGCACACACACAAGCAAGTAAGCACACAAGGTTGTACACTTTTCAGCCCGAATCTCAATTGAGTAGGGAGCTACGAAACTCACCTTGATTTCCAAGCAAAGAAGCTAGAATACGATTACAAACGAGTAATAGGGTCCACACCTCCCCAACCTATAATTACACATCATCATACCGTAATGTCAACTACACAATCTCAACAATTCGAAAATCGACACACATGAATCACAGTGACTATGAACTGCGCCGCAGTGGGCAAGAACTAGACCCACTGCGCCGCAGTGGCTAAACTGGACAGGACCAGAAACAATGCACTGCGCCGCAGTGAGCAAGAACCCTGCCCACTGCGCCGCAGTGGTCTAAACTGGACCAGGGCCAGGAAGCACTGCGCCGCAGTGAGCACACACTGCAGCTAGCACCTGCAGGTTATGCTTGTTCTTTTTTTCAACCCAATCAAACCTTCTTTCCCGTTGAGTCAACAGAGTCAAAGGTTGGGCGATTTTTGAAAAGCCTTCAATAAATCGTCTATAATAACCCGCCAAACCAAGAAATTGGCGAATTTCGGTTGGTGTTTCGGGGCGTCTCCAATTCTTTACTGCTTCAACTTTACTTGGGTCCACATGAATTCCTTCTTTGCTCACTACGTGACCAAGAAACTGGACCTCTGCAAGCCAAAATTCACATTTGGAGAACTTGGCATAAAGCTTTTCTTTCCGGAGTAACTCTAAGACTTGTTTCAAATGTTCCAAATGATCTTTTTTTGTCTTAGAATAGATAAGAATGTCATCGATGAAAACAATGACAAATTGGTCCAAGTAGGGTTGACACACTCGGTTCATCAAATCCATGAACACAGCTGGTGCATTAGTCAATCAAAAAGGCATCACCGTAAATTCAAAATGTCCATATCTCGTTCGAAAGGCGGTTTTTGGAATGTCGTCTTCATGAACCCTCAATTGATGATAACCCGACCTCAAATCAATTTTGGAAAAGAAACGAGCACCTTGGAGTTGGTCGAATAAATCGTCAATCCTAGGAAGAGGATAACGATTCTTTACCTTTAGTTTGTTCAATTCTCTATAATCGATACACATTCGGAATGTGCCATCTTTCTTTTTAACGAACAAAACCGGTGCGCCCCAAGGCGATTGACTAGGGCGAATGAAACCCTTGTCTTGAAGCTCTTTGAGTTGGGTGGCCAACTCTTGTAATTCGGTCATGGCTAAGCGATAAGGTGCTTTGGCCACGGGAGAAGCGTTAGGAATAAGTTCAATACGGAAGTCAAGTTCACGAGATGGAGGTAAACCCGGGAGGTCATCTGGAAATACGTCCGCAAAATCTTTAACTACGGGCACGGTCTTCAATTCGACCTTAGTAACGTTTACATTATATACTTTCCCTTCCCATGGCTCGATTGCCTCACCTTGAACCACTAATTCTTCTCCATTTTCTAAAGGTATTCTCACCACCCTACTACCACAATCTATTACCGCGTTCATAGCCGACAACCAGTCCATACCCACGATCACGTCAAAACTACCGATATCAAAAGGCATTAAGTCTATCTAAAACGGGTAGTCACATAGTTCTAACACACAATCACGAACAACTTGACTAATTCTAGACAATCCACCATTTACCATTTCAAGTTCAAAGTAATAAGACAATGGGCTAAGACTTGCATCGATCAACGGAATGAAATCATTGGAAATGAGGCTATAATCGGCCCCGGAATCAAATAACACGGTAGCATATTGGTGATTGAGAAGAAAAGTACCTGCTACCACGTTTGGATCAACACGAGCCTCGGCCGCATTCACGGCAAAAGCTCTTCCACGGGGAACGAGTTGTTGTTGAGGAGCTTGCTGTTGTTGACCTTGATTTCCTCGATTTTGATTTGGACCGGCAATTTGCAATTGATTCGGATGCACGGTCACTTGAACTTGTTGGCCGATGAGATTTGGGCATCGGTTACGATAGTGGTCTTGCTACCACATTCATAACAACTGCCCCGGGCCATTTGGGGGTATCTAGCATTTAGTGGAGCAACATTTAATGGAGCAGTTCGACGGGTAGGACAAAATCTTGAGGTGTGACCCTGATTGTTACAAATAAAGCAAGCATCACATCTCACATTAGTTCGATGATGACGGTTACACCTAGGGCATAAAGGACTTGTCCCAGTATAACCACCCTTTTGCGGCTCAACTCTCGGTTCAACCACCGCATATACCTTTCCACCATGACCATGGCGCTTATTATTGCGCCTATCATCTTTCTTGGTGCCACTCGACTCGGGCGTATCTTTTCTCTTGTTATCACTTTTGGCTATTTCACCACCCTTCACCAGCTCCATGGTGACACTAGCGGTTCGGTTAATGGCTTCATTGATTGTCAATGGCATGGTGGGATGAGAAACAAGTACCCTCACTTTGTGGGGTAAGCCAACCACATACTTTTCTACCTTCCGGCCTCAGGTCTCACAAGATGAGGAATGAGTCTAGAAAGTTGTCCGAAGCGGCGAGTGTACCCCACATGATCGGCTCCCTTCATGGTGAGCTTAGTAAATTCTTCTTCCAAATTTCTCATTTCATATGGTGGGTAATACTTGGAGATGATCATTTCTTTGAAATTTTCCCAAGGTATGGAATTTGCGAGGTCAATCCCCAAAGTATCCACTTCTACATTCCACCATTCTAGAGGATCACCTGCTAACATACCGGTGGCGTGAGAAACTCTTCTCGTTCTAACCATCTTTCCTGAACACACGTATTATATTAACAAGTTAAGTCTCACAATTCACACCCGAATATCAAAATTACCTTCAAGTAATACACAATTTCCAAATCAAGTCCTTCTAAATCATTGCATGAATATAGTTATCTCCACGGGAAATAATCTAAGGCTTCACCAATCGTACAATTTACAATTAACAATACAATCACGAACCATTCGACACAATATAAATGGGTCAAGTCATAACAAGGTGGGTAAAGTATAGTCCGGATCTTAACTTCAACATTCGACACATTAAAAGTGTTTGTATACAGGGTGTACCATCGGCTAACCCTCCACACCGTTAATATATTGAATGGATGTCAAGACTCGGTTCCGATATGTTCTCTAAGTGTTGACCGGGTATGTATACAGGGTGTACCAGCGGCTAACCCTCCACCTAACCAACACTCATTAAACATACCGGGTTAGCTACTATACTTTATCCACGAGATCATTTTGCTGGGGGGAACAAATAATAAATACTTTCGAGATTTCACATATTAACGTTTATCACAATAATTCCATAATTCACGGTGTATCCGACACTATCATATACGTCCATCAAGTTGTCATATAACAATCAAGTCATCAAATCATAATTAACCTACGAACTCCGTTTAAACCATTTTTATGCATCATACAGTTCACGTTGCACACAAAATTTCCTATCATGCATGCTAATATGAAATGTGGGTGCAATGGCTATAGACTAGGTCAATCCACCTAATTCTCTACAACCACGTCTCTGATACCATTCTGTAACACCCCAACATGGCGGAATCATGGGGTATCACTTAGAAAAGCACACCACGACATGGAATTATGTAGAGTCAAACTATATGCATTCATAGGATTGAAACAATCCACAAACTCACTCAAATGTATACAATAATCAATATCTATCAAAGATACACATCAAATGATAGTAGTTGATCCTAAGCATAACCCCTTAAAGGGAAATAAGGATCACGGATCCAGAAAGTCCAAAGCAAGTCCAATCCTAGCAATGCAAGCACATAATCATCCATTTTGTCTCTGATTAACCTGATTACCTGAAAAGTGTACTAAAATACGTCAACATAAAGTTTGTGAGTTCGTAGGGACAAGTAATATGGGATAACCGTGTCGGATAACAACCGTTAACAATAAGTGAGGATTAGGAATATCTAATCGTTTCCAAGAAACCCTAAGGTTTCACATTAACACAAATCAATACAAGCAACGTTTCAATATCAATATCATTATACAATACACCATTAAACGTTAACCAATACGCCTAACATGATTTATCATTAACATGATAATCAAAGCGACAATCATCATTAACCAATACGCTTAACATGATATATCATTTACATGATAATCAAAGCGACAATCATCATTAACCAATACGCCTAACATGATATATCATTTACATGATAATCAGAGCGACAATCATCATTAACCAATACGCCTAACATGATATATCATTTACATGATAATCAAAGCGACAATCATCATTAACCAATACGCCTAACATGATATATCATTTACATGATAATCAAAGCGACAATTATCAACCAACAAATACGATGCACATACACTTCTTATAATTCTACTTTAAAGGAATAATCGATGCTTATATATAGGGTCACCCGCAGCCTTCCCACCACATCTACTATTCATAAAAAGTATAATTAACTTCCATGTATGTACAACTATCTAAAGCACAACAAGTATTCATAACAAAGTCAAAGTTAACCGAGCAACAAGTCAATACATTAAACAAACAATCAATCAACAAGCATGTACACTTTTCAGCCCGAATCTCAATTGAGTAGGGAGAGGTTTACGAAACTCACCTGGAAGTAAAGCAATTCCAAGTACTAGTACAAGTACTTTACTATGCTCAAAATGTACTCCCGGTACCTAGAACAAGTATAAGATCAACTTATAAGCTACCACAAAGCCTAAGTGCAAAATAGGGAAATTTCAGCATGTTCCCAGCTTTGCGCCATCTCCTAGACAACGACTTTGGGAAGTCAAGAAGACTAGATACAACAAAACTCAGTTCTAGACATTTGTTGGGAACTCAATGGCCTTTTCAAAAATGTAAGGTTTGGCTCTTGAAGAGCTTTAATGAAAGAGTTATGATTTTTACAAAAACAAACCTGTAGCCTCGTCAGAAATCAGACCAGTTCTGAAGATCGTCGTTTTTGGCACTCTTCCGAGCAAAACCAGAAGAAACTTCGTTCTTATCAAATTTTACTGACACTTGGACCTTTCCAAAAATATAAGATACGTCTCCTAATTCGTTCAGATGAATCTTCTATGATGTTTGCAAGATGACTGAAAATTTCAGTCCTATAGAGTCCTTAAATTCAACTTGAAACTTCAAGTGATGAACCCAAGACTTTATGAACTTGATTGTTTTGTGTTATGAATGTGAGAGAGAGAGGAAAGAGCAGAGATGGATGATAGAATGATCATCAAATGCTTGCTTATATAGCCAAGAGTTGCAACTAAGTGCCAAGAATACACACCTTGGCCATGAGGTGTTCATCATGTGTTTACAACTCATCCTTGAGTGTAATGGCTGAAACTTTGGCCTTAAAACAAACTAGAATTCAGTAGGAACATGTTCATTGCATGATTACAAGCTATAATCCAAGTCTTGGTTAGTTTGTGTGGGGTTTATGTCAAGAACACAAACTTGACTTGACTAATTGACTTTGGTTGACTCTAAACTTTGATTCTTGATTATTATTTGTGTAATTAAGTGTAGTAACTAGTTTATATAAGTATAATTACTTTTATCTATGTGGTTATAAATCAATTACATGTATTTATATATTTATTAGTTATCTAATTCAAGTACACAATTGCATATTTATTTTACTAGTATGTACAATATATCTAGCTAGTTAATTGATTCCGAATTTAATAACACAAACAAAATATTCATGAGCGTACAACTTTTATAAATTATTATAAATCCATAATATGGATAAATCATTTCATATAATATAAAGGTTGTGTCGGTTTTTGTCCTATTAATGGAATTATCATCTAGCCACCGACACTGTTCCACCGACACTGTTTCACCGACACTGTTCCACCGACACTGTTGGAACCGTACATTATACTTAAGGTTTCGTATATACGTTTTTCCTATTACCATAGTTACTCAATTATCATCTATTATATAATTTCCATAACATGTACTGGGCCAATTTCATAGTCTGCTAATATGGCCCTAATTTTAGAAGTTCAAATATGACATTATAATTGGCCCAATTTACAGATAAATGTACACAATTATGTCCAAATTTCCGTTTATTGAAATAGTTAATCAAATTACATGCACAGTCAAACGGTAAAAATCATGAATGTTACAACATTACTACAAAATATATCAGTTACCTTCCAAACTATACTAATCCAAAATGACATAATCTTATAACTAGCGAACCATTAAGCTTTGTTTACATCAACTTCAATAAACACTAAATACCGCTTTCTCCACTTGAATGCTTTTACTTTCCTTAAACTCAACAATCACCAAATCTCTAATCTTCAAACCTGTCACCTTACGGAAAAACTCCCAATCAGCCTTAAAAACCACATTTGCAAAAGAACAATCCTTCCCCATTCACTCCTTTATCTTCAACTTTACATAAAACTTCATATGACCATGTTGAGTCAAGGATTCGCTGACCAGACTTGGTCGCTGACGTGAGTCGTCAGCAAGTCAACGAGTCAATGACTCTTGTCAGCGGGTGGTTTACTTTCCAAGTTGTGTGTCAAGGCGGGAAGTTTTCAAACCAACAAGAAGACAAGAAGTCACATGGTGGTTCTCCTAACTGAATATTACCTTATATGGCAAAGGTACAGTTGGGACCAAAACAAGGGTTTCTCTCTTTCATACCCGTTTTGGTAAAGAAGACAAAGGCTCCTGGATCAAGTACTTAGAGCCAATGGAACGTCGACAACCACCATCACATCACTATCATTGTAAGGCTGTGTTGCCCTAATTCCCTTCTATATAAAGCAACACAGCCGCACCATTTACACTGTGTGTTTTATCACCACAAAGTGTTTGTCACTTTATTTGTAATTGTTTAAGTTTCTTTCTTTCTAGACTTAGCAATTACATAGTTCATTTGTTATCTTGTAAGACAAGTTATAATATCGACCATGTTTTCATCGTTTATTCAATGAAACTTATGATTAGACTTGCATAGTTCTTTTACAATTGAACTTGTTCTTGTTTATGTTCTTTACTTTCTGTTCTTACTTCTTGTTTAGTTAAACATATAAGTGTGCAAATCAGGACTGTCAAGTGGTATCAGAGCCAGGTTTCTAAATCATTGAAACAAGATCCGTTTGCATACTCTTTCTTTCAAAAAATTCTCTTTTTTTTCTTAAACTTTTCTTAAAACAAGAACATGACTGTTGTTCCCACCCTCGTTAACACACGTGACTTCGGTTACGTATCTGTCCCTCCAAGATTCGAGCCGATGACTTTGGGTCTTGGAAGGAAAGAATGTTACTACATATAGTGGGTGTGGAACCCTATCTTATGTCTATTCTGACCGTCGGTCCTTATATCCCCACTCTGGTTCAAAGAAGACCAGGAGCAACTGTTGATGCTCCTGAGATTGTGATTGACATCGTCAAACCAGAGGTTCAATGGAATGACGATGAAAGCAGACTTGTTAATCTTGATGCAAGGCTCAAAAACATGATTGTCAGCACTCTTCCTACTGACCTCATGAAAGTGGTTATTAGATATCCCTCTTCAAAAGAAGTTTGGGATAGACTGGTTAGCATGCATGAAGGCTCTGCTGCTACCATTGCCACTAAAAAGATTGACTTAAAAAGAGCCTATGAAAATTTCTTTTCCCTCCCCAACGAAGGTCTAAACGGTTCATATACCCGATTTAAAGGGTTGCTGAACGACATGACCACTGTTGGTATCTCTCATGATGATTTTGAGGTATGCCACAAATTTCTTGATAGTTTACCTATCAAGTGGCAAGGTCTGAGACAAATCCTCAGAACCACTGAGCGACTCAATGGTCTTAACCTTGAGTCTCTCTTTGGCATGCTCCAGTTCGAAGAAAGAGCTCTTGCTCAAAATCTTAGAGCTGCCGCTGATGCACAGCATCGTGCGGGTCCCTCGTCTTCTTCTTTTTCTTCTGCACATTCTGCTCTTGACCCTCTCGCCCTTGTCTCTGCTGAGCCCAGTAATCTTAATACTGGTGCCAGCTCTTCTATTCTTCCACAACCTATTCAATCTCTTGTTGATGATCTTGATGCTGAAGAGAAACAAGAGATGTTCAGCGACTTTATGGATTTTGCCTTAGTCGCTGGCAAAAGGTACTCCCGAAAATGGAACAACCGTAGGTCGGTTGCTCCATATAAGCCTCCTGTTGACAAAACTCAAGAGGAGTGCTGGAGATGTGGTAGAAAAGGCCACTACCAAAAGGAGTGCAGAGTTGCTTTACCAACTCTTGCTGCTCCTAAAACTAACCCTTCCAAACCTGCTGATGAGTACAGGAACAAATACTATCAGCTGAAGGCCAAGGTTGCTGAAATGGAAGAGGCCAAAACTCCAGCAAAAGGGCTGGTAGCTGAAGAGCACGACTGGGCTGAATCAGACGATTCAGACAGTGAAGAATATGTTGACGCCATGTGCCTTATGGCACTCGCTGATGGAGATGCTTTGACAAGAGATCAAGTCTCCTCAAGTCAGTGGGTGAACGTCACCATTAAAAAGGTTTGTGCTCACTCCTCTGCTTCTGAAGAAGGTAAACCAAAAATCTTCGAATCTCTTCTTTGTGACTTTCAGTTCGTTGAATCAATACGAGCTGAAGTCCAATCTAAGCTTGACTCCACTTCCTTGGAGTTAAGTGAAAAATCTGAAAAACTCAATGAGTTGAGAAATGTTCATGTTGAACTTCAATCTCATGAGTTGTTGGCACAAAAGGTTCAACTTGAGAATAGAAAAAACTCAAGCTTGAAGTTGCCAACCTTAAGAAGATTGTGACCTCCTGGTCAAAAGCTTCCAGGTTTCACCATCAGTGCCTAAACGAACAAGTCCCTGCCCAAATACAGGTAGTAATAGGCGGTGACTTTAATGCCGCTACCTCACTCTCTGACTTGTTCAATGATGAGGTAAAACCTGAAATTTCTATTCCTTCATCTGCTGTCATCTCTCCTGAAGAGATGAAGAAATGGTATTTTGTTAAGGGTCAAAAATTACCATAACGAAATGGATGCTGGTACTACCACTTCTACTACCAGCGACCCATCTGAATCTGCTGAAGAAACTGGTGCTGGCTCCTCAGTAAGCACCAGCAACCCTTTTCCCCATCTTCCCATTGTTGGCATGATGCCAAACGAAGGAAGAGTTCAATACTCTTCTGGGGAATCCTTTGAAGGGGATATTGGTAGTGATGGTTTTAAACCCATCGCTCCTCAGCAGCTCACCATCAGACCTACTGAACCCTTCAAAAGAAGTAAGGTTGCTGTCCCCTATGACTATAGCACGCCTCAGCGAGCTAATCTTGTCAGTCAGCAACCTCAACCTCTCAACCCTCTCTTCATCTTCTCAGCAAGCTCCTACCCTTGCTGACAGCAATACTGTGCTGGATGAACGTGTCATGAAAAGACGCGTCAAGTTTGGTGACGCCAGATATCTTCATCTTTTCAGCAAGGCACAATATGCTGATAAACAAAAACAGCAGGCACTTCAATCGATGCCTACCCCTATTTTGAGGCATAGAACTCCCCAAAAGGAGAGAATGTCTCACTCACAAAATAGGCCTATCACTCCTCAAAGAGGACACTTGCCCCATCAGCAAGTAGGCCTATCACTCCTCAAAGAGGACACTTACCCCATCAGCAAGTTAGGCCTATCACTCCTCAAAGAGGACACTTGCCTCATCAGCAAGTGAGATCCACTACCCCTAATAGGCAATACTTACCTCATAGGAAAATGAGGTCTGTAACACCTGTTCAGCAACCTAGATCGATCACTCCCAAAAGAGTGCATCCATCTCAGCAGGGTCCTTCTTCTTCTCACCCTGCTGTTAATCTAGCATGGAGTGTAGTCAAGGGATCAAAAAATCCCTCTACCTCTCAATCAGAGGACCCAAAAGGTAAGTCCATTCTGGGTCCTGCTCCTAAGATGCTTCAGCTTCCACAAAAGCATAAGCTAAAACCTAAGCCTAAGAAAAAGGCATCTTCCTCTCTTGACCCCAAAATTAACGAGCTAGCACAGCAAGTTAATGACCTTTCCTCACAATTGAAGGAATTTTTCCTTCAAAATCAAAAGGGCAGCACCTCTGTCAAAAAATGCTACATATGTGGCAGCAGAGGTCATGTTGCTTCTGATTGTGACAACTCCAGGGACGCCCCTGAAGTTGACATTCAACCGAACCCTTCTTCTTCAGCGGCTGCTTCTTCCTCCACTATGCTCAGCGAGCATTCTGTCTCTGCTGATCATATAAATAGTGTTGGAGAATCAACCGATCTTTCTGAGGAGAACATTGCTGACTTCATTGCTGCTCAGCGAATCTCCTTTCCTCTCTCTCAAGAGATCATTACCACTGGTCGTGGCAGCATTCTTGTTGAGTATGGGGACAACAATCAAGTCAGCAACTTGACTGTTCTAGATACTGGAGCCACTGTCACCTCTACTGATCAATATCACACCTATGTGATTGATCGTGACATGCCTCCTGCTCATCATCTTGTTGATAACTCTCCAAGTGATGAGAATACTATCCCTAGTGCTGCTCTTCCTCTCTCTACTAATGACGCTGTCAGTAGAGAAGAATCGTCTCCCATCTTTAACCCTGCTGACATGTCCGTCAGCGAGTTCAACAGTGAACCCATCTAAATTCTTCTGTTAAATCCTTGCAGGGCTCGCTGGGAAAAGGTGTGGTACTTGGACAGTGGCTGTTCAAAACACATGACTGGCTCAAAGACCCTGCTGGATAACTACGTAGAGCTGCTGGCCCTACTGTAGTGTTTGGTGATAACTCCACTGGACAAACTGAAGGTTATGGTCTTCTCTCCAATGGACTCATTAAGTTCAACAAGGTCGCTTATGTCAATGGATTAAAACATAATCTCATCAGCATAAGTCAACTTTTGTGAGGCTGACTACAAAGTGATTCTTGATAAACATCAAGGCACTGTGGTAAATGTAAACAAGGAAGTCGTCTTGGTCGCTCCAAGAAAACGAGATGTATATCTGGTGACTTCACTCCTATCAAAACTGATAGTGAGACTTGTTTCTTTGCTAAGTCAGCTGCTGAACTAAATTGGTTATGGCACAAGCGTATGTCGCATGTGAATTTCAAAACCATTAACTCTCTGGCCAAAAAAGAACCTTGTTCGTGGCCTCCCTCATCTTTCCTTTGAAAAGGATAGACTTTGTGGTGCTTGTGAAAAAGGTAAAAGCCACAGAGCAACTTTCAAAACCAAGCAGGCCAATTCTATCTCTGCTGCTTTCATCTTCTTCACATGGACCTTTTTGGTCCAGTGAATGTCCAAAGTCTAAAGGGTAGCAAATACACTTTAGTAATCGTGGATGAATACTCACGATTTACCTGGACTATCTTTCTTCATTCCAAGAGTGATGCTGCTGAAGAGATTATTAATTTCATTAAGAAAATGGAAAATCTCAACAGCATAAGGGTGAAATAACTCAGGAGCGATCATGGTACTGAGTTCCGAAACCACACTCTTGAAGCCTTTTGTGCTGATCAAGGGATCTCACAAAACTTCTCTTCTACTAGAACCCCTGAGCAAAATGGTGTCGCTGAAAGGAGAAATAGAACTCTCATTGAAGCAGCTCGCACCATGCTCAGTGAGTCCTCTCTTCCCAGGAAGTTCTGGGCAGAAGCTGTCAATACAGCTTGTCACACTCAAAATCGCTGTCTCATTGTCAAAAGACATGACAAGACAGCGTATGAGGTATTGAAAGGAAAGATACCTCAAATCAAATACTTCCATGTATTTGGATGTCCTGTCTTCATTTTAAACAACAAGGATCACCTAGGAAAATTTGATCCTAAAGCTGATGATGGATACTTTCTTGGGTATTCATCCATCAGCAAGGCATTCAGAGTATTCAATACTCGCCTTCAGAAGGTTGATGAATCCATTCATGTTACTTTTGATGAAAGTTCATCAGCACTAAAGGACATTCAATCTTCTTCCTCTGAGGTCATTTTCAATGAGTTTGCTGACCCTCTTACTGAGGAAGCTGACTCGTTTGTTGATGCTTCTTGCTCACTGCCTGATACTATTCAGCATATAACAAAGGATAGTTCAGCTGATGCTGAACTAGAGCAAGTTGCTGCTCATATCTACTTGATTGAGCCAGTTGATCCTATCTTAAGATCAATCCATGCAGCTTCAGCCAAACCTAGATCACTGGCTGATGACGTGCATGCTGATGACTCTACTGATGAGGAGTTTCATGATGCTTCAGCAAATGCTGAAGAAACGGAGTCTGCTGAAGACTCCAACATCAATGATAACTCGAATCGGTCGAATGGCTCTGCTGATCATTCTCCTGAACCCATTATTACCATTGACCTCTCTTCTTATAATGCTCCTGCTGATCCCATCGCTCCAATCTCCGCTGCCACTCAACTTGGTGTCTCAAGTGCTCCTGCACTTAAATGGACATCTAGTCATCCAGCTCACCAAGTCATTGGTGATCCTCAGCAGGGGATTATTACTCGATCAGCGACAAGAAATACATGTCTGTATGTAAACTTCTTGTCTATGATCACTCCCAAAAACATAGGAGAAGCAATGGTTGATCCTTCATGGGTCGCTGCCATGCAAGAGGAACTTACCCAGTTCCAAAGACAGCATGTCTGGTTCTTGGTTCCTTTACCTCCTGGAAAAGAACCAATTGGAACAAAATGGGTTTATCGAAATAAAATGGACGAAGATGGTGTAGTTACACGTAACAAGGCTAGGCTGGTTGCACAAGGTTACCTTCAAGAAGAAGGTGTTGACTATGATGAAACCTTTGCACCAGTGGCCAGACTGAAGCTATACGCTTATTCTTAGCACATGCTGCTTACAAAAACTTCACTGTATATCAAATGGATGTAAAGAGTGCATTCCTAAATGGAAAACTCGATGAGGAAGTTTATGTTGAGCAGCCACCTGGATTTGAAGATCCAGCCAAGCCACATCATGTCTATCGTCTCTATAAGGCTCTTTATGGTCTTAAACAAGCTCCCAGAGCTTGGTACGACACTCTCTCTGAATTTCTTCTCTCCAATAAGTTTCAGCGAGGATCCATTGATAGCACCCTCTTCATCTATAGGAAGGGTGCTGATGTCCTATATGTTCAGATATATGTAGATGACATCATCTTTGGGTCCTCCAGCAAGAAACTTTGTTCTAAGTTCAGCTCCCTGATGTCCTCTCATTTCGAGATGAGCATGATGGGTGAGCTGACCTTCTTTCTTGGTCTACAAATTCGCCAACTCCCAAATGGGATTCTTCATTAACCAAGAGAAGTACATTCGAGACATGCTGGCTAAATTCGACTTATCCAATGTGACCACCAAAGCCACTCCCATGTCTCCTCCTAATAATCTCCATGCTGACCCTGATGGTAAGCATGTGAATCCTACTCTCTATAGAGGAATGATTGGCTCGCTGATGTATCTCACAGCGAGTCGTCCTGATATCATGTTTGCTACTTGCTTATGTGCAAGATATCAAGCCTCTCCTAGAGAATCCCATCTTCTCGCTGTTAAGCGAATTTTTAAGTACCTAAAAGGTACTTCAACATTGGGTCTCTGGTATCCCAAAGACTCTTGTTTTGACCTAATTGCATATTCTGACTCTGACTATGCTGGATGCATGTTAGATAGGAAAAGTACCAGTGGTGGATGTCAACTGTTGGGGGGGAAGCTGACTAGTTGGTCTAGTAAGAAACAGCATACAGTTTCCATCTCCACTGCTGAAGCAGAATATGTATCAGCAGCGAGTTGTTGTGCACAAGTCCTCTGGATGAAAAACCAACTCGCTGACTATGACTTAGAATTCTCTAAGATCCCCATTATGTGTGACAATACTAGTGCAATTGCTATCACACACAACCCTGTTCAGCATTCTAAGACCAAACACATAGACATTAGGTACCACTTCATTCGTGACCATGTCATGAAAGGGGATGTGGAAATCTATTTCATACCCACTGATGACCAACTTGCTGATATCTTTACTAAACCTTTAGACCAAACAAGATTTAAATATCTGGTCAGCAAGTTGGGAATGCTGAATGGTGAATCAGCGATATGACCTGTCATGTCTGCTGATGCTTCAACATACATCTCTCTTATATGTTGAAAAGTGACCTTATGGTCAAAAATATCTATCAGCAAGCTCAAGAGTATCTTACTTGCTGAACAAATAAAATAAAAGCAATAGAGAGCTAAAAGTCTCTATCTAGTCCAGCAGCAAACGGCTGCTGGTAAAGACTTATCAAAACCGTTTATCCCTGTTGCTTTGGGAAAAAGCAAACAAAAGCAATAGAGGGCTAGAAGCCTCTATCTAGTCCAGCAGCAAACGGCTGCTGGTAAAGACAAACCAAATCCATTGATCCCTGTTGCTTTGGGAAAAAGCAAACAAAAGCAATAGAGGGCTAAAAGCCTCTATCTAGTCCATCAGCAAATGGCTGCTGGTAAAGACTAACCAAAACCGTTGATCCCTGTTGCTTTGGGAAAAAGCAATTAAAAGTAATAGAGAGCTAAAAGTCTCTATCTAGTCCAGCAGCAAACGGCTACTGGTAAAGACATATCAAATCCGTTTAGCTGACAATTTGCTAAAAATTGTAACTCTTACTCATCAGCGACCATCATTTGTCAAAAAGTCGCTGATTGAAATTTGCTTTCTTAAAAAGGTAACCTGTTTGTCTAAACTATGTCAGCGGATATACTTAGATCTCAACTTCTCTTTCATTTGAGCATATCCGCTAACAACAATATTTTATTTAGAATACCAAACGGTTACCTCGATTTCTTCCCAAATGGACAACTTGTACACTGTACCCGCCGTAAAACTCGAGTACTTTTGAAATAAGAGTACAAGCTGTCACATCAATCTCTTTTTATACGTTACTCACATACGTATAATTAAACGTATTTTCCATATATATAACTATTTTTCTTGTACTATCATTGGTACAAAATAATTTTCTTTATATATATATATTACGTATGAAAGAGAGTCCATGACAATTCATATGTACTATTATGGGTCCCATATCCATACCATATATATGGAAACCTCTCCCATACCATCTTTCACGTTCACTTTCTTTCTCATTCACTCCTAAAATCTCTCACAAATATCCTCTCAATCTCATTTCAGTTTTTCCTTTTCCTTCATTCCTCTCATCTTCTTTCTTATCATCTTGATATAAAATGGCTTCTCAATCTGAACAATCTCCACAACAAATTCAAGAAAACCCTGAAAACATTCCCTCCTATCTCATTTCTAAAGTCTTCGATAATGAAGGCATTAGTCCTTCTGACAAAGTTTCCTTTCAAGCCCAAAAACTTGTGGTCAAAGCAAACAATTACTTGGGATCTGAAGAAATCCCTTCCAAGGTTAAAGGATATTATTCTATGCTGGACTTCATCAAAGGATGTCCAGTTAGAAGAGCAATCTATAAAAATCCCCATGAGATGTGTCTTCATCTCTTGAGGGAATTCTGGTGGACTTGTGATTATGATGTGTCCAGTAGCACCATTAAAGGCACTGTCATGAAAGGGAAGCACACCATCACCATCTCTGCAGATTTATTAAGAGATGTTCTTAGGCTTCCTAAACAGTCCACAAACAGGCCCTTTGAAGATTTGGTCCCTACCTCAGTATGGAAAGAATGGTTATTGACCATTGGGTATGGGACAAACATGGTACCAGCACTACTTGTGCACAGCAATCCTCAAAAGAAGTATATTCCAGGTGTATGGAGGTTGCTGTTCACACATGTTATTCAATGCCTAGGTGGGAATAGTGGATCCTTCGATCAAGCCACTGCTGCCCAGATGCAAATGATTTATGCACTGGCAAATGGTAGAAACATTGACTTTGCAAATGTGATATTTGAAGATTTGAAGTCAAAGATCACTATAAGAAATCGCTCAAGCTCTGTGCCCTTTACACGCTTTCTGTCGCTGATATTCAGACATGAGCTGAAAGAAAAGTACATGCCAAATGGTGCTCAATTCATTCTCTCTCCAAGGGTTGCAAGCTCTGTCTATAAAATTCCTGCTTGTGACCCTGAGCATTTCGATTCAAAGTATGCTGCGCTCACTCCAGCAATGAAGCAGGTACTTTTCACCATGTACCCTGATGTATATAAACAAAACCCTGCTGGAGCTGGTATGCTGATAACCCCTCCAGCATCCTCCAAAACTCCCAAAATGGCAAAGAAAGGTCAAGTTATTCCCAAAAGGAAGAAAATATTAAAGGGTAGAACCTTCTCAACTCTCTCTCATTGATGAAGAAGAAACTCCAGCTGCTGCTGAAAAAATAGTGCAGCAACAACCTGAATCTGACACTCGCTCATCCCCCAACCCAATCAACTTCTCTATTGCTGAAAGGCACGCAACTGCTGCTGAAGTGCAGGTTGCTGGGGGAGATTCGAATGTTGAAACTGGGCGTATTGATGATGTTGTTGCTGAAGAAGAGGTTGGTGTTGAGATTGTTACTGATGATGAAAGTGACTATGAGTTAGGGGACTTTGTCACTGAGGATTTTCAACTTGATCCTGATAGTCATGCTGAAGAAGTTGATGCCAGTGACATGGAGATGGATGAAAATGATGCTGCAGTGACTGGTGAATGTACTGTAAGACCCAAGACTCCTCCAATGCAACCAGTGAACACCATGCTCTCTCTTGGCATGCCTTCTTCCTTCTCAAGTGTTCCTGGCTGCTCATCCTCGATTCCCTCTGAAATCGAACCTCAAACTGCTAAAGACTTGGGCATTTCATACTCCACCTACTCTGCTGATAGGTTGGAAAGGGTGGAGCATCAACTGAATGATCTCACCAAATATGCAGAGATTGCTGTAGACGTGAAAGAAAATGAGTCCGAAAGACTGATCTCTACTCTGACCAGCTGGTACAATAAGCAAGTTGAAAACTGCTCATAAGTAGAGATGATTAAAGAGAAATTCATCTCCTTGGCTGCTGATCAACACAAAATAAAAGAAGCCACCAAAGCTATTAAGCATGATCAGCAGATCCTTCGATCTAGTGGCTTGTCGCTGGTAAAATGTGCCAACGCCACCAGCTACTTAGCAAAGAAGGCTGCGTCCACCAGCAAGTCTGCTGCTACCAGTGTCGAGAAGCTGACCGCTCAAGTTGAAAGCAACACTAAGGCTATTCAAGCCTTGGAAAAGCAAGTAGCTGATCTTCCAACCCCTCCAGCGTCCTTCACTGAGGAAGATCGACAAAGACAAGAAAAACTTGAGAAGGATGTGGATGAAATCAAGCACTTGCTGTCACAACTTGTTCAGCAGCAATCAAAAAGGCCGGCCACTGTGGAAGTTGTTATTAACAATACAACTTCCAAGGGGGAGAAGGTTGATGCTGCTATTTTAGATCTAGTAACTGAAGCAGTTAACAAGGCAGTTGCCCAAATCTTTGAAGACACTGCTGAAGAAATCTTGGATGAAGAAATGGTGATGCCACTAACACCACGAATGAAATGGCAATTGTGGCTGTTAGTGAAGAAAAAGAAAGTGAAGCTCCCCCTGCTGGTGCTGAGGGGGAGACTAAGAGGATGCATGTATGGAAGTTCCCCCTGCTGAAGCTCCCCCAGCTGGAGTTGAGGGGGAGCAACAAATTGTTGCTATCAATGCTGAAGAGCGGTTGGACCCTGATACTGTCAGAGCTTCATGGGAAGCTGGGTTTGCTGAAGAAATGGCCAGGGACAGATCAAGTGATATGTTGGGTATCTTTGACAGAAGATATTTAGCAAATGCTGAAATAACTCCACTTTCTGATGAACGGAGAAGACAACTCACTGAGTCTGGTTTCTTCAAACCTCCCACTGCTGCTCAACTCTCCGTACAATCCTCAGCAGGCCATCAGCATCAATTGATTGATGTATTGGCACTAACTGATGATGGAAAAACTCAAGAAGATGCTATCAAAGAGCTGGATAGATCAAGCAAAATGAAGAAAATGAAAAGAAAAATCTTGAGTTTATCAGGCAGCTACCTCTACTTGAAAAGGATCAACTTGATGGTGAGCAAAGGATGCTGCTGAAATCAGGTGGTGCTGAAGCCTTGTACAGGCAGAAACACAAGGAAGTTGAGAAGCAGCTTATAGAGAAAAGAGCCAAGTTTGAGGGGGAGAAGGCAAAATGGCTGAAGTTGATGGAGGATAGAAAGAGGCCTCAAAGGATTATTGTTGCTGAGGCCTTCAAAGCTGAAATGGGCCTTAAGACCAACTTAAAGATCTTAAGAGAAGGTGCTGACAAGCCAACCAAGTTGGAAGGAGGTCAAACCAACCAACTTGGGTGCTTCAGAGTGGGCTGAAGTATACATGCTGGTGAAAGATAAAAGGGCTGCCAGCTACCATCAACTCCAAAACATGCTGAAAGAATATTTCGAGAAAGCACTGGAGTATGAAACCAAGTTTAAAGCAGATCTGCCTATGCTGAGGCAAGTATTTGGTACTCCTGCTGCTATCTCCTCAGCGGGTCGAAGGGTTCAAAGAAAGAGAAAGGAAGAGCATCGAACTCATAGAGTTGATCTTCCTCCTATCACTGGTGATGCATCGTTAAATACCAGACTCCCTCCCATAAGTGTTTTCGAAGAAGGGAGAATACTTGAATCACCTGCTGGCATCTTCTTCACAAACTTCCAGAACAATCAATTGTTCTTTCGCTTGGATGAACTTGAAAAAGCTTCAACTGGGTTTCTCTTGAACATAAGAAGAAGATGTGCTGAAACATCCAACAATAGATGGTTCATCAGCAAGGTGGATGAGGAGCTGGTTAAGCCTCATAGATACAATGACCCAGCAGTTCAAATTGCCAAGCAAGAACATGCTTGGGAATTTGAAGCTGAAAATATGTAGATGTCTTACAAATATAAATGCTGTATGAGTCAGCTTGTAATGTTTAAAGTTAAATATATAAGACATCTTTTCATCCTTCTATATTTTTTTTAAAAGTCTTCACTCAACAAGTCTTCTCAGCGAATAGGGGGAGATTGTTGAGTCAAGGATTCGCTGACCAGACTTGGTCGCTGGCGTGAGTCGCCAGCAAGATCAGCGAGTCAATGACTCTTGTCAGCGGGTGGTTTGCTTTCCAAATTGTTGGTCAAGGCGGGAAGATTTCAAACCAACAAGAAGACAAGAAGTCACATGGTGGTTCTCCTAACTGAATATTACCTTATATGGCAAAGGTTCAGTTGGGACCAAAACAAGGGTTTCTCTCTTTCATACCCGTTTTGGTAAAGAAGACAAAGGCTCCTGGATCCAAGTACTTAGAGCCAATGGAATGTCGACAACCACCATCACATCACTATCATTGTAAGGCTGTGTTGCCCTAATTCCTCCCCTATATAAAGCAACACAGCCGCATCATTTATACGGTGTGTTTGTCACCACAAAGTGTGTGTCACTTTATTTTCTCTCTTGTAAGTTTTTCTTTCTAGACTTAGCAAATTGTTCTTGTATTTTTATTGTAAGACAAGTTTTAATATCGACCATGTATTCACTGTTTAATCAATGATACATATGATTAGACTTGCATAGTTTTCTAACAATTGAACTTGTTCTTGTTTATGTTCTTTACTTCTGTTCTTTACTTTATTGTTTAGTTTAAACAAACATAAGTGTGCAAATTAGTGGACTGTCATAACTGAACCTCAATGCATACATTGTTGTTGACGAACAAAGTATGTTGGCAGTATCTATTATTTAGGTTTGTATTAAAATAATAAATGAAGTAATAAATGGTTTTTCAAAATTAAATTTACAAATATACATACTTTATAAGTCAAAACTCTTACCAGTTCCACCTTCGATTGACAATCCTTCTTGAATTTTATCAAGATATTAGAGGTGCAAAAGTTTGTGAAATTGTTTGTTGTCAACCCTAATCCCCCAGCTGCAGGTTGATCAATTACAACTTCATTAAATAATTGTTCTTTGGCCACTTTTTTTTGGCTTCACCTCCTTCCAACCTATCAGACAACAACAACAACACATTAAATTAGTTTATAACTAAAAAAACAAAAAACAAAAACATGAAACTGTATCATTAAATACATCAAGTTTATTAATGCAAGTCAAAATTACATAGATCTCCAAAAGCAATAGAAACATACCCACTCCTATTTGTTTATCATTAAATACATCAAGTTTAAATTTTTTATTGCCTAAAGTTGTTAACATGAAAATGCATCTTTTCTCCACGCCATTTAACATGATTAGATTTGTCCATTCAAACCCTCCAAAACCAACAGCCAACCATTTTTCATTTTCTCCATCATGCCCGTCTAACTTAAAAAGAACATCACATTTCTCATCCTGATGTGGTCCAGTTATTAATCACTTCAAAGTTGGCCTCATCTTAGACTTTTGATTCAATTCTGCAAGTAAACTTTCAGGTACATACTGCAAACCAAAAAACCATGAAAAAAGAATTATTTATTTCCATTTTTTACATACCAAAACATGTAACACTTATAAGAAAGTTTAAAAGTTGAAGAATAATACTACCTCTTTCTCAATAGTTGCATTACCAGATTTTATCAAACACCTCTTGATTACCCATTTGCCTTGAACATCTCTCACCATTTCCATACCAAAAGAGTTCAAACAAACAACTTCAAACACATCCTGCCCTGTTTTTTTTAAAACACAAACTCCTTATACTCATCTTCCCAACCAAATTTTTACTCACAAATAACTTCCATCCTGAAGAACCCAACTGAACCATATCATAACCGATATCATAAACACACACCCTATGCCTTCGCCCCCTACAATCCACCAGCGACACTATACTGCAATATTTTCTTAACTGTTTCCTAAATGCACTTGGCATCACCTATAAAGTAAATTTTTACAAAGGTTATAAAATAAAAGGAACTTCTTTTGTTCAACTAAGTATAAAGATTAAGAAAAAAAAACTTACAACAGATTCTTTATAGGTTTCATCTCTTGGTATATGTATCAGAATTTGGAACCCCACCGGCTAAAAAGAAAAAATAGTATAAAATCAAATATGTATACAAGATCGTTACCAACAATACATAAAGAGTTGGCATCATTTATATAATAATTTCCACAAACAACCGTTTAATATTAAAATAACTCTAACCCTAATCACACATTCCCAAAAAAAGGGGGAAATATTCTAAACAATTGTAAATTAGAAAACAAACGACAAATTAAAGAAAAAAATGAAAGCAGAGTATTCAATCATGATACCAAGTATAATACTTAGTTGATTGTAATAAGCCATTACGGTAAATCAACGCTTTTTGATGAACTTTCTTCTTTTTTAGTTTTTGCAGTAGGTGCTTTTTTGATCGGTGTGCTCTTCGAGAAATTTTAGGGCATCTGATATAGTTTTAGTTCTACAAAGTATAACTTGTGATAAAGGGAGTTTAAACGTTTCGTTTTTTCGCGCAGTTTCATACAATTTAATTTTGTATAGGCCCAATAAATATTTTTATTTGGACTCATGTAACTTTTGTTGGGCTTCTTATTTTTTGGGATTGTGGTACAAAAGCACATATGATTCATTAATTATATCTGTTTTTACAAACTTACAATTTATCAAAATTTAAAACATTAAAAGTTTTTTAATGGTTTTTAAAAAATAGTTATTCCACAACCCCGGGTTTTACCCGGGATTTAGACCTAGTGTTGTGTTTTATGTTACAAATTACACTAAGTGGTATAATATATTGTATATGTTTTATACTACGTATCATATTAAATTATGAATAAAATTTCCTTATGCATATAAGTTGATAATGATGATTGAGATAAAAATCTGAAAGTTTAATGTAAGATAATCTTCGCTCAAAATCCACCTTGACATACTTCTCGAACATTGCTAATTAAATCATGGAGGTTACTTAAGTAAATATATACCCTAAAAGCTAGGAGCTTTCCACCAACGCTAGTCATACAAGCGTTTAAATTTTTTTAATAACTTAAAAGCTTGAAGCTCTTTTAATCAAACGAAGCTTTTTATAAGGTAAGAGCTTTTGCTTAAAAGCTTGAAGCTCCTAAAAGCTCCTTGCCAAACACACCCATTATCTTAATCTAATCTATCTAACTAATATAATCACCTGAACTAATTTTAAATGACCAATCACATCTATCGATAAAAGACAATTATCTACATGGATATTCAAGTTGTCAAATTTAGTCCCTCAAGTTTCAAAAATATAATCCGAGGAATTTTTACTATAACTTAATGGAATTTTATTTTTTTTGAAAGGTGTGGATCATTTGCTCGCAACAGGTAATCTAGCTTATGTTGTCTTAACCGGGTCCGCGCTAGAGAGCCCCCTCACCCTCAATACCTAGTAGGAGGAGAAACCCCCAACTAAACCGCCCGAAGGCACGACATTTAATTGGATAAAACCCTGCCCCCTCTGCTGACTCAAACCTGCTTCACTGAAAGAATTTATTTGTGAAATTCCTAGAAATGTCTTTCTCATGTCTCAAACTCGAGACCTCCAGCATGTGTAGTTGGTGCTCAACCATTGAGCTATAATGAGAAGTACTATAACTTAATGGAAATAATTAAAGTTATCTGATTTTATTTATTTTTTTAAATAACATAATTTATTCACATGTTTAACAACTTAATTTGAAAAAATCGATAGATTTGATTGGCCAATTAATATTAACTCAGTTGTCTTTTAATACATATTAAATTATTGGGAACCGAGTCTAAGGGGCAGAGCCCCTAGCTGGGGTCGAGTTGGGAATTTATTATTTCCATTAAATTATGGTAAAAATTCCTCCGGATTTTATTTTCGGAACTTGAGTGACTAAATTTGACAACTTAAAGACTCATGTAGATGACTCTCATTTAGACAGTTTTATGGGTTGGAACCCTCAAGAATGTTCGTCACTTTTTTTCGTTTAGTCAGTCAAAACTTTCTATTGTTCCGCGTCTCAAATCACAAAAACGTTTTAAATCTCTGATTGTTATCCGATTGAATATTTTAAGGTGAACGTCAATTTAATTTAATCTGAAAGTAATTACACATGACATTATCTTGTTTTTGTTTGTTTTTATTGAATATCCCCTACAATAACTCTAGATGTAAAACAAAAATTAGTTGGATACATTGGTTACAAAATTCAGTGTTATCTTATTTTAATTTCGTTAGATCCCTACTACTGTAATAATAATAGTAAAATAGGTGTTAGGAAAAAGAACTTAGAAAAATAGTTGTGGAAATTGTTCGTTTGAGTGGTGATTTTCCAATCCAAACATCAATCCAGAAGCGAATATTAATAGAATTGTGCATTAGAATATCGTTTGTATTTGTGATACATGCAAGACCAAAGACCTGGGTTTCCTTGCTTGAGAGGAATAGCCAATAGGATGGCAAAAACGAGTAGTAATTTTTAAAAAAATAATCTGCTTTATTCATGTTGCGCCACCGTCATTTTGATAACATAATTAATGAAATCTCGAAGCCTACATATGCCTAATCCACATGTTTCCATTGGATTTTAGTCATGTTGTTCCAAGATACCCAATTACCCATGTTATTTTCCTTTATTCAATAGATTCTCCCGAAAAGAAATTTTTTTTGAACGGTGTCTAGTTTTCCAGTGACCAAACGCGGGCGTTTAATAAGCAAAAGTTTTGATTTGTACAAACTATACCATTTATTAAATGACATAATAGTTTCAGATAATTTATACCTTAAATGCAAAAGTAACATATTTTGATCTCACATTTCTTTTTAATCATTGTGGTTAATATATCTATTCCCTCAAGTAGCTTCAATAGTATCTAAGATCCACTATAAATTCTTATGCATTTTTCAATTCTTGATTTTTTTTTGTATCTTTGTTGACCAGAAAATATTGTGCAAAATGCAAAAAAACTTTTCCGGGTATGTGATTATGAAGAAAACACTACACTTTTTGATGTTACTTAAAAATGGTAAATCTCGATAGGTTAAATATGTAGCTAGACATGACTAATTATATAAATGTAGTCTGGACACTACATCAGTACATCTTTTTGTACCTTTCGTAAAACAGACATGCAGCCTTCTGGGTTTTTTCCAAAAACGGAATTGTGTTTCATGCCACTTGAAAACAAATGTTACAGTAGCTTACATTGAAATAGTTTTAATTTTCAAACCGTTCTTG
>CM067167.1:259353188-259394548 GCA_034093135.1 Erigeron breviscapus
GTCTTGCGATTCGCAAGCATGGCTTGCGATCCGCAAAAAACCCGACCCTGTTTCATTTTAAACCATATACCCGGTTCCATTTAGCTGTCATTTTTACTTACCCAAAAATAATATAATATCATATGATGCTTTAGCTGAGTTGAGATAAAAATAAGATTTCGATTTGTTGCGGGTGATTGAGGGTGATTGGCTGGTCAATTAATCAACAAAAACGAAAATAAAATTGAAATGGAGACGTGGTTGTGCTGTACTTGCGTGAGTTTGTTTGTTTTTTTCTTTTCTTTATCTTTCTTCCACCAATTAAAAATAGTAATAACAAAAGAATTGCTTCTGCCCATTTTTCTTGCATCTGAACATATATAATGTGATGGTGTATGTCACCCTTCGTGACGGAACATGACCTTCGTGACAGAGCCAATCCTGCGTGACGAAGGTACCCGCTGTAAGCCTTATCCTAAATTAAGGAGATTTGATTTTATCACGTCTGACCATATTAAATATCAAGATTTAGCATATTATTAGGAATTTCATTCACATAGGCATAATTGGTAATTGGATAATCAAGCAAACTAATTGTTGGGGAGATTTTCTAGGCATTGGTGGTACCGGCTTGGGTAATTAAACTAGCAACTTAGGGGTTTGGGTGATTTGCGAGCGGTTGGTGGTACCACGTGAGCATTTCTATCATTTCACGATTATCTTGTCAATTCTAAAGAATTTGATCTTTAACTTGTGCAATCATAGCTGAAGTCAAGTGGATTCGAAGTGGATGATCTTTATTTATATTGTCTGAATTTCTTTACTTTTAATTGTCTTGTCATTTCAATTTCTTTAATTTCAAATTGTCAAGTTAGGTAGCAATTCGGCTACGGTTCCATCATTTTCTAAAACTGCTTTAGCAAACAATTATTTCAAAACCAATCCCTGCGAACGATCTCGGACTTACTACTTACTATACTATATGCGATCAGGTCCACTGCCTGAAAGTGTGTAGTAGTCGGTTTTTAGTGGGTACTTGTTTATAAATTTTACAAACTCGATTTCACACATCAAGTTTTTGGCGCCGCTGCCGGGGATTGTGTGCCGATTTAGTTGTTAATTTAGTGGTTTGATCCTTTCTCACGCGTGAGGAAGTTACTTGTTTTTTAGTTTAGTTTTCTTTTCTTATCACAGGTGCATTTGACGTGTTTGTGTTAGTTGTGTGTTTGCAGGTATTGTTTAGTTGATGAACTTGCGTTCTTCGGGTCTACCTTTGAATAGTCCTTTGTCTACTCCGAGAAGACCAAGAGGGGGTCGGTTTAACTTCACTGAACCCACAACACCAATACCAACACCGTTTTCACCTATAGCTAAACCCACTCCTGATTCGGACGAGGAAGGGTTTTATTTAGACGAATTCTTCAATTTAGAAGTTAAGCAAGAGGAGATGGGTGACGAACAACCAAGGGATCCAAATGACACTCGCTATGGCGAGAGGGTTTGAACTATTCCAACTAGCCGTGGCTCTGCCATTAGACCTCCAGCCATTGATCACACTTTCAATTTGAAAGGTGATACGTCCCATGGTGTATCAATATACCAAAGTATATTGAACACAAAACAGTTGTAGAGGGGGGTGAATACAACTTTCCACAATCTTTACAAACTTTTAAACACAAAACGTTTTAAGATTCAGATAAAGAATATCAAGTAAGTAAAGTGCAGGAATCATTAAAACAGTAAAGCAGTAAAGAAATAAAAAACATTCTTGAACACAGATTGTTGTTTTCAAATGTAATCCTTTATTAAGAAATAATCTATACAAAGAATTACAGGGTTGTTGCGGAATAAAGATAGCCTATAGATATCTAAACAACCCTATGAAGACAAACAACAATCAATCAGTTTCAGCTCAAGAGAATCAGCCCAAGCTGATCTCGTACAGACTAAGCTGTGTATAAGAGCAGAGAAACTTGTGAAGAATGATTCTCAGGAAAAATGCCACCCATATGCAATCCATGAATGAGGCTTTTATAGGCACAAGCGCTCATTCATTAGGTGTCCGTTGCAGCTACGTGTAATTCGTTCAGTGGTTGATGAAGGAATAATCAATCGTGCCTTTCAAGGTACTTGTGGTCCCCCACGTACTGACGCACATTCTTTCATCTACCAATAGGAGTATGGACACGCATATGTAAACAACCACCAACCTGGATCCTAGGATTCTTCCTAGTCACGTCATTTGTCCTTATCTTCAATCCAGGTTGTTATCTTCACTTTGATTGTCAGACACAGATTGGGCCATTTGTCAAGGCACCAATCTGCCTAAGTGTTTCCAAGCTGACTGCTAATCCCAAGCTGTCTTCCACTAACATCTTGGTCTTCTATCTTCAATCCTCCTCTTCGACTTGGACTGAATGCTAATACATTGTTGATGCAGCTTGAATAACACTTGCTTCCATAAAGATATTACAATTACAAGTATGAAGCATGATCTGGGTCAGAGACAGATCGTAAGCTGTGTCAGCTTAGTCTGACCCAGATCAGATTACAAGAACCAAAGATTACTAAGTGTTTATAGGTCAGATTTGTCATCATTAAATTTACAATTAACATTGGGACTCAACAAAAGGAAATCATCTAAAGAGTATAGAAGAGCAACAATTTGATGGAAAACGGAAATGGGATCCTTACCAACACTTGGATAGGTTTGAAAAGTTGGCTCGGCTTATCAATATGGTCAAAATCAAATGAATGCCGTGAAACTTGAGACATTTCCCATCTCAATCACCGGAGAAGCACTTGATTGGTTCAATGATCTTCCAGAGAATTCAATCACTACTTGGGAGCAACTTAAGGAGGCTTTCATTGGTGAGTTTTATTCACTCAGAACTCAAAGAAGGTTGGAGAATATGATTAGGTCTTTTGAACAAGATGATGGAGAAGATGTTGTAGATGCTTGGGTTCATTTCAAGGAAATGTTGAGAAATTGTCCAGGGCACGATTTGACTAGGGAAAAATATGTGGAGCTTTTCTTTGATGGGTTAGATAAAAAGTCTAAACGAGAATTGGGATATGCTTTGGTAGTTTCAATAAACATTACACCCAATGAAGGTATCAAATCTTGGAAGACATGGCAAAGGATAACTCAAATATGGATGGTGAAAGGTTCTTGAAGAATGAAAGAAAGATGAAGAAAGGAACTAACCAAGGGAGAGTTGCTAAGGTTGAAGCTAGCAATGATTCAGGGGTTATTAGAGAGATTAAGGCGCTATCTGAGTGCATGGATAGGAGCTTTACGGCTCAAGAGACTAGATTTAGTGCACTTGAGAGGGATGTTAAGGTCGTAGCCGATGGGTGTGATCATTGTGGTGATATGCATTATTCTGATGAGTGTCCAAATCGGGCACCCGAAGATGTGAGTTATGTTCAGAATCAACCCCAAGGGAGATACCGACGCAACACCGGTTTCCAGAACCGGCCTTCAGGTAACTCTTCTTTTCAGGCTAATGCTCCTCGTTTTTCAGGTAACTGGTGGCAAAGAGATAATTATCAGAATCAGCCACAACAGCAGACTCAGCAAGGACAAGGATCAGGTTCTTCTTCTTCTATTGCCGATCCTAATGTCGAGTTGAGAGAGATGATGAAGCAGTTGGCTAGTAATCAAGTTGAAACAAATACTAGCATTCAAATGATCAGGGATGATACTAAGGCTTTGAGTGAGAGGTTGGATCAGTTAAGTGGGAAGGTGGAGATCAACATGAAAAACCAAGGAGTTAATTTCAAGGATCTCGAAAGTAGGATGGCCGCTCTTGCTAGGCCCACGGGGACTCTTCCTAGCAACACACAGCAGAATCCTAGGCCTCAGTTTAATCAGGGACAGAAATACACTCCACCTCCAGTCCGTAATGAGCAAGCCAAAGCCATCACCACTCGTACTGGTAGGTCTTATGACCCACCTCCTATTCCTAATGTTGTTGTTTCAGATGTGCAGGATAACGGGAGTGATGATGCTGATGTTGATGAAGAGATAGAGATGGAGGAGGATCCAACCGTGAAGACTCCGGTCACTCCACCAAAAACCAGCTCATGTTCCAGAGGTTATTAACAAACAGACAAGAAAGATATCCCATTTCCACAGAGGTTCAGGAAAGCAAAGCTGAAGGAGCATTATAACAAGTTTGTGGACATGATCAAAAATGTTCATATTAATGTTCCTTTAGTTGATCTTATTCAGGGGATGCCCAATTATGCCAAGTTCATTAAGGAGCTTGTGACAGACAAAGGGAAGTTTGAAGAGGCAAAGGCTACTTTTCTTAATGCCGAGTGTTATGCTATCTTGCAGAACCACATTCCACCAAAGCTTGAAGACCCAGGGAGTTTTCTTATCACTTGCTCTATTAGAACTATTATTTGTAAGGCCTTAGCTGATTTAGGGGCTAGCATCAATTTGATGCCTTACTCGGTTTATGCCAAGTTGTCCTTGGGAGTCCTTCGCCCTACTCGCATGAGTATAAAACTTGCTGACCATTCATTTCAGTATCCCATCGGGATTGCTAAAAACATTAGCGTCAGAGTTGGCTACATTGTTTTTCTAGTTGACTTCGTTATCCTCGAGATGGAGGAAGATACGAAGGTCCCTTTTATTCTTGGACGCCCATTCCTTAATACCGCGGATGCTATCATCCGTGTGAAGGATAAGGAGATTTCCTTAGGCGTAGGAACTGATAGGATTGTGTTTAATGTTGAAAAGTCTATCAAGCATTCATATTCTAATGATGAGACTTGTTTCAGGATTTGATGTCATTGATGATGCATTAGATCAAGAATTTCAGGAATTCATGGAGACAGATATTGGAGAGGAAGAGATCGCTAATTTAGGATCTGGAGAAATTACTGATGAAGCTTTGTTTGCAGAGGTCATGGCACTGAGCTTGGATGAATCACCTCCCGAGGATGAGACTTTTGAGGAGGTAGTTGCTGACGGGAGTTCAAGGGTACCTAACTCTGTTGATGTACCACCTACTGACTTGGAGCTCAAGCCACTTCCAGGCCATCTAGAGTATGCATATCTGTCAGGTGAGTCTTCTCTTCCAGTGGTTATCTCGTCCTCACTCTCGAGTGACGAGAAAGACTGTCTCATGTCTGTGCTTAAAGCCCATAAGCGGGCTTTTGCTTGGAAGACCACAGATATTCCAGGTATTAGTCCTAATTTTTGTCAGCATAAAATTGATTTTCTTGATGATGTTAAGCCCGTTGTCCAGAGACAAAGGCGGCTGAATCCTAATATGAAAGAGGTTGTTAAGAAAGAGGTGATTAAGTTGTTAGATGCAGGGAATCATTTTCCTATTGCTGATAGTCCTGGGTTAGTCCTGTTCATTGTGTGCCCAAAAAAGGGGGCATGACAGTTATTGAAAATGATAATAAGGAGCTTTTGGCCACTAGGACTATTACGGGTTGGCGGGTTTGTATAGACTACCGTAAGCTTAATGATGACACCCGTAAGGATCACTTTCCCCTTCCTTTTATTGATCAAATGTTGGAACGTCTTGCAGGGAATGAATATTTTTTTTTCTTGGATGGGTTTTCCGGGTACTTTCAAATACCCATTGATCCCAAGGACCAAGAGAAAACCACTTTCACTTGTCCCTTTGGCACTTTTGCTTATCGGCGAATGCCGTTTGGTTTGTGTAATGCCCCTGGCACACTTTTCAAAGATGCATGTTGGCCATTTTTCAAGATATGATTGAAACTTCCATGGAAGTTTTCATGGATGATTTTTCAGATTTTGGGGATTCTTTTCATTCTTGCTTGAGTAATTTGGATAGGATGTTGGAACGGTGTGAGAGGGCACACCTTGTTTTGAATTGGGAAAAGTGCCATTTTATGGTCACTGAGGGATTGTGTTAGGGCATAAAGTGTCTAAGGCCGGGATTGAGGTTGATCGGGCTAAGATAGATGTAATTGCCAAATTACCCCCGCCTTCCAATGTGAAAGGGGTAAGGAGTTTTCTTGGACATGAAGGTTTTTATCGTCGATTTATTAAGGATTTCTCTAAGATTACTCGTCCTATGACCCACTTGTTGGAGAAGGACGTTCCTTTTGTTTTTGATGATGCTTGTTTGAGTGCTTTTCAGGTATTGAAGGAGAAGTTGACTTATTCTCCTATCATGGTAGCTCCAGATTGGGAATTGCCTTTCGAGTTGATGTGTGATGCAAGTGACTATACTGTTGGAGCTGTGCTAGGGCAAAGGGTTGGGAAACATTTCAAACCCATTTACTTTGCTAGTAAAACTTTGAACCCCTCCCAGCAGAATTACACTACTACAGAAAAGGAGTTGCTTGCAGTGGTATTTGCATTTGATAAGTTTAGATCATATCTTGTTTTGAGTAAGACCATAGTTTTCACTGACCATTCAGCCTTAAGTACCTGTTCTCGAAACAGGATGCTAAACCCAGGCTTATCCGTTGGATTCTTTTGTTGCAAGAATTTGAAATTGAGATAAAGGATAAGAAAGGGGCTGAAAATTTGGCTGCCGACCATTTGAGTCGTTTGGAAAATCCTCACCGGAAGGAACTTCGTGATGGGGAGATCAATGATCACTTCCCCGATGAGTCTTTAATGTTTATTTCTAACTCTGATGAAGCTCCTTGGTTCGCAGATATAGCTAATTATTTGGTTGCAGGTGAGATACCTAATGATTTCACGTCCCAGCAGAAGAAGAAGCTCATATCGGATGTTAAGTATTATTTTTGGGATAATTCATACTTGTTTCGTGTTTGTGCAGAGGGTATGGTAAGGAGATGTGTTGCTGGAGTGAGACAAGAGAGATTTTGGATGCGTGTCACTACGGGCCAACTGGGGTCATTATGGTCCTTCAGTGACGGGTAAGAAAGTTTTTGATGCAGGTTTCTATTGGCCAACAATTTTCAAGGAGGCCCAGACTTTGGTTGAGACTTGTGACATCTGTCAGCGACAGGGGAATATCACTAAACGGGATGAGATGCCTCAACAAAGCATTCAGGTATGTGAGGTTTTTGATGTCTGGGTATAGACTTTATGGGACCATTCCCACCGTCTAATAAGTTTCAGTACATTCTTGTCGCCGTTGACTACGTGTCTAAATGGGCCGAAGCCAAGGCTTTGCCCACGAATGACGCGCGTGTAGTCATTGATTTCTTGAAACAGTTGTTCTGTCGTTTTGGTTGCCCTAGAGCTCTGATTAGTGACCGTGGTACCCATTTTGCAAACCATCAGTTAGCCAAAGTGTTGAAGAGGTACGGTGTTGTCCACTACTTTTCTACCTCATACCATCCACAGACCAGTGGTCAAGTGGAAAACACAAATAGGGCCTTGAAGAGAATTTTGGAGAAAACTGTTGGGAGATAACCCTAAGGTTTGGTCTAAGAAGTTAGATGACGCCTTGTGGGCTTTTAGGACGGCTTATAAGACGCCGATTGGCACCACGCCATACCGGTTGCTCTATGGCAAAACTTGCCATCTTCCTATTGAGATAGAGCATAAGGCGTATTGGGCTTTAAGGAACTTGAATTTGGATTTGATGGAAGCACGTGAACTTAGAATGTTGCAACTCCATGAGCTTGATGAGCTTAGGGTTAGGTGCTTATGAGAATTCGAGGCTATATAAGGAGAGGACCAAGATTTGGCATGATAAGAGGATTCGTAGGAAGGAGTTTCAGGTTGGGGCTAAAGTGTTGTTGTTCTTGTCAAAATTTAAGATTAAGCAACCTAAACTAACTTCTAGGTGGATTGGACCGTTTGAGATTAAGCACGTATACCCATCGGGTTACGTAGAGTTGTTTAAGCGAAATGGTGAAGGATCGTTCATTGTCAATGGTCATCGACTTAAGCTATATTTGGAAGAAGAGCAGGTCGAGGGGATATTTGATGAGATCCCCGAGTTTGAATTTGAAACTTGAAAGTTGGTCGAGTCAAGCTAAAGACTCGTTAATAACTTAAGCGCTTCTCGGGAGGCAACCCGTGTTTATTTTATCGCATTTTATTTTCTTTGAATTAGTTAGATCTTGTTTTAGTAGTAAGTGCAGGTGTGGTTTCGATTTGATGCAGTACCGGGTAAGTTGTTTCACTTTTGATGCATAAAAATTGTGAAGAAATTTCCAGAGACTTTACACTGCGCCGCAGTGGGAAGATCAAATGCCCACTGCGCCGCAACCTGAAACCTCTGGTCACTTGTTGAAATTCTCCTCACTGCGCCGCAGTGGGAGTGAGGAAGCCCCACTGCGCCGCAGTGAGGGGCCGGGTAAGCCAAGTACAGGCCAGGTAGTAAGGTTTTCTTTTACTTTTTTTTACTTTCATTCTATCTTCTTTCTTTCTCTCATCATAGAAGAGAAAAACCTACCACCTCAAATTTTCTTATATCTTTAATCCTTTTTCCAGATTTTTATCTTAATACATTGCATCATGGGAAGAGGAGTAAGTTTTTCTCTTTTGTTTCTTTGTATTTTTCTTTTATTTTGAAGTTTTTTTTTAATTTCTAGGGTTTATGCTAGCTTAATCTTTCGAATTAATTTAGGGGTTTTGATGTTTGTGGGCAATAGAAGCTAATTGGGTGTTAAATCTTTCATCTTGTTCATCCATTATTGATTTTAATTTTGAAATTAGGGTTTTGGAAAAATTGGGGATTTGTTATGAACAAGTGTGGGGGATGTATATGTTGGTTATTGTAGTTTTGAAAAACATTTGGAGATTATTGTTTCATTACCCTGAATTTGTTTGTTTGATTACCCCCTTTTTTGTGCCAAGTTGTGATGAACCCTAAAATTTTGCCTAGATTTCGTGCCTCACTGCGCCGCAGGCGTGCCTCACTGCGCCGCAGTGAGGATCCTCTGCCCAACTTGTTGTTTTACCCCACTGCGCCGCAGTGAGGGTTGTTCATGCCCACTGCGCCGCAGTGGGGGACATTCCTGCCAAAAGTTTTCGTTTGTTTAAATATGGTTCCAACTTTGCATTCCTATTACTCACGTTTATTCGCTTTAATGTTTGTGAATGCAGAATCCATCTTCTAAGCGAAAGGAGGGCAAGGGGCAATCTAGTGAAGCCGCTGATGTTCCTACTAAAACCCCTAGGCAACAGGCGGACGTGCCGCTTATCTTTTTTGAAGGTCAACTGAATGAGAGACATGCTTGGCTATCATTTGAGGGAATTAGGCAGCCTCATAAGAACACTTACAAAAATCAGTTGTTTAGGCTTGCTAAGCATGCCATTTGTCCAGCAAGGTATTTACCTCCTGTACAGGCTCAATTATATGGGGTCCAGGAGGACATTCGTAAATGGTTTTCCATGAGTATGCGAGTTGGAGCTAGGGATGTGAACTGTGATATTTGGAATCGGGTATTTCTTAACCGTGAGCCAGCTTATCGTGAGTTATGTTTGGAATTTTACTCGACTTTGAAACTGAAGAAGGAACTAGGGAAGGTTAAAGACATTTTTGAGGAAAGAATTGTCTGGTTTTATTGTGGGGGACAGCAGAGGAAGCTGTCAATTGCTGAGTTTGGGTATTATTGTGGAATGTATTCGAGGGAAGAATTGCAGAGCCCGGCTCTGAGGGCTATTCTAAAAAAAGGGTATTTTACAAAAGCTGACCTGGGGGATGGAGAGTCGATTGAAGCCTATTACACAAGGGTCACGGGAGGAGAGACGTGGAGCTCCTCTGGTTCAGTTAGCATGTCGAAGATTAAGAATGTCAGATTGAGGTTACTCCACCGCATGCTCGTGACTTTCTTGGTTCAGCGGTCTACTCATTGGGAGAAGGCGTACCAGAATGATCTATGGTTACTTAAGTTATTTTCTGAGGGCTCTCCTAGAAAGTTTGCTTTGCCGCCTCTTGTGCTTTTGGACCATATGTGCAACCATTCTGATGCACAATTGGTTTTTGGTTATTTCATTACTACTATTTACAAGAGAATGGGAGTGTTTGATTCGGATGAGTGCCAAACTTATCTTTCCTTGCCCGTATATCAAGAGACTTTCTTTTATAATGAGTTGATGAGGGCGAAGATAGTGAAGAAGAAGAAGGGGAATGAGCCGGAAAGGTTGTTAGATGATGAGGGAGAGGTTGAGGGACCACCTCCGGATCTGGAGGAGGCTGATGTTGAGATGGCTGATGCTCCACAGGAGCCACCGAGGAGGACTGGTCGTAGCATTCCAGTCCCTCGCTCGTTTGACCTTACACTCTGGGGAACACTATTCAGAATATTTATGAGTCTCAGCAGAACAGTCAGCGAGAGTTTGATGCTTACCAGCGGAGGGGGACCAGGATTTCACCTGGGTTGGATCACAGCAGGCCCACACTAACTATAGCCTTGATTATTATCAGCCTATGTGGGATGCTCAGTATCACGGCCGGAGAGTTTGTTCGACCTGACCCGATTCCTCAGTTCTCCCCACCGCCTATTTATGTCCCCGATTATCGTCAGGGGGGTCAGTCTTTTTCTCTCATACGACTGCCCCGGGGAACATGTCACCACCACCCCATGATTTAGGAGGTTCTCCTCGAGGTCCAGTGCAGTTTGGGGTCTTTCAGGGTGGCCATGATGGCGGCGCTTCTTCATCTTTTGTAGGTTTTGATGCAGGTGTTCATTCAGGATTTGATGCTGGTCATTCGGGAGGAGATGCAGGTGGTTCGGGTTCAGCACAGGAGGAGGCATCCGATTGGGTGTCGAGTATTTTTGGAACACCTGGACTACCTTATGGCTACCATGGACAGCAGCAGTAGTGGAGATGATTCCCATCCGGTACCGTGGGATGGAATCATATGATGTTTGGTTATGTTGGTATTCTCATGTCATTACTTTCGTTATCATTGTCTGGTATCCACCCTACGGGGTGATGAAACATTTGTACTTTCCTTTGTTTCTTTTATTTTCTGCATGATACTCTTTTAGTTTGCATTTTGTATGGATATTTGGGAATGTGTTCTTGTGATGTGTAATTGAGCAGGTTTGATCCGAATTGATGGAAATACTTAGTGGAACCCAAGTGTGGGGGAGGACCCGTTGGATTCTCATTCTCACCTACATTCGTTGGCATTGATTTGTTTGATTGTGTGATCGTGTTAGTAGCTCACTATGATGTCACATGCATATGCTGGCAGTAAGTTCAGCGCAACATTTTTAATTGGCATCTTTACTGACATTGTTTCACACACAGCTCTCGCACCTTCCGTTTTGGACTAAGTTTGTTTCTCCCGTCAACCAAATTGGACTTCCTTTTTAGGAAGAGCAATTTGTGGTGCGGGGTCGACTTACTTGTTTTGAAACGGAATGTGTCCGTAATCCGGTATGTGTTCTCATTCTTTCTGTCTATTTTGCTTACCCCTATTTACCTTAGTTTTGACCGAATATGGACATTGAGGGCATTGTCCATCTTAAGTGTGGGGGTGGGGGGGGTGGCAAATAGGTTTAAGCAACCGGATATATCTCTTTTGTTGTTTTGCCATTGAGATTTAACCGTTCTTGTAGATGTGTCCCTCTCGTAGGCTTTTGGATTTTATCCAGGAGTAAGGGTTCTATCTTGAACTCTGAACTATGATGTGCATGTTTGAGATTGGTGGCTTCGATTTGGTAGGATGACGGAAGATGATATGATTTGAAACTTGTGTTGAGCTTGTCCTTGTGGTAAATTTCTTTTGTCACTTAATTCATAATAACTTAATGAGCAATTTTACTACAAATTTTTTCCTTGGTACAAATTTAATCGGCGAAATGTGTTCTGAACGGTTATTGGGCTAATCCTTGTGGATTGATAACATTACTTGCATACTCAAATTTCCCAAACACCTAAAGTTGTGAGATTCATTGTTCATATATAGATGTGCTTGGTGTTTGCGGTTTTGGTTTGATTTCCTTGTAATTTGTCCCTCTCTTAGGCTCTTGGATTTATTCGGGAGTAAGGGTTCCATTTCGAACTCTGCACTAAGATAGTGCGAATTTGAGGTTAATTTATTCCATTTCCGGGTTCTTTCTTGATATGAGTGTGCCGGTGATGTGTTGATTCTAGAACTTGGCCTGGTGATCGTTACGAGACCGCAGTGAGATCACTTTTGTGATATAAGTACATTGGATGACGAATTGGGATATTAGGTTTGACCCATATTTTCTTTCTTTTCACCCCTTGCTTATGTATATTTTTACCTTTACATACTTTTATACATGTACATACATGTTTTGTGTAGCTGGCTACTCTGGTCAGTGATTTTCCTTTCTTTGTAAACCTTTGTTGCACTCATCTTTAGTGCAAGATACATTTAGACACCCTTTTTGAACTTAGCCTTTTCCTTTGTATAAATCCACTTAAATATGTAAACTTACCTCGCCATACCGATAGTCTAATTTTGGGGGGCCATTGATTGTCATTGGTTTGTTTGGGCGGTTTGGGAGAGCTTCAGTGGGTTGTCAGTTGGAATATTCTTGGTCTATGGGAATACGCCGATTGGGCAAGTTATTGGGGAATGTATTTGATTGTTCAAAGGAAGTATATTGTTATAGACATTGTTCATCATTGTAAGAGGGTGCCTACTAGTAGAGTAAAAATGGTTCAAAATAAAGAAAAAAAAGTGAAAAAACAGAAAAATAAAAAAAAAAGAGAAAAAATGAAATAAGAAAAAAAAAGAAAGAAAAGAACTTGGGCTACTAGTGGGTACTTCTCATTTTTATATGTCAAAAGAATTGTTGTATCATTGGTTCGTGAATAGAATGGAAGATTTGGTTGTTACTAAGTTGTTTGAAGTTGATACACCACAATGGTGTCGGGTTTTGCTTGTTACTTTTGAGGTGTGTTCATGGGATAGCATCTTATGGGTTGGTGGCAATCAATGGTAAGGGTTAATTAGACTATTTTGTACATAACTTATACTTTTGTTATTTCCTATCACTAACCTAAATTTCCCAAAATCCCATTGTAAATACCCTTAGCCTAACATTACAACCGATTATATGCCATATTTTGATGATGTACTTGGTGCTCACGCCATGTCGGTGAAGCTATGATCCTTGTTCAAGCCTATGGTAAGATATGCATCACGACCGAGCAATGAGTGATTATTCATATATATTCAACCCCAATAGTAAGTTCATTGGAGTAGGATGATTTTGATAGGCTCATTTGTTTCACTTTTGCTTAGTCGTGTTATTGAGGCTTGTGGATTGTTCAGATATTGTCAAACATTTCGGATTTTCAGTTAAGATTAAAACTGCTTCACCAAAGTCCTTGTCATCGACATACTTGGTTTGGCTTCTTTTTGATAATCGTAATGTGTTTATATAGCTTCGTGCCAAGGAATGCTTTTGCTTAATTTCCAGATTTGCTTGAGGACAAGCAACGCTCAAGTGTGGGGGGATTGATGTGACCAATTTATATAGATCGCCCACATCATTATTGGCCTTTTTCGTATGTGTTTTGAGTCAATTTTGTATGCATTTGGCGCGTTTATGGTGTTTGTTAGTGCTTTCAGGTTCTTAGCAGGTTGTGCGTCCATTTGGTGCATTTTCTGACGATTTTAGGCCAAGATGTTGATCCGAGTGTTCGAGAGCTGTTAATAAAGAAGAACCAAAAATTTCAGCAAGTTTACACTGCGCCGCAGTGGGAGGGATGTTGCCCCAATGCGCCGCATCCACTGGTGAAGAAGCCACATGAATTCCAGCAAGTATGAGTTGCACCGCAGTGGGAGTATTCACACCCCACTGCGCCGCAGTCGTCGGGAAAAAGAAATAATTTCAGTGGATTTTCACTGCGCCGCAGTGGGAGGGATGTTGCCCCACTGCGCCGCAGTCGCATGTTGATCAAGAACAAAACATTTTCCAGGGATATCCCACTGCGCCGCAGTGGGAGTGCGCTAGCCTCACTGCGGCGCAGTCAGCCGTACGGGGAGACCAGGGCTACAGCCCTTTTGCATCAGATTTGGGGAGGTATAAATAGAAAAAAAACCCTAATTCCAATCAAAGTTTTCTTTCTAGGAGCTGTTCTACCGCGAATTCTTTCAAGGATCATCTCAGATTTCATCATTGGATTCATTGAAGATTCAAGAACACCCATCTAGATCGTATCTAATTTTCTGTCTTGCAATTTATTCAACAATCATTGTTACAATATGTTCTCTTTCAATTTCTTTTATGAATGTCAATTTAGCATGAGTGGCTAGATTTCTAATCATCCACTTTGATGAAACTTGACGAATGATATGATTGCAATATTTTAATTCAAGAGTTGATTCAATTATCGTTGTGTCATGATCTTTATCAATTAATTCCTTGTGATTTATTCTTTTGATGTTGATGGTTTATGTGTTCATCGTTAGTGGTACTAGGTGAATGTGTTTATCGTCTCAATTCGATTGTCTATGGTCGGTTGTCACCGGTTCATGGTATGACGGTGAATATCAAATCTATAATAGGAATTAATCAGTAAACGTGTTTCGAAACAGTTGGTGGTACCACGTTTTCATTCACATAGGCATAATTGGTAATGGGATAATCAAGCAAACTAATTGTTGGGGAGATTTTCTAGGCATTGGTGGTACCGGCTTGGGTAATTTAACTAGCAACTTAGGTGTTTGGGTGATTTGCGAGCGGTTGGTGGTACCACGTGAGCATTTTTATCCTTTCACGATTATCTTGTCAACTCTAAAGAATTTGATCTTTAACGTGTGCAATCATAACTGAAGTCAAGTGGATTCGAAGTGGATGATCTTTATTTATATTGTCTGAACTTTCTTTACTTTCAATTGTCTTGTCATTTTAATTTCTTTAATTTCAAATTGTCAAAGTGAGGTAGCAATTCGGCTACGGTTCCATCCTTTTCTAAAACTACTTTAGCAAACAATTATTTCAAAACCAATCCCCGCGAACGATCTCGGACTTACTACTTACTATACTATATAGCGATCAGGTCCACTGCCTGAAAGTGTGTAGTAGTCGGTTTTTAGTGGGTACTTGTTTATAAATTTTACAAACTCGATTTCACACATCAAGTTATTTTGTGTTTATTATGTTTGCGTTGATTGTGTTGTTCATCTTGATAGCAAGTTTGTCATATGCATATGCTGGCAGTAAGTTCAGCGCCATATTTTGTTGGCATCATATTCAGGCATGGAACACAGGTCATACCCGAAGTTTTTCTTGTTCTTATTTTGTTTTTGTTTACTTTCCCCTATTTCCCTAGTTTGCCTTAGTTCATTGGACATTGAGGGCATTGTCCAACTCAAGTGTGGGGGGGTGGTAAATAGGAAAAAGTCGGGTATTTTAGAGGATTTTTAAAACTTTTGCATGCTTGTCCTTGTAGTTAATTGCTTTTGTCACCTAATTATAGATATTAATGAGCAATTTGACTACACCCTTGGTACAAAATTTAATTGGTGGAATGTGTCTTGATTGATTAATTAGGCAATCCCTTCTGGATTAATAATATGACTAGCACGCTCAAAGCACCAAAACACCCAAATTGTGAGATTATTGATTCATTGCTAGTTATGATAGGTGTACGGTTTTGGAATTATTAGCCTTGTAAATTTGTCCCTCTCGTAGGCTTTTGGATTTATCCAAGAGTAAGGGTTCTTTAGAGCTCTGAACTATGATGTGCAAGTTTGAGGTTGGTTTTTCCACTTTCCGGATTATTTCATTTGCTATGAGTGTGCCGGTGATTGCGTTGATTCTAGAACTTGTCTTGGTTGATCGTTCCGTGTTATTTATCAGAAGAGGCAAATTTAGGATTAAAACCTTTGTTCTTTGTATGTTCACCCCTTGTTTCGTAAATAATTGTTATGTGCATGTTTTGTTAATGTGCTTAGTAGCTAACTACACTGGTTAGTGAACCACCTGTTTAAACCCTTATGTTGCACTCACTTTTAGTGCAAGAAACAATAGAAAACATGTTGTCATTAGCCTGTTCTTTGTTATTAAATCCACCTAATATACACCTCCTCGCTATACCGATAGTCGAAGTCCTGGTGGGTCATTGGTTGCCTATGCTAGTGGAGGGTTTGGGGTTGTCCTTTATGTCGAGTTGGGATATTCTCGGTTACTGAGAATAGATTGATTTCGTCATGATTGTTTGGATAAAGTCTGGAGCGTTCATTTGAGCATATGAGTACATGATTTGTCACTGTTTCAATATTATTTAGAGAATACCAATTAGTCAGAGTAAAAGTAGCAAAAAAAAGAGAGAATAAAAGAATTGAAAAACAGAAAAAAAAAAAAAAGAGCTTGGGCTGTCAGTTGGTATTTCTCACTTTTGGTCAAATCATTTTTGTAAGTTGGTACATCAATTTCACCAACGAAAGGATCTTAATGCTATAATCTTAAGTTGTAATTTGAGGGTTGGCGCGTTTGTTTAAGCCAACATGGTTAGATTTGGTTGATTGAGTTGTTTAATGTCATACACCACAATGGTGTCGGTTTTTAATCGTCTATTGGGGGTATTGTCTGGACAACTTCTCGGGTTTTGGACCGTTGGCAACTAATGACATGGGATTGTTTATGGACTAGACTATATGTGAAAACTTTGTTAAATGTTGTGTTATTTCTTTGTTAGCACCATTTGTTTACCCAAATTTCCATACCCTTTCAAATACCTTGTTTAGCCTTAAAGTTCATTCAAACCCTTAAAGTCCTCTTTTGATAGACGTTGTGGTGCTTGCATCATGGCGGTGAAGGAACGAACCTAGTACAAGCCTATGGTTAAAAGATTATGCATCACGACTAGGCATTGAGTGATTATTCAAATATTCAACCCCAAAAGTAAGTTAGTTGGAGTAGGATAGATGAGATATCATTGATTCTTTTGTGCTTAGTCGTGTTATTAAGGCTTGTATATCAGTCAAGTATTGTCAAACATTCCAGTTTTCATTTAAGATTAAAACTGCCTAACCATCTTTTCATTTTCATGAATGGTTGAGCTTCTTTTTGATTACTGTAATGTGATCTCCATTATGTACCAAGGTTATTTGAGTTTTGAAGTTTGGAATTGCTTGAGGACAAGCAAAGCTTAAGTGTGGGGGATTTGATGTGTCGTATTTTATACATTTCCCACATGATTTTTAGTACCGATTATTTGTAATTTTTATAGTTTTATATCCAACTTTCGATGCTTTGAGGTAGTGTTGAGTGTTTTCAGGTTGGAGAACGATTATACGGATGAATTGGTTGATTTTGATGATCCATAGAAGAAACGAGAGAAGGATTCGGTTGGATTCAATTGAAAGACAAAGAAAACACTTCTTGGAAAGTGTAACGGCCGTTAAAAATGTAACACCCATTACACATTTGTCCCTGTAACGGTTGCATAATTGCCGTTAGGGTTTGTTTCAGAAAAGTGGCCTTGTAACGGGCGTTACATATGTAACGGGTGTTACACGGGGATTTTATATAAATACTTGGCTAGGGTTCTGAATAATGGACGAATTTGGTGGAGATTTTTCATAGCATTGCTCATAGTTTCTATTGCTTTAGAGAAAACAAACTGTTAGGGTTTTCATCTTTTCAGCTTTGGATTACAATCATTGTTGCTACCGGATTCATTGCAATTCATTGGTATAATATGATTTCTTCTATTATTCTTTGTTTTTATCTATTCAATATGAGAGGCTAAATTCTTCAACACCAGCTTGGGTAGTGAACATGTCATAGGGTCGATTTAATGTTACTTGCAATTGTTGAACAAGATTTCTATGTTTAATCGCAGATCCGCATTTATTTGAGTTTAATATTTATTTATCTTTTATATAATTAATTGATGATTGTAATTAGAAGTTCGGGAGAAATCTATGTCATTGTCAATTGGTTTATGAAACGGTTAATCGGTCTTTAATTAACCTAAAGTCGTTGGAGTTCGGGAGAAACTAGCGATAAAGATTTTAAACAATAAAATTCATTTTGAGTGTGTAAACGTTTATGATAGAGGGATCTGATTAAGCGAATAAGCAGTTCGGGAAAGCTTTTAAAGATTAAATCATAAAATCAACTTAGGTTCTTAATGCTTAATTGTTTTGAGTAGAAATTATTCGCGGGAGCGATAACTATATTTCGAGCAATTAAAGTTTCAAGTATAACGGGAGTTCATCTTGACTACCTTTTAAGTCGTTCAATAATGCAAGTAATGTTTAGACCCGGTGATTGACATGTAAGCTGATCCAAGTGGGTGTCTTTTAATATTATTGTCTTTAAAAATCATTTTTACTTTCGTCTTCCGACGAACCCTGCCCCGGTCATACCGGATTTCTTTTCGATTAATCCTTTGGGATTACTAATTATTTGCTAACTTTTGCAATGTGACAATTCGGTCACAACCCCCCTATTTACTTGAATTACTTAATGTCAACAATTACTTAGTTTTAGTCCCTGTGTTCGATCCTGGACTTACCTTTTAGCTATACTATATACGAACGGGTCCACTGCCCGAGAGTGTGTAGTAGTCAGTTTTGGGGTATTTCTTGTTTTAATTTTTAAACTCGATTTTACACATCAAGTTTTTGGCGCCGCTGCCGGGGACTTAATTTTAAGTAGTTGTTTATTTTGTAGTTCGATCCTTTTTCACATTCATTTGTGAGAAAGTTATTGCTTTATTAGATAGTTTGTATTTTTCATTTCAATTATACCACAGGTGCGGTTGACGGTTTGTTTGTGGTGATTGTGCAGGTTCTTGCTAGTTGATGAACACAAGAGCTTCTGGCCGACCTTTGCTTAGCCCATTGTCTAATCCAGGGAAAGTCAGACGTCGACTTGTGTCAAGAGATAACCGGGAACCATCCACACCAGTCAAAATAGATTTAGAAACCGAAACTAGTGTCCCACCCGTTCAGGATTCAGAAGATCAGTTGGTTAATAGGTTGAAAGAAGCAGGTAGAGTGTTTGAAACATGTGAAGACTCAGATTCAGATACTGAGGAGAAAGTTCAAACACCTGAGCCGAGTGTACTTGTATTCCCTCGGGTTAACCTTAATATTAACCAACAACCAAGGGGTAGAAGAATGGGTGATGAACAACCGGTAGATCCGAATGCTCGTCCTTACGGGGAGAGAAGAAGAAATATACCGGCGGACCGGGGCACAGCTATTCGCCCTCCGGCTATTTCAGTAGATTTCTCTTTGAAAGGGAATCACCTCAAGAGTGTTGAAGAGGACAAGTTTGATGGGATTCGAAGAACCGACCCTTATGCACATCTTGAGAGGTTTGAGAAGATTTGCAGGTTATATCAGTATGGAACATGGCAAACTGAAGCTGTTAAACTTGAGCTATTTCCATTAACTCTCATTGGAGATGCAGCTGCTTGGTTTAAGGAGTTACCCGATAACTTATTCACCACTTGGGCCGAACTTCGTGAAGGATTTATTGATGAGTTCTATTCATTAAGAACTCAAAGGCAATTGGAAAATAAAATCAGAGGATTTACTCAAGACAGTGGTGAGGATGTTGTTGATGCATGGAAACGGTTCAAGGAAATGCAAAGAAATTGCCCCGGACATAGTATGGGTACTGAAGAAAGTTTTGAGATTTTCTATGATGGACTGGATAGAAAGACTAAAAGGGAGCTCGGTTATGCATTTGGGGGAAGTTTAAACAACATTTCCCCGAATGAAGGATACAAGATCCTTGAAGATATGGCGAAAGAGTATTCAACCAGGGATGAGGAACGAGATAGGAGATCCAGTAGAAGTACCGTGGCTAAGGTTGAGAGTAATGAGGATTCAAAACTTGTTACTGAAGTCAAGGCTCTCGAAGCAAATGAATGAGAGGTTTGATAATCAAGATAGCAGATTCAAGAGCCTTGAAAGAGATGTTAAGGTTATGGCTGACTGTTGTGAGCATTGTGGGGACTTGCATTATACGGAGGATTGCCCGGATAAACCAGTTCAAGATGTTAGTTACGTTCAGAATCAAGGGAATTTCAACCAAAATACCGGTTATCAAAACCGGCCATCAGGTAGTTCTTACCCTACTTCTTCTTCTTTTAATGCTAACAGTTCTGGTTATGGTGGTAACAGGTTTAGTAGGTTCAACAATCAACGAGGCTCGGATCCAGAACTAAGAGAGATAGTGAAGGATTTCATTAGTGCCCAGAAGGCAACTAATGAACATGTTGCAGAAGAGTCCAAGAAGGTGATTTCTGTGTTGGACGCTTTGACTACTCGTTTGGATGGATTGGGGCACAAGCTGGATCAAAACGCGAAAAACCATCAAGCTACAATCAAAGATTTGGAAGGAAGGATTGAGAGGCTCGGGAACTCTAATAGACCACTCGGTACTTTACCGAGTAACACTCAACAAAACCCGAAACCTCAATCAAATAACCAAGGGCAATGGCAGAAGTATACCCCTCCTAATGTTAGAAACGAGCAAGTAAATGCAATCACTACGAGGGCAGGTAAGACTTATAATTCTGAAAATCCTTTACCTGATGATTCTACCCCACTTGTGCAGGTTAATGAAGCTGATGAGACTGTCGATGATGAGATTGAGATGGAGCCGAACCCAGCCGTGAAGACACCGGCCGTTCCATCCAAGCCCGTTGAGAAACCGACGTGAAGCCATATCAACCCAAGATCCCATTTCCTCAGAGATTGGCGAAAGATAAGCTGAAGGAGCAAATGGACAAATTTGTAAGTCATCTAAGTAAGTTGCACATTAATATACCATTTTTAGATGCAATTGTGTAGATGCCAGGTTATGCAAAGTGTTTGAGACATATTTTGATGAATAAGAAAAATCTGGCGGGGGTGGCTACTACAGTGCTTGAGGATGTTTGTTCAGCAGCAGTAACAGGTAGGTTGCCCGAGAAACGCGGGGATCCAGGTAGTTTTACTATCCCTTGTAAGATTGGTAATTTATTGGTAAAACGTGCCTTAAATGATTCGGGAGCAAGTATTAATCTGATGCCTTCATCGATTTATTCTAAGTTGAATTTAGGAGAACCGAAACCGATTAAAATGAAAATCCATTTGGCCGATAAATCTGAAATTAAACCAATGGGGATTTTGGAAGATGTGTTAGTCAAGGTGGGTGGTTTGGTTTTTCCTGTAGATTTTGTCTTATTAATGAAGCATTAGATGTGCCCCTTATTCTAGGAAGACCGTTCCTTGCTACTGCCGATGCTAACATTGAGGTTGGTAGTGGTAAGCTTACATTGAGAGCATGAAATGAGTCAGTGACATTCTTGAATACTTGTAATATTTCTTTACCTAATGCTGCTAACTCTGTTGAGATTGCATGTGTTAGCTCTATAGATTTGCAGATTGATGCATGGTTAGACAAGAAGAGGAAGTTGAGGTGAAGTCAACAGCAGTGCCTGTTTCTAAACAAACGGATAGCCCGTGTGCTAAGATCCGTAAACTTTACAGTCGTTTGAAGTCTGCTGTTTCTCATGGTAATGTAAGTTGTCTGAAGAGTTGTGCTCGAATTTATCAACAAAGGAGAAAGAGGAGTTGATGATGGTTGTTGATACTTCCGGGCGAGCGAATGATTGGATTTCTGAAAAGGTGAAAGGTAACTGTTTCTCTCCTTTCAAGGGTAGACTGTAACATCCGTAATTTTTACCTGTTTGACTGTACTTGTAATTTGATTAACTACTTTAATAAACGAAAACTTTGGGCCTAATTGTGTTCATTTATCTATAAATTGGACCAATTATAATGTCATAATTGGATTTCTAGAATTAAGCCCATGTTGCAAGACCATGATGTTGGCCCATATGTGATAAGGAAAATATATTATAAGACGATAATTGAGTAACTGTGTTAACAGGAAGAAACGTATATGAGAAGCCTTAAGTAAAATGTACGGTTTAAACAGTGTCGGTGGCAGAGTGTCGGTGGATAAACATATGGCTAGTGACTACTAATATCTATCATGTTGATAAAATAATAATAATAATAACCGATTAATGATTGAGGGACAATGAAACGTGAATAATTTGACACATATGGAATAAAACTACAAAGAATTGTGAAGCTATAATTATATCCGTGAATTTCGCATTTAGAAGACTTTCGTGACTCATCTGTTTCCTTTTCTTTTGGCTTTTTGCCTATCTAATTACGTTGTCTCTATCTTTCTCAATTAAGCAATTAATCAATCTATATATATTATATATATAGCTGCACACCCACTAGACTCACCCACACCAATCACTCACACACCACTAGACTCACCACACACAATCACTCACATATATATATATATAACACTTGATCGTCATCTCCAAAATAGCCCTCCCTCATTCTCGGCTCAACAACCTCACGGTTCCCACCACCCCACACCTCATAGCCGCCCCTTGTTGGACCGATCAAAAATAAAACTAAATACCAATATTTAGTACGGGTAAATAGAGTATCGTATCCTCAGGGAATCATGGGAAAGTGTCAAATAAGTTACAAAATGTATTTAAACTAGGCATAAACTTAGAATTGAGTTTTGGATTGATTTAATTAAACTAGAAATGATCATAAACTTAACACAAGAATTTAATAATAAGGTAAGACCATTCTTATGATCCCAATTATGTTTTCAAAAGTATAACCTAACTTATATCCGTTGGAAATCACATAGACATGATTCGTTATAATTTTGAATGAATGAATTTCAGGAACCGATTAATTAGGTTGTGATGATTAATGATAATGAAACCAAGTAATTGACACAACTAAATTATCTATTCAAAAATCAGATTACAATTAATAAGAGATTATTCCAATAATTAATGATTAACAATAAATTGAAACCAAAAGATAGATGGAAATCATTCAAGGTTAAAAACATGTAATCATTCATTCAAATCCAAACAACATTAGATGCAAAACACAATTAAGAATTAAACATCTAATCCAACATAAATATAAGAAAGGTTGAATACAATTGTCTTACATAATTGTTCACATAAGAATTATCTAAAGAGAGATTAGCCTTCCATGTTCATCAATGAATCTTCAATTTGGATTGTCATCTCCTTTGAAATATGAATTGATGATGATTTTGGGGCTTGGGAATAGTGTATTGCTGCTCTAAAACTCAGAGATTAGGGCTTGTGTGTGTGTTAATTCGTATGTGATTAGTTACCCCCAAGTTACAATTAACACCCTTAAAATTCGACTTCCGATCAGTGGTTGGCGTAACCTACGCCCAATCTGGGCGTAAGGTACGCCCCTTGTAAATCTGCCCAGCGTAACCTACGCCAATCCTGGGCGTAAGGTACGCTTGTTGTATCTTTGATCTTCACCTGGCGTAAGCTACGCTTGATTCCAGCGTAAGCTACGCCTACTTCAATTTTGCCTGGCGTAAGGTACGGCCAAGACTGGCGTAACCTACGCCCTTTATAACTTCAGTTTTCCAGAATTCAAGAATTTGACTTTCTTTGACTTTGAGTTTCATTCGACTTCCTTTTCGACCCAATTAGTCCAACTAAGCACTTAGAACCTGAAACACTTAAACAAACATAAAAACGCCCTAATCGTCTATTAACATGCACAAGACAATCCGATTTTATCCATTAAGATCATGTCTTTTAGGCGTTTATCACATTCCCCAACTTAATCCTTTGTCGTCCCGAAAAAGACATTCATTATGTGACAAGCTAATTTACAATCCTATAATACTTCCTATCACCAAAGACACACCATATAGGAGTTATATCCATTATACATGCATGTAAAACTCAACCCTCAAGTAATCTTCAAAGTACACTTGGGCGAAACTAAGCAATGCAAACCAAATCACATAACACAATCAACTCATAAGACTTACAACTATCAAAAGATTTACGACTAGCAAATAGAAATATATAAAGGTGCAATTAAACCTAATAAACCTCAAGTTTGCCACAACACTTGTACCACACTTCTCACAATTTGCACTCCCCTCGGTTCATATTTTGAGTGATTTTAGCAAAAGATGTGCTAATATGTCTATATGAAGCTCACAACTCATTATTGCACACTAAAAGTCATAGGCTAGTACACAAATCGAACCAAGACCTCATAACTCAAACTATCACTTCGGTATATTCATACAAAATTGATGGAAATATGGAATGAAACACGGTAATGATTCTCATTTGGGCGATTTACTAGAATGATTTTGGAACATTTCACTTTTGATTCTTTTTGATCAACTTTACATGGATAATTGAATTGGTTTTCATTTATGACCATATACTTTGACTTTTCAACCGGATTTTGCAATTTTGACTTTGACTTTGTTCTTTCTTTCGATTCTTCATAAACAACACAACTTTGAACAATTAACGAATTTCATGACAAGGTGAAGTGGAATATGGATTGAATTGTATGATTGTTTTGTGATTTTAAGCACATAATCCAAGCTAGAGGTCTCGACACGATAAGTGCACTAGTTCTAACCTAGTGTACAATAATGGTTCACACAATATGATCATCACGAGAATTCAAGCTACGCTAACCAATCATTGACGAGGCTTTTTCTCTCATTAAATTGAAGGATATAACGGATATATAAAGTGTGATACATGCATTGGAGCTCACAATTGGCATATTACCCATATTTGCACATTTGTATGTTTTTACTTGCTAGCAACTCTATCAAGATGCTCATAAGTCAACCATGTCATGCAATCTAATCTACACTACCTAGCCCCACTTACATGTACAAATCCAATCACAAGAAAATCTCATTTTACAACATGTATAGCTAATATAACTCGAATATTTTGTCTCTTTGATTCAATTCCGCATCACAAGAAGGTAAATCAACATCTAAACTAAAAACATAAAGGAAATCAACAAGAAAATGAATTCTACCTATGAAATTGAAAATGCAAAACACAAAATAAACACATAATCACATAGTCACACAAGAAAAACAGAAAGATAAATGGAAGGTACCATCACTGTGGTGGAGCTCGCCGTCCAAAGATCGACTCCATTAGGCCCTGATATAGAGATTGGGCCTCAAATGGATCAGAAGCTGCTGGTGGATCATTCGAGCTCCCCTCAACCCGTCCAACACAAGAATGTCTCGGGAACCACTCAGAATCGTGGCTCTGAGGATAATATGGATGGGCGATGGAAACATAAGGCTGCCTGTAATCATATGCAGGAGGAGTCTCCACATAATCAAGTCCTGCAATGTGGTCCTGGTGGTGGCGCACTTGCTCAAAATAATCAAACTGCTGTCTCCTATCCTGTTCATGAGCATATAGCCATCCCTAACTCATAACTCCTCCGCTGTACCCCCTGCTGAGCAGTCATATCCCACATGCTCCTCTCATATGATGTCCACTGACTATAATCACTTGGCTGCTCATAACCAAAGCTCGGTCCAGTACCCCCAAATCCAGAACCCAACAAACCATCTCTTCTTCCTTCAAAACTCCCTCTAGCACTACTCGCTTCACCCCTCTGATTAACACCCATTTGCTCCATTTGTTCTATCGCCTCCTCCCTAGTAATCCCAGCCTTTGGAGCTATCAGATAACCACCACTCTTCAAATCCTTGAGAAGTTTAAATTGTGGGTGATCCTGAAACTCCCACTCATTCCCTTTCAACAGTCTTTTCATATGTAAGGAGTATTACTCAAATACTCCATATTGGTCTCCTTTGGGACTACCTTATGAATTTGGAGGAGACGGCAATGAGTTTCGGGTGAGGAATGACAAGTTTGTTTCTTTTGTTTCTTGCATCCCAAATGTTAGACATTACAATTTGTCTAAACGATAAGGCTAGGTTTCCCGTGACCAAGGCATATAACACCAGAACATCATGGTGCCTAACCATGCTCTTATCACTAGTGCGAGGGCAAACATTCCAACTCAAAATTGACATTATCAACCGGGGTAATGGCTTCAACAAAGAACGTTCCATCCTAAAGGTTGTGCTTATATTGTCTTGTGGGACAACAAAAACCTCAGCTAACATATCAAGCCAATTATCCGGTGTTTCTACCCCTGTTAAGTACTTCTCATCAATATAATCAAAAGCCCTCCCCGAAGTAGCACCCGTGTCAAATTTAGCTATCTTATCTAAGGTAGCAAAAGACATTGTTACCTTTTTCCATTGACCGTGCCTACTAACTTAGAAGTCACCGGGGGGTTATTTCCTGGAGTCAACTCTAAAGTACCCAACCAATTAATAATCCCATCTAAGTAAATCTCGCATGATCACCATTACTCCAAGTTAACACTTGTTTCCAACCCATTTGTTCAAACGCTTCAACCATCCCAAACCCTCTAAATTCGGACAAGACAAGTGTTCTCTCACCCAACAATTGATCCATCAAATTCCTAGCCTCAGCCATTTTTTCTTTAAATAAAATCAAATGCCATTCATCAGGTAAATTACATAAGGGCATACCTTGTCTCCATTCGGGTTTTTCATTCTCAACCTCCATCTCATCACTTGCCTGTGGTGAGTTTCTTTCTTCTTCTTCTGATGATGATTCATCTTGAACCATTGGTCTTTTCTTCTTGCTTGGTTGTTGACTTGACGAAGAGGCACCTTTCTTGCTTAGGCTCTTTATCAATTTCCCTGCTGCTTTCTTCATATTTTCAACAAAACTAACAACAAATAACAAACTTTAGCAAAGATTAGTGAATTAAAGCAAATTAATAAGAAAATTGAAAAAATTCGAAATTAAACTCACACAAATCTTGAGAAATAGGCTGAAATTAGAGAAACAATTATAGGGGTTTTGTAGCCCTTGAAAAGTTATGCAATTTAGCCTCAAAAATTATTGAAATTGATGGAAAATTGAGTGAGTAATGGATGATTAAAGGTTAGGGTTTTGGTTGAAGTTCTTGGGAAATATTGAAGAAAAGAAAGAGTGCAGAGAGATATGGTGAAATAATGATGGTGGATCGACTAAGTGGCTGAAATTAAAAGGATTTTCAGATTTTTCGATTTTATTAAATTAAAAAAAAAAACGAACCTGGGCCTTACCGTACTTTACGCTGACATCCAGCGTAACCTACGCCTGTTTATTTCAGACTTACCGTAACTTACGCCCAAAGACCCCGTAACCTACGCCCGGTCAGAATCCTGAACTACTTGATTATCAACAAGCGTAACCTACGCATGGAATCGACGTAACCTACGCTAGGTCTGTTTGTGCTGCCGTAACTTACGCCCAATATGAGCGTACCTTACGCCTCTCTAGAAAATGCATTTTTGGCGTAAGGTGGGCGTAAAGTAGGCCGTAAACAGTGAGTTTTGAGCGTAAGGTTCATTTCAACATTCCAGGGCACCGTAACCTACGCCCCATGGACCGTAGGTTACGCCCCTTATTGACTTTTATTGACTTTTTTTTTTTTTTTTTAACTACAGCCACAAACAACTTTTAAGAATTTGCAATTATATCAAAATTAAACTCCCTTCCCCAACTTAAAGGTACATTGTCCCCAATGTACACCCGAAATTAGAAATGAGTTCATCGGCTCGAAAAATTGCAAAACGATTTACTTTTTCACCCAACCGACCTTCCCCAACTTAATTCTCAAGCATCGGTGCTGAGAATTAAGTTTCTTGTGTGATTATGCAACAAAAATACCAAAACAACTAAACAAAATTGAAACAAAAATGAAAACGTACCGAATTTGAAGCTATAAACAATCAAACAAACAACGGGTTGCCTCCCGTTTAGCGCTAAGTTTATTGTCCTCAGCCCGACATTACCTCAAATGATGTTCAAACAACCTCATAGGATGGTGGACTTGAGATGAAGTTCACCATTTCCTTTGTAGCTCCATTGATGTCGGTTGCATCCAAATACGGCTTCAAACGATGTCCATTGACCATTTGCTTCACTCCATCTTTCGGATCTTCAATTTCAATTTCTCCAAACTTTCCGACTCTTGTGATGATATAAGGACCCATCCACTTGCTCTTGAGTTTTCCCGGAAAGAATTTGAGCCTTGAATTGTAAAGCCAAACCTTTTGGCCAACTTCGAACACCTTCTTCTTCAATTTGGCATCATGAACCGCTTTCATCTTGTCTTTATAGGTTGATGCACATTCATATGCCTCATTTCTTAACTCTTCCAATTCACATAGTTGCAACTTTCTTTCTTTGCCTGCATTCTCAAAATCCATGTTAACGGTCTTAACGGCCCACAATGCCCTATGTGCTAGTTCCATTGGAAGATGACAACCCTTCCCATAAACCAACCGGTACGGAGTAGTGCCAATAGGTGTCTTAAAAGCGGTTCGGTAAGCCCATAAAGCATCATTGAGTTTGGTTGACCAATCTTTTCTATCGGGTCTTACCGTCTTTTGCAAAATTTTTTAATTTGCCTATTGGACACTTCAACTTGCCCACTTGTTTGTGGGTGATATGGAGTGGCAATCCGGTGGTTTATGCCATACCGTTTGAGAAGTTTTCCAAACTAAAATTTTTTGAAATGAGATCCCCCATCGCTTATGATCACACGAGGGATTCCAAATCTTGAGAAAATGTTGCTTTGGACAAACTTGCACACAACGGTATGGTCATTGGTCTTGGTGGCTATGGCTTCTACCCATTTTGACACATAATCTACCGCCACCAAAATATAGTAATTACCAAAAGAATTAGGGAAAGGACCCATAAAATCAATGCCCCATACATCAAATATATTAACAACTAAAATGGGTTGCATGGGCATCTCATTTCTCTTAGTAATACTACCTAGTTGTTGACACCTAACACATTTTTTAACAAATTCGGCGGCATCCTTAAAAATGCTAGGCCAAAACAAACCACACATAAGAACCTTATAACCTGTCTTTTGGCCGCTGAAATGACCTCCACATGCAAATGAGTGTGCATGAGTCAACACCTCTTGAATCTCTTCATCCGGAACACACCTTCTCACCAATTGATCCGGGCCAACTTTGAACAAATCCGGCTCATCCCAAATGTATTGCTTTGCTTGTGCAAGGAATTGTTGCTTCTTTCTCTTGGCCCAATGTTCCGGTAGCTTACCTGCAGACAAAAAGTTAACAATATTTGCATACCAAGGGACAACAGAAACGGTTAGTAAATATTCATCCGGAAATGTCTCGTTGATCTCCTTGGTTGAATCATCATCCATAACTTGAATTCTTGACAAGTGGTCCGCCACCACATTCTCACTCCCTTTCTTATCTCGGATCTCCAAATCAAACTCTTGTAGTAGCAAGACCCATCTAATTAGCCTTGGCTTTGCATCCTTCTTTTCCATCAAATGCTTAACCGCGCTATGATCTGTGTACACTATAACTTTGCTACCACAAATATAAGAACGAAACTTGTCAAGAGCATAAACAACTGCAAGCAATTCCTTTTCAGTGGTGGTATAATTCAATTGGGCATCCGATAAAGTCTTGCTTGCATAATAAATCACAACGGGTTTCTTGTCCACCCGTTGTCCCAAAACAGCCCCAATGGCAAAGTCACTTGCATCACACATGATTTCAAATGGCATGGACCAATTAGGTGATTGCAAAATGGGGGCTTCAACCAATTTCTCTTTTAAGGTTTCAAAAGCTTTTACGCATTCATTATCAAACACAAATGGGACATCTTTCAACAACAAATTACACAATGGTTTGGTAATGACACTAAATCCTTTTATAAACCTTCTATAAAATCCGGCATGTCCAAGAAAAGAACGGACACCCTTGACATTGGTTGGAGGGGGTAAAGTAGAAATGACTTTGATTTTGGCCCGGTCAACTTCCATGCCTTTCTTTGAAATCACATGACCCAAAACCGTCCCCTCTTGAACCATAAAGTGACTCTTTTCCCAACTTAAGACCAAGTTCGTTTCAACACATCTTTTCAAAACTTTGGTTAGCTCATTAAGACACTTATCAAAGGTTTGACCAAAAATTGAAAAGTCATCCATAAAAATCTCTAAAGAATCACCGACCATATCCGAAAAAGATACTCATCATGCACCTTTGGAAGGTGGCGGGAGCATTACATAACCCGAATGGCATTCGCCTAAAGGCAAAAGTTCCATAGGGACATGTAAATGTGGTCTTATGTTGGTCATAGGGATGAATAGCAATTTGATTATAACCTGAATAACCATCTAGAAAACAATAAAATTGCTGACCTGCAAGCTTTTCGATGATTTGATCAATGAATGGCAATGGGAAATGATCCTTGGAAGTAGGGCGGTGTTCAACTTTCGGTAGTTAATGCAAACCCTCCACCCGGTGATGGGTCGGGTCGCAATTTGCTCACCACTATCTCCTTTAACCACTTGAATTCCGGCTTTCTTAGGTACCGTTTGTGTTGGACTTACCCATGTACTATCCGAAATTGGGTAATAATTCCAGCATCCAACCACTTTAGCACCTCTTTCTTCACCACTTCACGCATATGAGGATTCAATCTCCTTTGAGCATCACGTGAAGGCTTTGCTTCAGAATCGGTGATTATCTTGTGCATCACAATTGATGGACTAATGCCTTTCAAATCAGCAATTGTCCATCCAATGGCCGCCTTATACTCCTTGAGCACCTTAAGTAATGCTCTTTCTTGCATTTCTTCCAAATTTGATGCAATGATTACTGGCAAAGTCTTTTCATCTCCCAAAAATGCATACTTCAAATGAGATGGGAGCTCTTTCAACTCAACTTGTGGTGGACTTTCAATGGATGGCTTGAGATGGGTGTCAATATGGTACGGTAAACTCTCCACCAAATGAGTCCATGGTGGTCTACCTTCTTGAATTGCCATAATCTCCCAATCCTTTTCCTCCTTCTTCAATGTTTCACTATGCTCCAAGATTAACATGTAAACCAAAGCACAATTCTCCCGTGTGTCTTCCTCATTTTCATGAGGAATGCACTCATCAATGACGTCCGCCATAAAGCATTCGTCACTAACTACGGGGTTAGGAACACTAGCAAAAACATTCAATCTTATCTTACGGTTGCCAAAAGTCATTTCAACCGTACCCCTTCTACAATCAATTAAAGCATTAGCGGTGGCCAAAAAGGGTCTACCCATGATGACATTGGGCTGCCTAACATTACCGCTTGGTGCAAAATCAAGTACCAAAAAGTCTACGGGGTAATAGAAGTCCTCCACCTTAACAATCACATCTCGGACAATTCCTCTAGGAAGTTTAAGGGACAAATCAAGCCATCACCAAGGTGGTGTCGACTTTTTCTAGAGGTCCAAAGTCATATTGGTCATACAAACCTCCCGGAAGAATGCTCACACCCGCCCATATCCAAAAGTGCCTTATTCATTTTAAAATCACCAACTTGAATAGTAATTAAAGGCGCTCCCGGATATTGGAGTTTAGGTGGGAGTATACCCATCACAACGGCACTAACTTCCTCATTTAAAACAATTTTCTTTGGAAGCTTATGATGCCGTTTTTGGGTACAAAATCCTTAAGATACTTAGCATAAGCCGGAACTTGCTTGATTATGTCAATAAGAGGTATATTGATTTTCACTTGTTTAAAAATTTCCCACATTTCTTCCTCATGGGGACCTCTTTTCTTAAGTGTAGGTCTAAGTTTTGGATCAATCAAAGCCAAAGGAAAAGGAATGGTATTACCCTCCATATCCTTTCCTTGTTTTTCAGAAAATTTATCATTAGACCTATTATTTTCTACCTCTTTAAAAGACACTTTTTTACTTGATTTAGGTAAAACAAGTTCCGGTTCATGCTCACTATCTTCATTTTCATCAACATCCTCCACCACACCATCAACAAATGGTGGTGGAGGGACAACATGATTATCATAAATCTTACCACTACGAAGAGTACTTACATGTTGATTTCCACATTTTTGACATTCTTGGAACCGCCAATTTGATGTTGTGGGTTGATCTTCGTATCACTTGGTAGCTTCCCCGGATTCTTCCTCAATTCTGATACATCCTCCGCCAATTGCCCAACTTGCTTTTGCAAACTCTCAACTATTTTATCCCGAATCTCATTCTTCCTATCCATTTCTTTTAAGTAATCCATAATTTCCCGAGTTGACACATCGCTACCTCCCGAAGACCCACCTTGGTTATTACCTTGTTGATAGTTCCTTGGGTAGCCTCTATTGAATCCCCCTTGATTTTGACCACCTTGGTAATTCCCTTGGTTGTAATTTTGGCCTTGAAAGGGTTGAGATGGTGCCCCACTGTTTTGGTTATTTCCTTGAAAGTTCGGGTTGTAGTTGGTTTGAAGAATTGCCATATCTAAAGTTTGGATGATTTCTCATCCCCGGATGATAAGTGTTGGAGTTCATGTCATATTGCTTCTTCTCTCCATACACTTGATTCACTTCTTCAATTTGATCCAAGTCTAATGAACATTCCATAGACACATGTCCCAACTCACACCTTTCACAAATCGGATAGTCTTGAGATACTTGATAAACACCCCGATTTTCAGCCTTCCCCAACTTATGCAAACTTTTGCTCCAATGCTTCAAGTCTATCTTTTGTAGCTTGATCACTAGTTGATGAAGAGGCTATTAGACGCCTTGCTCTCCTATTCGATTGAGCTTGCCTTTTTGAGTTCACACTCATCTTTTCTAAGAACTCCCAATCAACATCTTCGGGATTAGTCAAGAAAGTGCCATTGCTAATTGAATTCACATCTCTCTTTTCTTCCGATAGCAAACCATCATAGAAAGCCGTGATCAATTCCCATATAGCAATCCCATGATGAGGACACGTTCCCAACAACTCATTAAACCTCTTGAATGATTCATGGAATGTTTCACCTGATTGTTGCTGAAAAGTTCTTATCAAATTCCTTGCATCACTAGTCTTTTGCATGGTGTAATACTCATCCAAAAATTGTTGTTGCATTTCAGCCCATGAAAAGATACTACCCGATGGCAATGTCAAGAACCATGGCTTTGCTTTATCCTTCAAAGTAAACTGAAAAAGAACTAGCTTAACCTCATCCGGTGAAAATCCTTGGCCTCCTATAGTTCCACATATCGCCTCAAACTCCGACAAGTGCAAGTAAGGCTCTTCCGCCGCCATCCCATGAAAACTTGGCAAAATACTCAAACATTGAGGTCTAACCTCAAATGCTCTACCCCTCAACACCGGTGGTACTATAGGTGAAGCATTAACGGCGAAAATGACTATCAACTCCTTGTGGTGGGGTTGATAGTTCATATGTGGCATGGCCCGGTTATGCGGTTGGTAATTTGGTTGAGCTACATGATGGTTAAGGCGATGGAATGGACCTTGAGGACGAACCCTTGGTCCTTGGTTTATGTAGTGAGGTTGGTTATGTTGGGGTTGGTTGTATTGATGATATTGACGATTTTGTGGTGCCATAATCTCCCCCATGGTTCCAATCATACCCATCCGAATTATTATCAAACCTCCCGTCATCCCAAAGATTCACCCTATCATGAAGCCTATCATAAAACGACCCATCCGCATCCCGTGATGCATCTCCGATATGAGTTGGTGTTCTAGGTCGGTTTTGAGTTGTGTGACCACTCCTCATTGATGGGGTTGGGTTTCGTAGTGGTGGAGTTTGATCTCGGTTATTTGGTTCAGGGTTGGTTTGTTCTTGAACTATGGGTTGGACGGTTGGTTGTGGATTTGATTGATCACTCATGTTTGCACGGTAAAGTTTCCTATTCCTTCTAGCTGTTTTCTCAATTTCCGGATCAAACAACAAAGGTGATGTATTCTTGGAATACCTCGTATGCATACACTACCTGTAAATCTGCACAATCAACACACCGCGTGTAATACTGAACTTACAAGAATGAGAAATGAAACAAACAAGAACTAAAACAAAACAAAACTAAACTAAATATTTTTGGATTTTTCTGAAAATTTTACGAAACTAAATTAAAACAAAATTTCAACACTTTGCACACCGATTCCCCGGCAGCGGCGCCAAAATTTGATCGTTGTCGTTGAGCCGATCAAAAATAAAACTAAATACCAATATTTAGTACGGGTAAGTAGAGTATCGTATCCTCAGGGAATCATGGGAATGTGTCAAATAAGTTACAAAATGTATTTAAACTAGGCATAAACTTAAAATTGAGTTTTGGATTGATTTGATTAAACTAGAAATGATCATAAACTTAACACAAGAATTTAATAATAAAAAGGTAAGACCATTCTTATGATCCCAATTATGTTTCAAAAGTATAACCTAACTTATATCCGTTGGAAATCACATAGACATGATTCGTTATAATTTGGAATGAATGAATTTCAGGAACCGATTGATTAGGTTGTGATGATTAATGATAATGAAACCAAATAATTGACACAACTAAATTCTCTATTCAAAAATCAGATTACAATTAATAAGAGATTATTCCAATAATTAATGATTAACAATAAATTGAAACCAAAAGATAGATGGAAATCATTCAAGGTTAAAAACATGTAATCATTCATTCAAATCCAAACAACATTAGATGCAAAACACAAGTAAGAATTAAACATCTAATCCAACATAAATATAAGAAAGGTTGAATACAATTGTCTTACATAATTGTTCACATAAGAATGATTTAGAGAGAATTAGCCTTCCATGTTCATCAATGAATCTTCAATTTGGACTGTCATCTCCTTTGAAATATGAATTGATGATGATTTGGGGCTTGGGAATAGTGTATTGCTGCTCTAAAACTCAGAGATTAGGGCTTGTGTGTGTGTTAATTCGTATGTGATTAGTTATCCCCAAGTTACAATTAAAACCCTTAAAATTCGACTTCTGATCAGTGGCTGGCGTAACCTACGCCCAATCTGGGCGTAAGGTACGCCCCTTGTAAATCTGCCCAGCGTAACCTACGCCAATCCTGGGCGTAAGGTACGCTTGTTGTATCTTTGATCTTCACCTGGCGTAAGCTACGCTTGATTCCAGCGTAAGATACGCCTACTTCAATTTTGCCTGGCGTAAGGTACGGCCAAGACTGGCGTAACCTACGCCCTTTATAACTTCAGTTTTCCAAAATTCCAGAATTTGACTTTCTTTGACTTTGAGTTTCATTCGACTTCCTTTTCGACCCAATTAGTCCAACTAAGCACTTAGAACCTGAAACACTTAAACAAACATAAAAACGCCCTAATCGTCTATTAACATGCACAAGACAATCCGATTTTATCCATTAAGATCATGTCTTTTAGGCGTTTATCAATACCCCTTGTGAACTAGAAACACCACCACATTCCTCCTTATAAGTCTCGGCATACACACACGAACATATATATATATATATATACGTATAGATTTAGATACCGATCATCACCACCTTTGAAACGCCACCCAAATATCATCAACATTAAGCTACCGCGCTGCTGCTCTATGTTTTGTTCGTGTTTTGTTGCTACTGGTCGGTCACGAGCTCCTCAAAACTGCTGTTATACTACTACACGAACTGCTGCTGCTGTTCGTGAACTATCATCACCACACTACTCTTGCTACTGTTGCTGATCGGTTGTTGTTACCACCATACTACTCTGAAACTATTACTACTCGTTCATAGCTACTCCTGCTCGTTAATACTACTGCTTCGTTAATACTATTGCTCGAAAACACCAAGCTGCTCCTCAACATAGGTTGTTGTTACTGCTCGACATGATTTCTGTTGCTATTATCCTACTGTTGCTGTTGATCGTGTGCTACCATTCAAGCTCTGTTTTGAAGTTATCACTTCGAACCACCACTACAACCGATCACCTTTTGAACTACAACTGCTGCTGCTACTTTCACGACCATAACTAGCCATCATGAATCATTTTGTTTTTGTTAATTACGGCTGCTCTTGCAAATTGCTACTATTCATCATCATCTTCATTCGGCCACCACCTTAAAACCTCAAACACCACCTCTTCACCATCACTGTTCGACAACCAGGAAACAAGGCAAGACATTCTAACATCATGAGAGGTTGTTTGATGTCTACACATGCTTGTTTATTCATATTTAAAAACTCTAAACGTTTTCTTTTGCGTTTTCTAGCTCGTCACCACAAAACCGTCACGAATCACCATCATCAGCCACTGCTGATGGACCTGGGAAGTCTTCAACAGGTTATTTAAACTCCTTATAAGTTTCCCATGTTGAACTAAAAACAAGAATTATAAATTATAAATCTGACCGTTAACACCGTTAGATTTTCTGACAGTTTCAGTCCTAAATCATTAAACTATTTACAGTTTTAGTCCTTCGTCCGTCAGTTCTTACTAAACTGATGACTCTATTAAAATGGGTTATCTATACACTAAAACTTAATATAAATAAAACGATATTAACAGTCATAAACTGCGAATAAAACGCCTTATAATTATTATCCAAATAAAACCCTAGTGTAATTATTTATTAATTATACTTTATATGATTTAGGTTAACGTATCATGAGGATTATCTACTGCACTTAATCGCTACTGCAATTAAGGTGAGTTTCGTAAACCCTCCCTACTCAATTGAGATTCGGGCTGAAAAGTGTACATGCTTGTTGATTAATTGTTTGTTTAATGTATTGACTTGTTGCTCGGTTAACTTTGACTTCGTTATGAATACTTGTTGTGTTATAGATAGTTGTACATACATGGAAGATAATTATACTTTTTATGAATAGTAGATGTGGTGGGAAGGCTGCGGGTGACCCTATATATAAGCATCGATGATTCCTTTAAAGTAGAATTATAAGAAGTGTATGTGCATCGTATTTGTTGGTTGATTCACTTGTTATGATATGGACCAAGATGTCAATTTGCTTAATTTTTGATTGTTGATGTGAATGTTATTGATGATTGTCGCTTTGATAACCATGTAAGTGGTTTATCATGTTAGGCGTATTGATTAATGATGAATGTCGCTTTGATAACCATGTAAGTGGTTTATCATGTTAGGCGTATTGGTGAATGATGAATGTCGCTTTGATTATCATGTAAATGGTATATCATGTTAGGCGTAATGGTTAATGTATAATGGCGCATTGTTTATCATGTGAGTCGCAACGGGTTACGATATATGGCGCATTGTTTATCATGTAAGTCGTAACGGTTTACTGGCGCACTGTTTGACATGTAAGGCGTAACGGTTTATGTATAATGATATTGTTGTTGAAACGTTGATTGTATTGATTTGTGCTAATGTGAAACCTTTTAGGGTTTCTTTGGACATGATTAGATATTCTAATCCTCGCTTATCGTTAACGGTTGTTATCCGACACGGTTTCCTGTTACTTGTCCCTACGAACTCACCAACTTTATGTTGACGCTTTTTAGTACACTTTTCAGGTAATCAGGTTAATCAGAGACAAAATGGATGATTAGTGCTTGCATTGCTAGGATTGGACTAGCTTTGGACTTTCTGGATCCATGATCCTTACTTCCCTTTTATGGGTTACTTTTAGGATCAACTACGATCGATTGAATTGCCTTTTATTATTGATTGAACATGTATTTCGATGAATGCTGATGATTGTATACATTTGCACAAGTTTAAGGATTGTTTCAATCCTATGTTTTCATATAGTTTGACTCTACATAATTTCAATGTCGTGCTGTGCTTTTCTAAGTGATACCCCATGATTCCGCCATGTTGGGGTGTTACAGAATGGTATCAGAGCCGTGGTTGTAGAGAACTAGGTGGATTGACCTAGTCTATAGCCATTGCACCCACACTTCATATTAGCATGCATGATAGGGAATTTTGTGTGCAACGTGAACAGTATGATGCATGAAAATTGTTTAAACGGAGTTCGTAGGGTACTTATGATTTGATGACTTGATTGTTATGTGATAACTTGATGGACGTATATGATAGTGTCGGGATACACCGTGAATTGTGGAATTATTGTGATAAACGTCGATGTGTGTGGAATCTTGGATGCATTTATTATTTGTCCCCCATCAAAATGAAATGATGACATTAATGGAGTATAACATTCGATAACCCTAGAGGCGCCTGATCAACAAATCTATGGTTATCCTATGTCATATAAAGTTAATAATCTCATGGATTGCGCCTCGTGGATTAAGTATAGTAGCTAACCCGGTATGTTTAATGAGTGTTGGTTAGGTGGAGGTTAGCCGCTGGTACACCCTGTATACATACCCGGTCAACACTTAGAGAACATATCGGAACCGAGTTTTGGACATCCATTCAATATATTAACGGTGTGGAGGGTTAGCCGATGGTACACCCTGTATACAAACACTTTAATGTGTCGAATGTTGAAGTTAAAATTCGGACTATGCTTTACCCACCTTGTTATGACTTGACCCCTTTTATTTATATAGTGTTGAATGATTCGTGATTGTATTATTGATGGTAAATTTTATGATTGATGAAGCCTTAGATTATTACCATGATAATATCCCTGTAGAGATAACCATATTCATGCAATGATTTTGAAGGACTTGATGTGGAAATTGTGTGTTACTTGAGGGTCAATTTTGATATTCGGGTGTGAATTGCGAGACCTAACTTGTTAATTGTGTGGACTTGAATTTTATGTTAATAGAAATGGTAGTATAGGCATAGAGTATTTTGAACGGGTTGGTAATGCGATGGGCTGGCCAAAGGTATGCCTTATATTATAAACATTACCGGATGACCCATGTCTAAGCTATATTACTTATAATTGTCTACAATTATCAGTCATTGTTGGAATAACAGTATGAGAATAAGATCTAGAATACATGCTTATTAAGGTCTTAGATACTTATAATCTATAATTGTAGACCAATGATTTATTATGAACTATAGACTAAGTTCAAACTTATAGTTACGATTGACTGATAGAATGAGCTAAGATTTTTGGAGACTATAATGTTTAAGTAAAGTGAGATATTATGAAATATTAACAGATCTAGTGTGTTAAGAGGCATTTTTACGAACATTGAGCTTAAGTTTGAGTTGGTAATTTAACGAATGTGTTCAAGAAATGACTAGAATAAGAGCAAACACGATGGTCGTAGAAGATTATGAACTTAAATGATTATATGCAGGAATAAAGTCTTGTAGTTTTTACTCTTAAATGATTTGTACTTTAAGGTAAGAATACATGATTTTACTGTGAGGTACTATTCGCTTATATAACGTAAGCAATGATGTCAGATGACAATAATTGTCGAAATGGCCGACAAAGAATAACTCTGCAATAATAAAGCCAATTATTTAGCGTTATTATATCTATATCCTGATTGAACGAGATAAAGTTGAATAACTTTATTAAATTGTCTTGACTTTGACAATAATAGAGTACTGACTACAAACAGGAATAAAGCGAGGAGTTGGAATGAGAGGTAGAAATCTGATCATGTATCACAATGATTTTAACATATTCTAATCGATACATAATAATAATTCCTTTCATCCGTGTTTAGGCTATGTAAGACTTAGCTATATTAATGAACTAAATCGATAGAAATTAATGACGTTCGTTCTATCTCATAGACTTATTATTATTATGCTTAAATTGAGGGCGACTAGTAGACGCATGAGCTTACCTTGTCAATCGAGAAGAATATTGCTTCAGTTGGTAGCTGCAAATGGAAGCGTCGTACTACTGACTCTATGTCATTTCTTACATAACCTTACTAACAGAAACATAGCATCCTCAATCACTAGTTTCTAATAGTAATGATATCTTGGTCTTTAGATAATTCATATGTATGAGTTTGGATGCCTATAACTCTGTCTCTAATTCACGCATATATTGTAAGTTCATATCAAGTTTCTTTCCTAAACAACATTTCTCAAGGAAGGAGAACAAATGAGAAGATTTAACTACAAGCTGTTTAAGTAATTAAACTTGGAGAAGTTGAATGGAAAAAGCTGTAGGAGTGTTCTTTAAGATAGAGGATATTGAAGCAGTCATCCCCACTAGTGAGCATGAAGTCGATCGTCAAGATAAAAAAAAAAATGTTACTAGAACTTTTAACTGGGGAATAGTTTGAGTAAGAGTTGTGGGAGAATCGTCGTGCATATGGAAAAATTGTTATAATTGAATAAATTATGAACTTGAACAAAAGTAGGAATTTTATTTAATCGAACATAGCAAGCCACTATTACAAACATTAATAATACATACGCTCTCGACTGGAACATATACTGGACTAAGTGGCTCGGTGTGGCTTGGCTAACTCTTGCTCAATCTGCCTTAAGAAGTTGATATTACTGGGATCCTTGGAACAAATCTTCCAAATGTTTGTTAAGAAATGAGTAGAAGCCTTATCGATCTCGCTTAAACGAAAGAACTTCTCATCCCCATCCTCTGAAGTGTAGAAGATCCCAGCAGGCCTACTTAAGACCCTTCCTTCCACAAACACTATGCCCTTTGGAAGCTGAAGATTTAACAAGGCATCATCGTCAGCTGGTGGGAGCATATCGGGAGCGGATGATGAGGCACCAACAGTTCTTAGTCTTTTCACAGGTCTTTGAGAAAGTAGAGGAGTGCTACTTTCGTCCCTCTCAGAGTGATATCTTCTTCTCCCATAGTTTCTGTAGATACTCCCTTAGACTTGCTTCACCTTTAGCCATTTTGGCATACCACTCAGCTTCTCTTTTACTAGCAAGTTCTAATATGTTGACATGTTGACTTGCTGGTGTTTGCACCTCAGAACCTGTTTCTCCTGCTTCTGCAAGCAGTAGTTCCTTAGCTAACTTCAGAGAAGCCTCTTCCTCTATCGCTTGTATTTTCTGACGTTCTATAATCTCTTTGAGGATCACGTCTTGAGAACTACTTCGGAGTGTTTCAAAATCTTCATGAAATATAACAGGAGAAGGTGATGACATAGGTCTCTTTCCCCTGAAAACAGTTGGGTCAACTGTTGCTTCAACTTCTTCAGATTGTGAGAAATCAGCAAGCTGATACAACAACCCTTTAATTTCTCTAATTTCTGCTTCAAGTTTTGTTTGTTTATCGATAGATTTTCTCAATAGTGCTCTATCAGCTGCTAGGAGAAAAGGAGTGCTATAGTGTATTTGGTCAATTTGGGAAGTAAGAGACTTAAACGAGGTTGGTTTGTTCAGTAGCAAGTGATACTATAGTACTGTTAAGTTGTTCAATTTGCTTTGACAAAAGCTCGATTGAATGTTCAAGTGCAATATATGTGTGAGTGGCCATGGTTCAGTTGAGAAAGAACGGTGGTTGATTCGAATGTGTGGAAATATAATTTCACACAAAGAAAAATGTAAAGGAGAGAAGGAAATTTCAGAATGCCTATTATCTTTACAAGTACATTTCTTATATAGGGAACGAAAGACGAAGTGTGACCTTGGAGAATGGACAGGTGTCCATAAAATTACAATAATCTATAATCATCACGATAATAATATGATGTTTGAATCCTCCTCTTTACCCTTGGGTCGTTAAAAATCAATTTGAATGATTAAGGGAAACTCTTTTAACTGGGGAATTTCCCTACCTGACATAAAAATTCAAATGAAAAAGATA
>CM067167.1:259395548-259410548 GCA_034093135.1 Erigeron breviscapus
CGGTTTAAGTTTGTGTGAAATCTACACGTTAGAATTTCGTTCTAAAAGTTTCTATAAGTTTAGTTATGATCCATTTAGTTGTGTGTAAGGTTTAGTGAAGTTTCGTTACCGTCCGAGTGTTCGCATGAAAAACATCTTCTTCTCTTTCAATTCCGACAAAGTGACATTTACATCATCTACAACAAATATTTAACAAATCAAAATCAGAATAAGATATATGAGAGTATACATACTCAAAATTGACTGTACAAAGGTGAAAGAAAGATAGATAACTATACATAATCAAAATTGATTGTAGACATAAAGTTACAAATCTCTAAAATCTCTATACATAATCAAATTTGATTCTAGACATAAAGTTTCAAAAAGAAATCACTAAAATATTAACACATAATCAAATTTGATTCTAGACATATAGTCACAAACACACATGTAACTAAAAACCCAATACAAAATCAAATTTGATTTCACAAACAAAGTTACAAAACACAAATCTCTAAAAATCTATATACATAATCAAGTGATTAAATCATATTATCAAATTTGTTCAGAATCATAATGGTGATTAAATCATATTATCAAACTTTGGTTTCGACATTCCATCAAACACCTTGTATGCAATACTCAATCAAATGTGATTTGATTCTAAATTATATATAAGAAACTTTGGTTTTGACATTTTATCAAACACTTTGTAAGCAATATTGTACCAAACAACAAAGTCAATTAAATAACTAATAAAATTTAACAAATTCAAATTTTAGAATAGATCTATGTACAATCAAGTATGATTGGTTGTATAATCAGTAAATACGTATATAATCAAATTTGATTTAGTACATACACTTTGGTTTAGACATTTCATCAAACACTTTGTGGGCAAAACTCATTATAAAAATTTTAAACAACAACAACCAAAGATACAACTTCTTTGGTATGATGGAAATCAGAGAATGAGAAATTAGAGAGAGATTGGGATTAATTTTGTATATTCATAATGTGTTGATACAATGGATTTAGGCTTATATATCCGTAGCTACTTTGAATATTCAAACCGACCAAATTAACCGCCCTCTATATTTACACTATCACCCACTCGACTTATTTATTTATTACAATTGTCGACCCAAACTAGTAAAATGCAATTAACATGTAACAATACTTCCCCCTTATAAGATTTTTGTCATCAAAAATCGAAGGTTGGGAAGCGAATTTTGAGCACTGCAAGAGATTCCCAAGATGCTTCAGTAACTGGCAATCCATCCCAATGCACTAAGATTTGAACATCAATTTTCCCATTCTTCTTAACAACTTTCTTGTCCAAAACTGCTCGTGGCTGTAACAGAAATCTTGGTCCAGTGGGCAGAGGTACACTTTGCTTCAGAAGTCCATGAGCTTTCTTAAGTAGAGATACATGTAAAGTATGGTGAATCTGAGCTGATTCAGGTAAATCCAGCTTGTAAGCCACTTGCCTCACACGTTTCAAGACCAGAAAGGGTCCAAAATACTTTGGAGACAATTTCCTGTTATGATGTGTTTTAAAGGACTGATGTGCAAAGGGGTGGAGCTTCACATACACCCATTCTCCTTCAACAAATTCTCTATCACTTCTATGAGCATCAGCCAGTTGCTTCATACGATTTCTGGCCCCCTTCCAAATTCATTTTCAATTTCTAATCATAGCTTCCCTTTCTCTATGCACTTCCTCCACTGCAGCAATGGCAGTATCACCAGGAATATAAGGAATGTGAATATTGGGCTTCACACCATATAGAGCTTCATGAGGTGACATCTTAATGGCAGAATGCCAAGAAGTATTGTACCACCATTGTGCTAATGGCACCCGTTTTAGCCACTGTAGAGGGGCATCCATGCACATGTTCCTCAAATAGGCTTCCAAGCACCTATTCAACACCTCAGTTTGGCCATCACTTTGTGGATGATAGGCTGAAGATATTTCCAATTCTACCCCTTGCAACCTCATAAACTCCTTCCAGAATTGGCTCATGAAAATAGGATCTCTGTCACTCACTATTGTTGAAGGGCAACCATGCAACTTAAAAATATTATCCAAAACAATAGCAGCTACATTTGCAGCAGTATAGGGATAACTTAATGGCAGAAAATGCCCATATTTAGTCAACCTATCCACTACCACCAAGATGGTATCCTTTCCTTGTACTTTTGGAAACCCAGATATAAAATCCATAGCAATGTCAGTGAATATGGATTTTGGCACTGGCAGTGGTTGTAAAAGACCAGGAGAAGGAACAGTTTCATACTTTGACCTCTGGCAGACTTGACATTCCTTTATAAAGAGCTTCACATCCTTGAGACATCCTTTCCAAAAGAATAACTCTTTTAATTTCATCAAGGGTGGTATTATTCTAGAGTGACCCCCAACATCAGAAGAATGGCAATAGGCTATGATATCCTTCCTTAAATTGGCATCTTTGGCTATTAAAAGCTTATTTTTCCTTTTCAATACCCCATCCTTCCAAGATCTGTTTGGCACAACCTCACCCTTTTCTAATTTAGCAATCAAAGCTTGTGTTTCTGGATCAACCTTCCATGACTCTTGAATTCTTTCCAACAAAAGATTATTAAGAGAACTAACCCCTATCTGCAGAATTTCCACATTTGGAACTCTGGATAGAGCATCAGCCACAATGTTGTCCACACCCTGTTTATAACCTATTTCATAGTCATACCCCAACAGTTTAGACAGCCACTTTTGTTGCAATGGTGTCACCACTTTCTGCTCTAATAAGCACTTCAAACTCCTGTGGTCAGTTTTGATCATAAAATGGTTATTGGCTAAATAATGGTGCCATTGTTTGACTGCCAACAATATTGCCAAAAGTTCTTTCTCATAAACTGACCACCCTTGTTGCCTTTCTGATAATGCTCTACTACTGTATGCAATGGGATGTCCTTCTTGCATTAATACAGCTCCCAAACCTTTTGAGGATGCATCAGTCTCCACTACAAACATTTTGTTAAAATCTGGCAATTTAAGCACAAGAGGTGAACTAAGAGCTTCTTTTAGTTTCTGAAAAGCCAACTGAGCCTCTGATCCCCATCTAAATCCATCCTTCTTTAATAACTCAGTGAGAGGTTTTGCTATTATTCCAAAATTCTTCACAAATCTTCTGTAATATCCAGCTAAGCCCAAAAATCCTCTAAGCTGTTTAACATTCTTAGGGACAGGCCACTCCTTGATTGCCATTACCTTGGATGGATCAGTAGATACCCCTTCTTTAGATATAATATGGCCTAAATACTCTACTCTCTCCCCTGCAAATGAGCATTTTGACTGCTTGGCTTTCAAAGCATTTGACCTCATAATTTCTAAAACAATCTGCAAATCCTCTAAGTGTTGCTTCCAACTTCCACTGTAAACTAATATATCATCAAAGAAAACCAGAGTACACTTCCTCAACACATCTTTAAAAGTATGATTCATGAGAGATTGGAAGGTTGCAGGAGCATTAGTCAACCCAAATGAAAGGACTAAGAATTCATAGTGCCCCTGATGTGTTTTAAATGCAGTCTTATATATATCCTCCTCTGGCCATTCTAATTTGATGATATCCAGATCTCAAATCTAGCTTAGAAAAGACTGCTGCCCCTTGTAATTCATCTAATAATTCCTCAATAAGGGGTATGGGAAACACATCTTTAATGGTAGCCTCATTCAACCTTCTATAATCAATGCACATTCTCCAGGAACCATCTTTCTTTTTTACCAATACCACTGGAGCTGCAAATGAACTTGTGCTATTTCTAATAACCCCTACATCCAGTAATTCTTGAGTCATCTGCTCTATAACATCTTTTTGCACTTTAGGATATCTATAGGGCTTCAAATTCAAGTCCTTGGTTCCCTCCTTTAAAGGTATCTTATGATCAATAGGTCTATATATATATATATATATATATATATATATATATATATATAAACATAAAACAACATATATATATATATATATATATATATATATATATATATATATATATATATATATATATATATATATATATATATATATATATATATATATATATATATATATATATATATATATATATATATATATATATATATATATATATATATATATATATATATATATATATATATATATATATATATATATATATATATATATATATATATATATATATATATATATATATATATATATATATATATATATATATATATATATATATATATATATATATATATATATATATATATATATATATATATATATATATATATATATATATATATATATATATATATATATATATATATATATATATATATATATATATATATATATATATATATATATATATATATATATATATATATATATATATATATATATATATATATATATATATATATATATATATATATATATATATATATATATATATATATATATATATATATATATATATATATATATATATATATATATATATATATATATATATATATATATATATATATATATATATATATATATATATATATATATATATATATATATATATATATATATATATATATATATATATATATATATATATATATATATATATATATATATATATATATATATATATATATATATATATATATATATATATATATATATATATATATATATATATATATATATATATATATATATATATATATATATATATATATATATATATATATATATATATATATATATATATATATATATATATATATATATATATATATATATATATATATATATATATATATATATATATATATATATATATATATATATATATATATATATATATATATATATATATATATATATATATATATATATATATATATATATATATATATATATATATATATATATATATATATATATATATATATATATATATATATATATATATATATATATATATATATATATATATATATATATATATATATATATATATATATATATATATATATATATATATATATATATATATATATATATATATATATATATATATATATATATATATATATATATATATATATATATATATATATATATATATATATATATATATATATATATATATATATATATATATATATATATATATATATATATATATATATATATATATATATATATATATATATATATATATATATATATATATATATATATATATATATATATATATATATATATATATATATATATATATATATATATATATATATATATATATATATATATATATATATATATATATATATATATATATATATATATATATATATATATATATATATATATATATATATATATATATATATATATATATATATATATATATATATATATATATATATATATATATATATATATATATATATATATATATATATATATATATATATATATATATATATATATATATATATATATATATATATATATATATATATATATATATATATATATATATATATATATATATATATATATATATATATATATATATATATATATATATATATATATATATATGTTGTTTATTGATTATATCCCTAGCGATAACTACCTCTATATATATATATATATATATCTACCTATTATATTATATCACTCAATATGTCCAAAACTAAATATAACTTTAAATGTGCTAAAAATGATAAATTAACGTTGCTGTAATGTTTTGACTATAACTTCTTCGTCCGATATCCGTTTTTGACGAGTGTCTACGGAAAGAGGAGAGAAATATCTACAACTATAAATATGAATTTAATCATCAATCCTACTCATAGTGGCCAGCTAAACCACGAATTTTAGTGGGAGACAAGTACCTAACACACTAATTGAACTAAACAACTCACAAATTGTCTTTTAGTATCTAATTCAATCTATCTTTTAATTATTCATTCAATCAATATGTAATTAACTTTCAAAAAGCCTTTAATTGTTGGAAAGTATAAGCTTCCAAACACCTAAATTGATTAGAAAACAAACATGGGAGCCTACCTAGCAATTAACTAATGAAAAACTAAATAATACATGTATGCATATAATGCATATCCTTCATTCTATTTTTCCTATATATAGTACTATCTTTCTCACTTCCTCTGCACAAAACACATACAAATTCAAGTTCATAATCATTAATAAGTCATAAGTGACTTTGAGAAAGAAAATACCAAAACAACTCAAAACCCGTTTTTCATTACAGCATCCCAAGAAAACCTCCGATCCCCGGAGATCACATCGTCGGATCATCATGTTTTTTTGACAATAGCTTCCTAACATATAGACCAACGTTTCCAACCGTTGAATTTGTCCAAAAAGGTCCAGAAGTCGAATTACAAGCCTAGAACAGAGGGCTGGGAATTTCAGTAGTTCTTAGCTTTAAGTCATCTTTGATCATTCCTTGATCATCCTTTTGATTAAGTGCACATATAAGGTAATAATTCTTGATCTCTTAATCATAATTTACAAGTCTTTTAATGGTGTCAAGTTGTAGATTATGGCTTGGGTTGGGTTATTCAATTGAAAGAGTTACCAAAGAAACAATTTTTGTCGATTATGAGTTGTATAAATTAACTCTTTATATTACCACAACCAAGATGAATATATGTATGATGTTAATATATGATATGATATGATATGATATGATATGATATGATATGATATGATATGATATGATATGATATGCTTGATATGATATGTATGATATGATATGATATGATATGATATGATATGATATGATATGATATGATATGATATGATATGATATGATATGATATGATATGATATGATATGATATGATATGATATGATATGATATGATATGATATGATATGATATGATATGATATGATATGATATGATATGATATGATATGATATGATATGATATGATATGATATGATATGATATGATATGATATGATATGATATGATATGATATGATATGATATGATATGATATGATATGATATGATATGATATGATATGATATGATATGATATGATATGATATGATATGATATGATATGATATGATATGATATGATATGATATGATTGATATGATATGTTGATGATATGATATGATATGATATGATATGATATGATATGATATGATATGATATGATTATGATATGATATGAGATGATATGATATTGTATGATATGATATGAGATGATATGTAGTTGTTTATGATATGATATGATATGATATGATATGATATGATATGATTAATGATATGATATGATATGATATGATATGATTGAATGGTCATATGATATGTTTATGATATGATACGATATGATATGATATGATATGATATGATATGATATGATATGATATGATATGATATGATATGATATGATATGATATGATATGATATGATATGATATGATATGATATGATATGATATGATATGATATGATATGATATGATATGATATGATATGATATGATATGATATGATATGATATGATATGATATGATATGATATGATATGATATGATATGATATGATATGATATGATATGATATGATATGATATGATATGATATGATATGATATGTATGATATGAATGATGCGATGATATGATATGATATGTATGATATGATATGATATGATATGTATGATATGATATGATATGATATGATATGATATGATATGATATGATATGATATGATATGATATGATATGATATGATATGATATGATATGATATGATATGATATGATATGATATGATATGATATGATATGATATGATATGATATGATATGATATGATATGATATGATATGATATGATATGATATGATATGATATGATATGATATGATATGATATGATATGATATGATATGATATGATATGATATGATTGATATGATATGATATGATATGATATGATATGATATGATATGATATGATATGATATGATATGATATGATATGATATGATATGATATGATATGATTATATGATTGATATGATATGATATGATATGATATGATATGATATGATATGATATGATATGATATGATATGATATGATATGATATGATATGATATGATATGATATGATATGATATGATATGATATGATATGATATGATATGATATGATATGATATGATATGATATGATATGATATGATATGATATGATATGATATGATATGATATGTATGATATGATATGATATGATATGATATGTATGATATGAATGATATGATATGTATGATATGATATGATATGATATGATATGATATGATATGATATGATATGATATGATATGATATGTATGATTATGAATGATATGATATGTATGAAGATATGATATGATATGATATGATATGATATGATATGATATGATATGATATGATATGATATGATATGATATGATATGATATGATATGATATGATATGATATGATATGATATGATATGATATGATATGATATGATATGATATGATATGATATGATATGATATGATATGATATGATTTGATATGATTACACCACGATGTGGACCGAGTACTTTCATGTACTTGATGCCAAGTATTGGCCATACTTGATGATATGATATGATATGATATGATATGATTTACACCACGATGTGGACCAAGTATTGTGATACTTGATGATGTGTTGATATGATATGATATGATATGATATGATATGATATGATATGATATGATATGATATGATATGATATGATATGATATGATATGATATGATATGATATGATATGATATGATATGATATGATATGATATGATATGATATGATATGATATGATATGATATGATATGATATGATATGATATGATATGATATGATATGATATGATATGATATGATATGATATGATATGATATGATATGATATGATATGATATGATATGATATGATATGATATGATATGATATGATATGATATGATATGATATGATATGATATGATATGATATGATATGATATGATATGATATGATATGATATGATATGATATGATATGATATGATATGATATGATATGATATGATATGATATGATATGATATGATATGATACTTGATATGATATGATATGATATGATATGATATGATATGATATGATATGATTTGATATGATTTACACCACGATGTGGACCGAGTACTTTCATGTACTTGATGCCAAGTATTGGCCATACTTGATGATATGATATGATATGATATGATATGATATGATATGATATGATATGATATGATATGATATGATATGATATGATATGATATGATATGATATATATGATATGATATGATATGATATGATATGATATGATATGATATGATATGATATGATATGATATGATATGATATGATATGATATGATATGATATGATATGATATGATATGATATGATATGATATGATATGATATGATATGATATGATATGATATGATATGATATGATATGATATGATATGATATGATTTACACCACGATGTGGACCAAGTATTGTGATACTTGATGATTTTGAGGTACATTGCATGACATTGACATGTATACGATACATTTATTGGTAAATGATACCATTTGTACTTGATTTTGAACTTGATTATGGTTGAGATGGATTGTTGTTATTGATTGATAATAGTTTGATGATTTAGGGCAAAATGAAGTTATGGCGTTAACTTGATATAACATTGTGGCAACCCTAAAAGAGCCTGATCAACTATTTTATGGTTACCCGGTATTATAACAAGTTAATGACATCACGGATTGCACACGCTTGGTTTAGGGTATAATAAGGAACCGATATGCTTAATGGAAGTTGATTGGGTGGAGGGTTAGCCGCTGGTACACCCTGTATACAAACCCGGTCAATAACTAGAGGGCATATCGGATTCGGATTATACTTTAAACCACTTGTGTTAGTTGCTTGATGGTGTGATGTATTGAACATGAGTATGTGGTTTAGTGATGAACAATTATTGTGAACTTGGTATGATGGCATGATACATAATGATTTCCCCTAGAACATTAGTACTTTTGCCTTAGTGTAAAGATATGATTTATCTGTGATATGTCGGCATGAGAGCATTAACTACTTGTGTGACTAACATGCGAGCATTTTTGAGACTATGATGTTCAAGTAAATTAAGATACTATGAAATATTATGTGATCTAGTGTGTTAAGAGGCGTTTGTATGAACGTTGAGCTTGAGTTAGTAATTTAACGAATGTGTTCAAGGAAGTGGCTAGAAAAGAGCAAACAGGATAGTAGTAGAAGATTATGAACTTAAGTGATTATATGCAGGAATCAAGTCCCGTAGATTTCACCTTATATTGGCCTTATACCTAGAGTAAGAATACATGATTTTACTGAAAGGTATTCACTTATATAACGTAAGCAATGACGTCAAATGAAAATAATTTTTCAAAATGGCCGACAATAAATAAGATATATGGATCTTGATAGAACAAGATAAAGTATGATGGCTTTATCAGACTATCTTAATATGAGCGATAATAAAAGTATTGACTACGAACATGTTTCGCAACAAAATAAAGAGGGAAATAGACATGCGAAAATCAATAACTGTTTATATATATCCCTATATATATGACAACATGATTATTGGAAATATTCATGTACACTCAAAAGATTTTAATGTCTACAACTACAAATATCACATCTATTTAAAAGTTGATTAATAACATATGCTTGCACTCATATGCCCGTGATCAAGTGGACCATGTTTACTGTTCAAAAATGCCCTTTGAGATCACGACGTCTGAACTAATATGATTCTATAAATATAGAGTCATATCTCTTCGTTAAATATAACAAGATAAGAGTAACACATACTTACACACACACGACTGAGAGAAAATAAAAATAGTCTTGTTCGGTTAGTTCAAAGCAAACCTGTTGAAGGATTCTTAGGCTGAGAAACTCGAAAGTTTCCTTTATTGTGATCGCTTTCTCGACCGGTGATTTAAACATCATATCAATCTCTTTCGTTTCTGCTACTAGTATTCGGGTACGTTTCAAATACTTTACATATACCTTCAAGAATAATGTCCGGATTCAATGAGGAAGGGATTACTTCACCTGTACCTGAATCCCCCGACTCCCCTCAACATGTACAAGACCTACCTATGGAGGAGACCGGTCATTCTGGAGAAGAATATAATAACGCACTTGTCCATGTACCGAACATCACGTCCACTACTGTCGTTACCAATGTTCTTGCTGTCGCTACGCCTATTGTTACTATTCCAAACTCATCAGGGGAAGGTTCCTCAAGGCCACCCCGCTCTTTGCTACAAAGGCTCCGAACTCCTAGATACCCGGTTTTTAACCGCCCTCAGTCACGACGTCTTCAACCTATCCATACTGAACCACCCGCTCAACGGCTGCGGCGATCCAACAACCTAAACGAAATACCAAGATTCCTAGCGGAATGGAGAATAGAGGAAGGACTCCTTAACTCCAACCAGTTCAGAATAGCCGTCGGTTCGACCAATATTCCTGCACTAACTATGGAACCCCTACATGACACTGTCCCTACTTTGGTCTTACGCACACTCCGAGCAGAAAGATGTATTGCTGAGTTGAGAGAAAGAACCAACATACTGCGGACACATGTGGAAGACCAGGGTAGCACGATAGTCGCACTGGAAAGTGAGATGGCGGGAGCGCATTTCAGGATTCATGATCTTGAAGACACTGTGTTAGAGCTGCAGGAAAAGGTAACACGGTTTGAGGCTATGTTTGAGGCGATATCTAGAGCCGCCTCTATAACCCCATCTACTCCATCACAATAGATATTATCTGGATATGTGCTATTTACGACGGAGGTGTCGAGAAATGTAAAATTTTTATGAAATAATGGATTTCTGAGATGTTCATATCTCAATATCTATCATCCAATGAACCTACTAGCTTTAACATAAATTCCTTTGAACCATAGATCACCTTTAATGATTGAATATTATCAACCAAAAATATGTACCATCTTCTCTAACTGAATAATAGTAATCTTGACAAAAGAACTTCAAACTTAAAAAAAAAAATCAGAATTATTTGAAAGGCTAAGAATTATGATGAGGCACCAACAGTTCTTGGCCTCTTCACGTGTCTTTGAGAAAGTGGAGGATTGCTATTTTCGTCACCTCTCAGAGTGGTGTCTTCCTCTCCCATAGTCTTCTGTAGATATTTCCTTAGACTTGCTTCACTTTTAGCCATTTTGGCATTCAACTCAGTCTCTCGTTTTCGAGCAAGTTCCAATATGTCGACGTGTTGATTTGCTGGTGTTTGCACCTCAGAACCTGTTTCTCCTGCTTCTGCAAGTAGTAGTTCTTTGGCTAACTTCAGAGAAACTTCTTCTTTCATCGTTTGCTTTCTCTTTCGTTCCATGATCTCTTGAAGGATCACATCTTGAGAATCACCCTGTAGTGTTTCAAAATTTTTGTGACATAGGTCTTTTTCCCCTGGAAGCAGTTGGTTCAACTATTGCTTCTTCAGATTGTGAGAAATTAGTAAGCTGATTCATCAACCCTTTAATTTCTTTGATTTCTGCTTCGAGTTTTGTTTGGTTATCAATAGATTCTCGTAATAGTACCCTATCGGCTGCAAGAAGAAACGGTGCACTGAAATGAATTTGGTCAATTTGGGATGTAAAGGATGTAAACAAGGTGGTTTGTTCTGTAAGAACGGACAAGTGTTCAGAAACTATAGTAAATTATAACTACTGCGGACACATGTGGAAGACCAGGGTAGCACGATAGTCGCACTGGAAAGTGAGATGGCGGGAGCGCATTTCAGGATTCATGATCTTGAAGACACTGTGTTAGAGCTGCAGGAAAAGGTAACACGGTTTGAGGCTATGTTTGAGGCGATATCTAGAGCCGCCTCTATAACCCCATCTACTCCATCACAATAGATATTATCTGGATATGTGCTATTTACGACGGAGGTGTCGAGAAATGTAAAATTTTTATGAAATAATGGATTTCTGAGATGTTCATATCTCAATATCTATCATCCAATGAACCTACTAGCTTTAACATAAATTCCTTTGAACCATAGATCACCTTTAATGATTGAATATTATCAACCAAAAATATGTACCATCTTCTCTAACTGAATAATAGTAATCTTGACAAAAGAACTTCAAACTTAAAAAAAAAAAAAAAAAAAAAAAAAAAAAAAAAAAAAAAAAAAAAAAAAAAAAAAAAAAAAAAAAAAAAAAAAAAAAAAAAAAAAAAAAAAAAAAAAAAAAAAAAAAAAAAAAAAAAAAAAAAAAAAAAAAAAAAAAAAAAAAAAAAAAAAAAAAAAAAAAAAAAAAAAAAAAAAAAAAAAAAAAAAAAAAAAAAAAAAAAAAAAAAAAAAAAAAAAAAAAAAAAAAAAAAAAAAAAAAAAAAAAAAAAAAAAAAAAAAAAAAAAAAAAAAAAAAAAAAAAAAAAAAAAAAAAAAAAAAAAAAAAAAAAAAAAAAAAAAAAAAAAAAAAAAAAAAAAAAAAAAAAAAAAAAAAAAAAAAAAAAAAAAAAAAAAAAAAAAAAAAAAAAAAAAAAAAAAAAAAAAAAAAAAAAAAAAAAAAAAAAAAAAAAAAAAAAAAAAAAAAAAAAAAAAAAAAAAAAAAAAAAAAAAAAAAAAAAAAAAAAAAAAAAAAAAAAAAAAAAAAAAAAAAAAAAAAAAAAAAAAAAAAAAAAAAAAAAAAAAAAAAAAAAAAAAAAAAAAAAAAAAAAAAAAAAAAAAAAAAAAAAAAAAAAAAAAAAAAAAAAAAAAAAAAAAAAAAAAAAAAAAAAAAAAAAAAAAAAAAAAAAAAAAAAAAAAAAAAAAAAAAAAAAAAAAAAAAAAAAAAAAAATAATAGTAAAAAAAAGAAAAAAAAGAAAAAAAAAAAAAAAATCAGAATTATTTGAAAGGCTAAGAATTATGATGAGGCACCAACAGTTCTTGGCCTCTTCACGTGTCTTTGAGAAAGTGGAGGATTGCTATTTTCGTCACCTCTCAGAGTGATGTCTTCCTCTCCCATAGTCTTCTGTAGATATTTCCTTAGACTTGCTTCACTTTTAGCCATTTTGGCATTCAACTCAGTCTCTCGTTTTCGAGCAAGTTCCAATATGTCGACGTGTTGATTTGCTGGTGTTTGCACCTCAGAACCTGTTTCTCCTGCTTCTGCAAGTAGTAGTTCTTTGGCTAACTTCAGAGAAACTTCTTCTTTCATCGTTTGCTTTCTCTTTCGTTCCATGATCTCTTGAAGGATCACATCTTGAGAATCACCCTGTAGTGTTTCAAAATTTTTGTGACATAGGTCTTTTTCCCCTGGAAGCAGTTGGTTCAACTATTGCTTCTTCAGATTGTGAGAAATTAGTAAGCTGATTCATCAACCCTTTAATTTCTTTGATTTCTGCTTCGAGTTGTTGGTTATTAAGTATGTACAAGTTGTAGAATGTTTATATATGCTATCTCTAAATGTTAATCCTGTCGAGGATTGTGTACAAGTTCATCCTACTCTGTTGAGAGTAGAAGGGTTCAGTTTGGAATCAAATGAGTTCATCTTACTCTGATTGAGAGTAGAGTGTATCGATTAAGAGATGCTCTCTGAACCTGGCTTTTAATTATGTGTGTAAATGTGTATGTGGGATATCACATCTTCTAATATCTATTAATTGTCACTGAGACAAAACATAAATCAAGTTAAATATATTTTTACATATATATCTGAATTTCGAGGACGATAATCTATATATATATATATATATATATATATATATATATATTAGTATATAGAATAGGTTTGATATATTGTTATATATATATATATATATATATATATATATATATATATATATATATATATATATATATATATATATATATATATATATATATATATATATATATATATATATATATATATATATATATATATATATATATATATATATATATATATATATAT
>CM067167.1:259415548-259496179 GCA_034093135.1 Erigeron breviscapus
TCCCCCGCATGCTCCACTTAAAATGCTTACAAGTCTTTGCACACTCCATACTATTACCATCTGCCACAGTCACTAATACATTGGGAATTTGTGTAATCACACTATGTAACCTGGCTGCCACATTCTTACTCATAGATTTATGAGTAGAGCCACCCCCCCCCCCCCCCCCCCCCCCCCCACCCCGCCACCCCCTCGGCCGCCACCCCCCCAAAAAAAAAAAACCCGTGTCGCGCCCCCGCCCCCACCCCCCCCCGCCCCCCAGTAGAGCCACTGTCAATGAGTATGTGCAGGGTTCTAGTACCAATAGTGCCCACAATCTGCATTGTATTGTATGAAGGAATGCCTAATATTGCATTCAATGATATTTGAGGAGCACCTTCCACAATCAACAATTCAGGAGCCAATTCTACCAACTCCTCTCCATCCTTAGGGCAATCCTCCACCTCAACTAAAAATAACTGTCTCTTTCCCTTACAAACCTTATTATGCCCTGCCACAAACTTCTCATTGCAATAGAAACACTCTCCTTTAGCTCTTTTCTCATCCATAAACCTATTAGTCACTCTCTTAGGCACTAGAGCATTAGAGATAGGAGCACTAGCAAGAGTATTGAGCAAAGGCTGTTTAGCATGGCTAGTAAGAGTATTTGTCCTATTATTGGCAGCCTTATAGTTGTAAGAAGTGCTAAAACCACCACTGGATCTACCTAAATCCTTATTACTTTGATTTTGAAGCTTAGCTAAGGTATAGGTATCCTTCAGTGTTTTAGGTTTAAACATTTTGATTATGCACTTAATTTCTGGCTTAAGTCCTTCTATAAACATGCTAATAGAATATTCCTCACATATAGTCACCTTATTCAGCAATGAATCAAAAGCATCACAGTAATCATCGAGTTCACCTGTTTGAGTTAGAGCTTTTAAAGCTCCCATGGCATCCTCCACTAAATTCTGACCAAATCTAGCAGTTATTGACCTCGAATACTCCGTTCACTCCATCTGATCCATCGTTTTACCACTGGAGCGCATGTAAGTTTGATGCCAGCTCAAAGCACGTCCAGTCATGTGTATTGCAGCATACCGGATTTTGCTCGCCGCCGATGTATTATCAATTGTGAAGAAATGTTCACATCGATACATCCAGCCTTCCACGTCATCACCTTCGAACTTCCGGAACTCCATTTGAGTAAGGCGATTGTTACTGAATCGATTTCCCTCCGCTTGAGCAGTGAATTGTTGTCTTTGTGCTTCCATGGCAGCTACACTAGCTTGAAGCTTTTCCACAGCCGCTGTGAGATCGATAATCGTATCTTGAGCTGCATTTAGTTGTTGTTGAACACGATCAGGTTCAGGCGGTTGAGATCTCGTCATTGATTCAATTGAAAAGAAGAAGATTTGAATCGTTGACCGGAATTTCAGCCGGAGAAGATGATCGGAGAGATAATCGGAATCGAAAACCGTCGAGGATCGACGGCTCTGATACCAATTGGTATGATGGAAATCAGAGAATGAGAAATTAGAGAGAGATTGGGATTAATTTTGTATATTCATAATGTGTTGATACAATGGATTTAGGCTTATATATCCGTAGCTACTTTGAATATTCAAACCGACCAAATTAACCGCCCTCTATATTTACACTATCACCCACTCGACTTATTTATTTATTACAATTGTCGACCACTATCACCCACCCCGATCACCCGAATATTCAAACCCAAAATAACTGCCTCAAACATTTACACTATCACCCCCTCGACTTATTTATTTATTACAATTGTCGACCCAAACTAGTAAAATGCAATTAACATGTAACATTCTTATCATATGAAAAAACAAAAATAATAGAAAAAAACTACAAATCATGGATAAAAATGGTTTGTTTATCCATTTTTTATATAAAAAACATAAACTACATAAAATATCACTCTAGTAATATAAAACATCATCATCCATTTGTTGTTGTTGCTAGTGGTTTGAGATGGAGATCCACAAAGAGGGGGAGCGCGAGATGATGGCGGAAGCGGTGGTGGTGGTTGTTGCCGTCGCCTGTGGAGAGGAGAGAGGGAGAGAGTGTGTGTTTGTGTGTATCTGTGTGTGTGTGTCCATCAGGAGGAAAGGAATGGGAAAGGAGGAAGAATTTTTTTTTATTTAGCAAATTTACAATAATTCCCCTCCATGTTTTATTTTTAATTAGGAGGTAAGTGTTAATCTCAACCTTTAATGGGAATGATCCAAGGGCTAAGATTAAGCCCTTGAGATGCAAGGAAAATTAAGGTTTCATTTTAACAAACCACTACTTTTTTTATATGTTTAATTGAGAAAATGATTGTTTTTAAAAAGAATCATCATTGTTATAGTGATAACCATCTACATATTAGTTGGAAATTATTTATATATAACTAGTCCTAATACCCGTACAATGTATGGTAGCTATATATATTGTATCATAAAGAAATTCGAATATGTCTCATACATGATTTGTAAGTATGAAATAAATTGTGGTTAAAGTAAACGATGATCGAAGCTAAGTTATAATAAACAGTAATGATAAATATAATATATGTTTAGTTAAAGTTTTGGATTTACCTTAAATTTTTAAAATCACATCAAAATCGAAAATTGTAAGCATAGAGGATGACGACAAATAGCCTTGTTATTTCGAATCATAAACTCAAATTTTTGAAATCTTCATGTTATTAACTTATTATAAGTAATAGGGATTATGGCACGAAAGTGTAAGAAACTATGCCAAATTGTCTATGTTATGTAGTGTACTATACATTTGTCTATTGTATGTAAGAAACTTGTTATTTTGGTCAAAAGCATGTAAGCCACCGGTTTCCAGCTTACGTGTACCAGTTACTCCACATTTTTTTAATTAATTATTCCCCAATAAAAGGCCACGTATTACCCTAATATATTACCCCCTTTTTCCCTCTTTTTCCCCAAAACTTTTCCCTCCTCCTCCCCAAATCCTCCCGCCACCACCATATGGCTTCCTCTTCATCCTCTTCTTCTCTAAATCAAAATACAAGTCGATACATGAACTGTCGTTGGGAGGCTCTGGTGCTGGTGGTTCCATTGGATCAGATGGTCCTTCAGTATCCCCATCCTTCTCTCTTAATGCTTTAAGGAGGTCCTTCATGAAATCATCATGCTCTTCTTGGACAGATGGTCCTTCAGTATCTTTGCTAGCATTTCCACCAAGTTCTGGTAATTGTTTTGATGTTGGAATCTTTGCTATAGCATTTCCTTTCCTTACTTCTCTCAATTCGTCCTCACCTTCACTTAAATGGTCCAAGGAAGCAACAGATTCTGCATCAGACTCCTCACTAGCTACATATTCATCCTCTTCATCAGAATCCTCATCACCTTCCTCCTCTTTTTCTTGGTCTTGGTTAGGTTTTGGAAGAAACTCAGACATATCCAATGAAAGATAATCCAAATACACACTAACTTCCTCATATGAGTGACCAATCTCAAAAAAGGAGTCTGCATCCTTCTGGTTTGCTAAAGGCATCAATGAATCAAACCTATTATCATTTAAAAGAAAATACATCCCAGTGAAAGGACCACCAGCCTGTTGCTCAATAATTTGCACAAAGTCGGCATATGGTATTGGTGACATTCTAAGATCCTTCATCTGGCCATGTTCATATCGTAATGGATGGAACAAAAAACCCCATCATAATGCAAGTGAATCGTAAACTCTCGAAGCATTTCTATGAAAAAAGACAAAAAAAATACAAATAAATAACTAAATATCATATTTAACTACTTAAATAATAAAATATTCAATTAAAAAAAGAAAAAATTGAAACCCTAAAAAAAACCCTAAATTGAAACCCTACAAAATCGATCAAACGATGAGCATAATACACCAATAAATCACTGCAATAGATGAGAAATTACCTGAATATAGCAACGAGTTCTTTTAATTCTTCAATAATGGCTTTGAGATCATATGCATCGGGTACATCAACGAAGAAGATAAAAGGTTTTTTTGGGGGGTGTGAATTTTCATCGAAACAGTGCGTGTTTGTATCTATATACATGTATAAATATTGTAAACTGAATATATATTCAGTCAACGCCACGTCAATCTTTTTTAAGCGAAAGTGGAATTTGTAACCGGATACGTTTGAAACCGGTAATCCATTACATGCTTTTGACCAAAATAAAAAGTTTCTTACATACAATAGACAAATGTATAGTACACTACATAACATAAACAAAATGACATAGTTTCTTACACTTTCGTGCCATAAACCCTAAGTAATATAAGTAATAGAAGTTGAAAATTTGAGAAAGAGAAAAAGACACCTTTATTAATGAAAAAACGATCAATCAAATAAGGTTATAATGTGTTTTGTATCTATACGCTAAGCGTTAGAGTTTAATTCTAAGTCTAATAAAGAAATTGAATATATATACAATTAAAAAAGCTAATTTAATAAAATACATAAATTAAAAAGACACGTGTCGATCAAGGATTACGCCACATGTCGTTTTAAAAACATGTCAATCATGTTTTAGTTTATTTACCCATTCCAAAAATGAAAAGTTGGTGTGTTGATATTTGGTACCTTTCCCATTCCTTGAACGTAAAAGTTAGGTAAAAGTTAATCATCACAGTAAAAATTAAGCCTATGATTAGGATGCTCCGTTAACAACGAACATCTTTGTTTGTTTCTTAAGTAAACTCCAATTTCTTCATTCTCAAAACCCTAACTTTATTATCATCTCCACTTCATTCATTCAATCACACACACACACAATCGATCACAATTCAATTACAACACTAAAACAAATCATTTAATTACAGCAGTAAAATTCAATCTATATAACTTTGCATGATCGGACCGTTACGCGATTAATTGATCGGTTAATTTAGTCAATTTTAGGTTTACCTATTGTTAAAATAAACCGATGGCGGATGGAGATGAAAACGACGCCGTTTTGAGTGACGTGGACGAAGAAGATAGTCCTCCGGTGCCGATTGTGATCGGAAGTGGCACGGCGTCTGTGGCGGCGGAGGTGGAGCGGCTTGCGGCGGAGGTGGAGCGGGAACGGCAGGCGAGAGAGGAGGTTGAGAAGTCGAAATCGGAGTTGCAGGTGAAGCTTGATAGATTGAAAGGTTGGGCGCATGAGATGATTAAGAAGAAAGATGAAGTTTCGAAATCGAACGAGAAGTTGACGGCTGATTTCGATGTGGTTGTGAAGGAAAGAGATGAGTTATTGAAGGAGAAAGAGGAATTTGGGAAAAAAATAGAGGAAATAATGAAGGTTAAGGATTCGTGTAGGTCGGAGATCGAAAATGCTGCACAGATGTTAGTGACTGGAATTGATAAGATTTCGGGGAAGGTTAGTAGTTATAAGAATTTTATGGCTGGAGGATTGCCGAGGTCACAGAAGTATACTGGATTGCCTGCAGTTGCGTACGGAGTGATAAAAAGGACGAATGAGATCGTTGAGGAGCTTGTTAGACAGATTGAGTTGACTGCCAAGGGTAGAAATGAGGCTAGGGAGCAAATGGAACAGCGGAATTATGAGATTGCGATTGAGGTGTCGGAGCTTGAAGCTACGATAGGTGGGCTTAGAGACGATGTGGGAAAGAAAGCGTCTGTTGTTGAAGAGTTGGAAAAGACGATGGAGGAGAAAGATGGGATGGTAGCGGAATTGGAAAGGGAGTTGAAGGAGAAGCAGGATTTAGTGAGCGAGTATGGGGATAAGTTGAGGGTATTGGAGTCGCGGATGGATTCTCAAAGGCCGTTACTTGTTGATCAGTTAAGTTATGTATCTAAGATTCATGATCGGATATGTGGTGTGATTAAGATAATTGATGGTGATAAGAAAGAGCAGTCGGATTTATCAGATTCTATGTTTCTGCCTCAAGAAACGGATTTGGAGGAGAATATACGTGCTTCTTTAGCTGGGTTGGAGACAATTAATGAATTGAGTGTAATGGTTATGGAGAAAACAAGGGATTTGGTTGTCGAGAGAAGTCGTGAAGTTAAAAGTCTGAACGAAACAGTCACTCAGTTAGTAAAGGAGAAAGAGCATATTGGGTCGTTACTCAGGAGTGCTTTGACAAGAAGAATGTCGGCTGATCTATCTTCAAAGACCAATGAGCTATTTAAAGTAGCAGAGAATGGATTAAGAGAATCTGGGATAAATTATAACTTTAGCAAGCATACAGGGGATGAAAAGGTTACAGGTTCGAGTAATAAGGATGGTAATGTGGAATCAGAGGATGATGAAATATATACTTTGGTGCGTGTCTTTTGGTAATATTCACATAGATATTTCTTTTAACTTAAAGTTTCTTGGCTTGAAATGCTATCTGCGTTGTGCAGGCTGGTGCTCTTGAGAACATTATAAAACAGTCTCAGCTTGAGATAATTGAACTGCAGCATACTGTTGATGAACTAAGGTATCTATAGTTTAATCTTTAATGTTCCATGATGAATGATTCTTATGTTAGTTTTTTGTTGAAGAGTCTCTCTAGTGCTGCATGTAGTCGATATATGTAAAGTGTGATTTGAATTTGTGCTACATATATCACCGATAATGGAAGTTATTCAGATGATTGCAATTAAACAAAATTCAAGTAATTTTTGGGAAATATTTTGTACCTTGGTCTTGTACGGCTGTGTGTATAATGGTATAACTGCAATGATCTGACGCTCTCCACCTTTATGTTTGTGTGTATGTGTATATTTATGTAAGTTGCTTCAAATGTTTGCTAACTGTGGTGTATTTGGATGCTATATGTAATCAAGGGCAGAGTCAAGTTTACTTAAGGAACATGTTGAAGCCCAAGCTAAGGAGCTTTTGCAAAACAAACAACAGGTAGAGGAACTCGAAGAAAAGGAAAGAGTGGCTAATGAAAACGTAAGTTACTGTATCTGCGTGAACAATCCAAGTTAAGAAGTTATGCTTCAAAATTTGATGCTGTAGTTTATTTATATCTTCTTTGATTGTTGATATCTGAAGAAATTTTGATTAATATGTTGCTACTTTTATGTGGTCTAGGTTGAAGGGCTTATGATGGACATTGCTGCAGCTGAAGAGGAGATCACAAGATGGAAAGTGGCTGCACAACAAGAAGCTGCAGCAGGCAAAGCTGTGGAACAAGAGTATATAGCACAGGTATACTCACTCTTAGTCGTTTATTCTTGAGATTATGAGATATACACAGGTGATCATGCACTGAATAGTATTAGTTATTCCTGCCTAAACATATATGAGTTATGTTGCTCAAGGGAAAAATCTAGTCCCATGCATCAATCCAGCTTGCATGTCACTCAGAAACCTAGTGCAATGACTACTGGAAATCCATTAAATAGCTCCATTCTGCAGTTTGGACCTTAACTTAATTTTGGGAACTAGTTGGTTTCTTAGAAAGAAAACATGATAATAAATAATCAATCCTCAGCCTATTCTCTGATACTTGATTTCAATGGAGAATTTGCTGAATTTTATCTGTAGATGCTAGTAGTCAATGTGCTGGTAATTGTTCAACTAAGTCATTTAGAAGCATAACTATTAATTCATAAGTTGATTTGAAAATCACCCATTTCTGTAGATGCTAGTAGTTAATGTGCTAATAATTGTCCGACTAAGTCATTTAGAAGCATAGCTATAGATTCGTAAGTTGATTTGAAAATCACACACATTTCATGGATTGCGGATCGACTTACATAACCAAAGCTGGCAGACTAATGAATAATGATAGTGTATGATTGAAACATAACTATATTGTACCTGCTTTGGTTATGAGCACACTGTCTTTTCCTATGAGCCATTCATGATGACACTAGATGCTAAAACCTTTTTCTTCATTCTGTTTGGGTTTAAATAAGTTTTGGATTAATGGAAGATGGGACACCACAAGATAGAACTTGTTGCAAAATTGTAAGAAATTAAAATGATTTCGTTTGTTATCAAGCAGCAATAAGCTGAGTCTCATATTTAGATAGCACATATTCTAAATATTCCAGATTAATCCCCCATTTTTTTGGAGTAAGGATTAAGTGTGGCTCTACCTATTTACCCATTAGCTTGATCATTACATTATATCATCTTTGATTTGCTCTATGATATTCCCATAATTTGTAAATTTTAAGAGCAGTTTTTATGTATATTTTACCAAGTCAAACGCTGTATATATTATAATGTTTGATTAAACGATTCTACTTATGATTATTTGATCTTTTTGGGTGAAGGGTTTATACATTGGTTAATATAATTAATGTCAGACAAAAGTTACATATTGGAACATGCATGAATAGACTATTGTAATGGACCACTCACAAGACATGCCTTGCGAACCACTAAGTATTAATGGACCTAGATATCCACCAATCTAATCAAGACATAAGCTTTTGTGACATCGACACTAGAGTGTAACCAACTATGCTAAAATAGTTATGCTGTGTAGTGACCTACTCGGGCATTCAATCAAAGTAAGAACCTATGTGTGTTGTTCAAACGATGTAAAATATGGACCTTAGATTGTTTGAACAAAAAAAATACATAGGCCATTGCACAAAATTCAAAGCTACTTACATTGATTGAACACCCGACTGCCCGAGTAGGTCACTATACTATATAACCATTTTGTCATATTTGGTTACACTCCGATGCCATTATTCCTAAGCTTGACAAAAGATTATTTTAATTGCTTGCAAGTTTCGGAAGTTTCGTATATGCTACGACAATCAGATTACCAATTACTTATTTTCATAGTATTTAATCATAATTTATGAGACATTTACAGTTTCAATTCAATGTCATAGGACATCTCTCAGTTTTCACAAGAATGCCTGTTTAGTCATTTTAGATATCATTTTCTAAAAACATGAAGAATCTGCCAAACACCCATACAAATTGCCTTTCTAGTCATTCTAAAAACTATAAGCTCCTCTAATGAAACTAAAACTGTCAAACATTCGGACAACTGATTATCTTCTGCAGTGGCACATCCAAACTCTATCTTCCGTGTCCTGCTTTATGATAACTGATTATCTGATTGTAATACACATTATTACATAATCAGTGTTGAAATGCACACTTAAACACCCCCTTAAATGATTTGCTAAAATATCTGCAGGTATCAACAATACGCCAAGAACTGGAGGAAGCAAAACAGGCTGTGATAGAATCAGAAAAAAAGCTGAAATTCAAAGAGGAAACTGCTGCGGCTGCCATGGCTGCTAGAGACGCAGCTGAGTCATCATTGAAATTGGCAGACACGAGGGCTAGTCGTTTGAGGGAAAGAGTGGAAGAGTTGACTAGTCAACTTGAACAACTCGACTCACGGAAAATCTTAAGCAACAGAAATCGGCCTCGATACATGTGCTGGCCTTGGCAATTGCTTGGTCTTGACCCTATAGGACCCCGCCAGCCAGACACACATCCAAGTAGTTCAAATGAAATGGAGCTTTCTGAACCTCTTCTCTGATATAGTTTGTGCTCCTCGTCTTGTTTTTGGGGGGTGAATTGTGTAAAAATGGTAACATAGGTTGGTTCCTTCTCTATTTAGGGGAATATTGTCTACCTAAAAAAGGACCTGACATGCATGTTCGTGTTAAAAATGATCCGACTTTCAAAATTTTGGGTTGGGAATGCTTACATGGTTATATATGACGAACGACGTGGCATGTCGGTGGTTTTGAAATTTTGACCATGTTGACTCTTTCTTTATGGTGTTAAAAGCCTATTTACTTGGAAGGTTAACTCACATGTAAACCATTTGAAAGCGGAATCCCTTTTTTATGTAAAGAATTATATATTCCCCTACATAGAAGTGGCCAAAATATGCTATCTATCAACCGCGATTCACCCTCTTTTTCTCCATACGCTAAAAATGATGAGTTTTACAAATTTTCAGAGGCTTCCTTGTAGACAATGTATACTGTTGTGAATTTATTGTACAGTAGATACTAAAAGTCGAATGTTGAATAGTACCGTTTTTGTGACCAGATTTCAAACTGAAGTGTGTGATTTTAGGTGTTTTTCTCTGTATCAAACATAACATCTCATATAACACCATTTGTAAATGACTTGGAATTGAATCAACTTATGAAGTTATTTTGCCTTTGTGTTATAAAGCAGCTTTTTTAAACTCTTTTTCTCGCTATATTGTGGGGTGATCCTTTAATTAGTACCAGAACTCCAACAGAAGTGTGAATTTATTGTACGTTTTTCATTTTTAAGCCTGATAATAACAAATGCATTTTTCCAAGAATTGTTCACAAATAATACGTTCAATATCAACTACATTTCATTGTCAGAACTCAGAAGTGTGATTGCCATTTTATTTGCAAACTTAGAGCACTATGTATTTTTGTTGTATAAAAACAATTTTGTTTAAATAATTTATAATTAAATTTTAATTTATTTTGATAAAAAGCCAGTTTTCACGAACAAGTTCCAAATAGATGACTAAAAAATGTACTGTATCTGTTCCAGATAGATGACTAAAATGATACAACTTCTAAAAACTCTGAATAAAACAAACAATCCTCTAAAGCCTCATTTAGCAGGAGGCTTTTACCCATACAACATTTATAAACAAAAAATACATCATGGGGTTCACCTTTTAAGCGCAAAGAATACATAGTACAATTAATCGATGCTATTTGAACTCATGAGCAACAGATTAAATCTCAGAAACTTTAGAAGATCAAACGTGATGGTAAAGTATTTCCAAGTGCTATCCACTCCAAATGATTTAATCAACATTTTTATTACTCGTATCTTTTGTTTTCGAAATCTGCAGATGACCGTCAAATATGACGATCCAAGATAAACTCCTAGTTGAAAGTCTTAAAAAGCATAGCCTTAAACACGATTCAACTTGCTTTGTATATTGATTTATGTGTGTTCTTAAAGACAGAACTTTGTTAATAACAATATAACATCCCTAAGCTCATAGTGTCTTCCTTGATATTGATAGTGGTTCCGGCATTCTGTACATGAAGCAGCAAGCAATTAGCTCCTTCAAAGTTTGATTGACTTGTTAAGGCGCTTGGTTTGGGTTCTCCTGGGTGGGGGCTGATTCTTATCATGTTGGAACCTTATGAGGCAAGGATAAGGATAGTGGCAAATAAGGGGTTATAAGGGGGTTGTGGCGGAACCATAGAAGACAGTAACTGGATCGGAGATAGTCTGAGCAATCATTTCATGAAGAATACTCTTCTCCTGAACAATTTTTAGAAAGAAAAAAAAACCTTAATGAGCACCTGATGCATATTAAAAATAGTCAAAGACTTGTAATGTTGTTCATAAACGGATAGTCAGATCAGATACATCAAAACATAGCAGGGACAAGTTATAAGATCTGGATAGCAACTACCTAAAAGAACATTCTGTCGTTCAACTGGATTTAAAACTTAAAGTCATATATATTCATTAGCCTAACTTTTTGGGCAAGTATATACATCTATGGCCAAATTTTGGATACCCTGGATCTAATATAGTAATCTGAACATTTTATAAACACATACACTATAAATTTTTAATAAAAATGCCAAACACCATCCTAGCATGAGACTAAAGATATTTGAACTTGAGTATAGTCAGATTACAGCTAGACCTATCTTTTGTGCCAAAATGTTCTATGACTAGCCTTGATTCATTGACAAGCTCACAAGCATGAACTAGTGACTCTTGAATTTTTACTTTCATTTCTATCTTGAAGACCAAAACTATATATATAAGTCGAAAACAAAGAGTTGATAGATGAAGTTACAACCTGGTTGCTTTGCTCTGCAGCTTAAAGTTCAGTAAAAAAATAACAGTAGCACCAAAGCCAACTTCAGAGAGGGAATGTATGCTGATGGTTCACTGCTCATGCGAAAGCTTGTATCATATATTTCATAATTTCAACCTGGCATTTCATGTAGATGATTAATGTAGCAAATTCTAATCGAAAACCTAAAATTGGCATAAAATTTGATGGATGCAAGATAACTAAATCTCTAAATATACACAAACCTTTTTCTGTACTTACGCCAGGTGCATCTTCCGATTGGATTGCATTAATAAGAGTCTCTGAAATATCTCTATCAAGAGTAAAACCCTTATCCATCATCTGGTCCCATACCATACAAGCCAACGAGAGCTTCTTTTCATATACGAGTCCCCCAATAATCAGTTTATATGTCACTTCATCTGGATACAAACCTTCAGTTATCATCTGCTCAAAAAGATTCATGGCTTCACTAACCCTAGAAGCCTTACAAAACCCATTAATAATAGCATTGTAAGAGATAACATCCGGAGCGATTTTCTGCTCTACCATATCACAAAATATGGTATGAGCCATCGATATGTTTCCTGTTTTACACATATGATCAACAATAGTTGTATACATTACACGATCAGGTACCAAACCCATTTCTGTCATCTTGTCAAGAAGCGTTTTTGCCATATTTGAATTACCGTCTTTAAGAAAAGCTTTTATAAGGATGGTAAATGTAACAATGTCAGGAAGAATACCTTGGCGACCCATTTCTTCATATAACTCGTAGGCCCCTTTTACCCGAGAACCCTTGCAGAGTGCTCTAATTATTGTGTTATATGATACAACATCAACCACACCTTTCATTTCCATCTTTCTCACCATTAATCTATATGCCTTTTCAATAAGATTAGCCTTACAGAAACCTTTAATAACTTGGTTATAACTATAACTATCCGGTTTTAATCCATTCCGTTCCATTACACGAATCAGCTTTTCAGCTTCATCCAACATAACCTTGTCACAACAATAATTCAACAACAGATTATAAGTAACCAAATCAGGCGGGCACCCATTCTTTCTCATAAAGCTCATAATGGATTGTGCTTTATCAAGCCGATTAGCTTTACAAAACCCACAAATAAGAACATTATAAACCGTCGTAGTAAAATCAAGTTTCATCACACCTACTGTCAACTCATAAGCCAAATCAACTTTCCCAACACCACATAACCCCAATACAAGCGCTCTACAAGCATTAGCATCGGGTCTCAAACCTTTCACAAACATCATTTGCCACATTTCAACAGCCTCGTCAACTCTCCCAACTTGCATTAATCCACTAATAACCGTAGTATAACTAACGACATCTGGTATTCTCCCTTTATCAGGCATACTTTGCAACACTTTCAAAGCGATATCCACCAAACACTCGGAACACAAAACATTCAAATACATATTATACGCCCACATATCGGGAACAACACCTAACCTATCCATATCACTAAAAATCTTATTAATCAATGTTAAATCTTTAACTTTACATAAACCACAGATAAACCTCGAATAAGTAAACGAATTTAACGAATACCCTTTTGGAAACATGGTATCATAATACAATTCAACCAACTCAAAACGAGAATGGGAAACTAAAACACCGATAATACGGTTATAATCGATGCTAAAAACTCTGCAATTTGAGTGAGACATTTCATCAAACACCTGGAGTGCTTTATCAATAAGACCAGTTTTAACGTAGTTAGAAATAAGGGAGCGATATATGAGCCTAGTTTTACCAAGAGCTCCTCTATACATATCCAACTGGGTATCTCAAGATATACATATCATCAACACCCAGATTAAATTTATAGCTTAATTTTTAAGAAAACATGAAAAAGATTAAAACTTGATAGATTTTGAAGTGTGGAAAGAAAGGATTTTGTAATGTGGGGTTTAGCGGATTGACTATAGATACAAATGTATAGATACAGAGGAAGGTGATGGTCGGCCGTGAAAGCAGACGGCGAACTTGTGAGAGAGAGAGAGAGAGAGAGGGAGAGAAGAGAGATTTGGATGGACTTCAGGGCCTGAGTCCAGTTATTTGAAATTGTTTGGGTTATGAAATATGGGCTTCTTTGTGTTTTTAGGCCTTCTTCATATATCTTGATACACCTTTAAGCATTTTTTTTCGTACCTTCTGGATACGACATCAGGGAAACCTCACTGTATAATGATGAAACGTTACATATACCCTAGACAACGAGATGTTAACTATAGGTCGTTACAAGTATTCGGACAAAAAACCACAAGACTTGTAATCCCTAAAGATCGAACTCAAAACCTTGGGTAAAAACCTGAGAGTACCTATAACTAGTTGGATTAGTCATCATTGGCTAAGCATTCTTTTAAAAAACTAAATATCATACCCAAAATGAGTGGTGATGTATGATTTCTCGAAGAAAAAATAAATTATTGTGTAGATTAAATATATAAATAAAACTTGTAAATTTCAGTTAGTATGTGAGAAAGGGTGATAGTGGCTGACATTTTGTATTGTCTATCTAACACACCGTCACATCTTCATTTTGTTAGCTCAATTTAACCGCCTCTTGGAGACCAAGATTCAATAATTTTGTCGTTGTGCCTACAAGTGGACAGGTTATTGGGTTTTTCTCCAATGAGGAATAACTTGGGTACCTATGGGTTCCATGCGGCTTCCAGTTAAGCCGCGACCTTTTGTTAATGGGTCACTCCGTATGAAAAATTTTAACGATTATGTGGGTTGGCTGTTAATAGTAAAAGAAAACTAAGACCCTTCCCAACGCAAATTTTTCTGGGCATTTTCTGAACGTGTCGGTTGGCATCAACTTTTTCTAGGCATTTTCTGGGTTATTCTTTGTGAGAGAGAGGGGTATACTTTCCGGGGGAGAAATGATATATTCATTTAAAAATTTAAAAATTTCTAAAACCACTAGATGATGACATGTGAATTTCATTAAATATTTTTTCTAATCTTATCACTTGATTGTTTCACATGTCACCATCTTGTTATTAAGATGATCTTTAGACTATTTTTAAGCAAAAATTATAATTTCCCTTTGTGGGATGAAAATGTGAGAAAGAAAGAGGGTGAGGTTGGGCCGTTGGGTTAGGGTTCTTTATCATTTCAACCAATGATAAAACAAAATGTGTTATTTTAGTAGTTTTGTACAAATTAATGTTGTCATCTACCACTCAAAAACACGAGTTTTTTCCAAAATTAGTGTAATAAATAAAATTAGTTACCAAATTAGTATAGTTTTAAAAATATTTACCAAAATAATATATTTCATCTCTTTGTTCTAGTTTTCATTTTCATCTTCAATTTCACACATCATCCATATAAATGAAAATTTATATGAAATTGAAATGAACCTGAAATAGTAAATGAAACATTTCTAATTAGCCTTCAATATACATTATATTTTTTCTTCTATCGCTTTCTTTCTTTCTTTATTTCACTATATCTATACATATACATCATACATGAAATGGAAGATACACTTTAAGTGACTAATATATGCCTAAATATAGGCCTAAAAACATGCCTAATACATTTATAAATGACACATGGATACACTCATTCTCTTTCTTAATCTACACCTTTAATCACGCCACATGTCAACCCTAGATTTTTAGGCACATCTTTAGGCCTATTATTTAGGCATATCAATCATTTTCCGATATGAAAAAATTTAAATATAGAAAATATAGATAAAATCCTTATTACATGAAGAAATTTAACTTAGCTTTGCGATTGGCTTTTCATTTTTTGTGACTACCTTCAATCAAAGCCTACAAATACATTAAAGAACATTATCCAAATGTTGCAAAACTAAAAAAATTGCTGAAAAAACTTTTTCATTTACGAGTAATATTAGTCATATAAAGTTGAGATGTTATGGAAATTTCGATGTCTACATGTGTGATAAGATTGAGTTAAGTTAGCACCTTCATCAACCATTACCTTGTGTTTTTTTTTTGAACAGCATTAAATATTATATATATTAAAATTGCTAGTAAGAAACTAACTGATACAAAAGATTACGCGATCCGACCTAATTCTGAAACAAGAAACCTAACGTGGCTTGGCTATAAGAAAAAGAAACACGTAAAATGACAACGACTACTAAATATATAAAGGAGATCCCGATGAAATGCGAACAAAATGACCTTCCATGAACTATTCCGAACACGCATTGCATTATGCCATGAATGCAAATCGACCTAATCAGCATTCGAATTTTTCCGCCCCGCTACTCGCCTCTTTAAGACACTGTGCAATTGAATACTATTATTTTCGGTGTCGGCTATCTTCCAAATATTAAGGTCGCTAGGAAGATATTCGCTCGAGTTGTGTAATTGTGCAATGGAGAATGGCCCGTGGCTTTTCCCAGTAGGGTCTCTATAGTTCCAAATCTTTTCAGAATCTAACTCTTCGTTTGTTGATGGACCAATGTAGTCAAGCCACGAAGAGATGTAGTCTGTGACATGATTAGGATTACATAAGTCTTCCAAGACCGGAGGTGTGCCGGGAGACGCGACAGTAGAGTCCTTAGTGGGGTCAAGTACTGGATGAGAATAATCAACTCCAATAGTGTGATCAGGTTTATCTACAAAGTCTGGATCATGTATTGCATCTTCATCTGGAGCTGTAGGAATGCTCACTTCCGCAGTCGTATTAGAAATTGCATCTTTTCTTTTGTCATTTTGAGGAATCGCCTTTTTAGGTCCTCTCTTTCTTCTCTTGGGCACCTGGAATCCATCATGCTCTTGTGTCCCTGGCGCTCGTGGCGCCTCACTTGAGCCAACCTTAGTCCCTACGGAGTCAACCTCCAATTCTACATCTGTCTTGGGCCTGACACTACATATATCAAAATTATGACCAAAAATCTTACAATGAGAGCACCTAGGAGGAGTCCAAAGATACTGCAGTCTAAATCGCCTATCAATACCCATGATTTCAGCTTCCGCAAATGTGGGTATCTCCTGATCAGCACAAATTTCAACCAATATTCTAGCAAATATCGCCTTACCTTTCTTTTTATCACACATCTCGGTAGTATATCTATCGGCAGCAATCGGAACCCCAATTACACTAACAATGCGGCTCAGTATCTCAAAATTCCATAAATCAACTGGCAAGTCATAAATATTCACCCACAGGTGTACTTTTGTGGGATTGGGCTTTTCAAACCATACACCTGGCTGCCACCTCTGAAGTAACACCGGGTAATCATTGAACAGCCAAGGGCCATTTTCGAGTACGTGCAATAACCCAAGTTCAGATTTAAACTTGAAAAAGAAATAACCCTGGTTATTCACTACAACATCGTCCAACTCGAATTGTTTCCAAAGTCGATTAGCATGAAATTTAACAAAAGGAAATGCGGGCCTTTTCCCAACAAAATATCCAACAAGAGTGTTACACCAGTTTTCGGCCTCACTAGCAATCAAACTTACGGGAATCACTGCTTTTTTATACCTAAATCTGTGACCATAGGTGCAATAAAACGTAAAGTACCTGACTTTTTGAAATTGGCAGCATCTTTGAAGAATGAAGCAAAAGATCTAGGACCAGATGGCTGAGGTTTTGAATTCAAGCCATCCCCTTGACCTGCGTAGTTAGCCAAAGCTATTGTCTCATCAACCGAGCTGTGCTGACCTTCTGAACTACCACCAGCCCCCGCAAAATCCGGCGAGGCAGTTGTAGTCGATGGATGAACAGAGGTGGTTGTGAGCGGGGGCTTAGGAGGAATCAAAGAGGGAATTGAACATCATGAGAATCCGAATTAGATGTACTAGATCTTAGGAAGTATTTGTTTTGTGTGTAATTTCGATTTTCCTCCAAATCTTGAGTAGATCTAAAATCTCTAATATCGATGTTTCTTGGTTTTTTACCAGATTTTCCACGATCTTTAGGCTGACTTGGAGACATGGGTGGATAGGGAAATGAAAAACGAACAAAACAAGTATTTGATTGTGGGAAATCGACCGGCCTAAGGCCGGAAAACAGTTAGAATCAGCCGGAGAAGAAATAAGTTGAAAAGTAGGTGTCGTGACCAAGGAGATTTCAATATATCTAATAGGTACAGATTTAAATCAACGAAGATTAATTTCTTAACGTTAGCCCTCAAAATCGGTTGAGAAGTCCTGATTAGAACAGTTGAGACGTCCTCATAGTAAGGCCTTTGATTAAATATATGGAAATAGATGCACTTTACTTTCTAAATGTGTTTATATCCATTTCATATATTCGACTTGATTCTAAATGGAGATACATTTTTCCTTATAACCATTACCTTGTGTTGTTTCTTCTTTTTCCTTATCTGAAAACAATATTGTTAATATTGCAGCCTTCAAGTGAAGATGAATATGAAACACAAGAACAAAAGATAAAATATACTATTTTGGTAAATAATTTTAACCACTACACTAGTTTGTACTTCTCATAATAGCTCAGTGGTTGAGCACAAGCTTTACATGTTGTAGGTCTCGAGTCCGAGATGGGAAGACATTTAGGAATTTCACAATAAAGTCCTCCAGTGAAGCATGTTTGAGTCCTGCAGAGGGGCAGGTTTTATCCCAATTAAATGTCGTACCTTCGGGCGGTTTAGTTGGAGTTTCTCCTCCTACTAGTATTGAGGTATACAAATAAAATGTCATTTAATGGCAAATATCTTATGTGCCACTAAATAAGGTTTTTAATGACACATATTTTATGCCACTATACATGTAAATAACTTTTAGTCTCATATATTACTCTTATGCCAATAAATATACTTTAAGTAGTTTTTTACTTTTCTTACTTGTGCCACTGTTGGTTAAATGAAATGTTTTTGGCCTTTAAAATTTAAGCGGCCAAAATCCCTCCAAAATTCATTTCAAACTTTTGATATTCCTTCTTTAAACATGAAACCTCTAAACTTGGTCAATATCAATTTTCCTCTATTAGTTCAGATTTCTCTCCTATATTCTTAAACTATATTTTAGTTCTCGCCACCCCTTTTTAATTCTTCTTATGAGTGCTTTAATTTGAGATTCTACTTAAGGAGTATTCTAAGTCTATATACTCTGATAGTACAAAGGAGGAATTTGAAGATGGGTGCTTTGCAATTTAGATGTATTATGTTGTTTGCTGGTATGTTTGGCAAAAGTAGCTAGAGCTAAAGGTTGGGGCTGAAAATGGGGGCTGTGTTGGAATTAAGGGTTGGAGCTGAAGGCTGGGGCTGTAAAACTAAAGCTTCCAATTGTATAAATCTGTTTGGCAAACTAGTTATAAGTTGTGGCTAAAAAATGTATAATTACAATACTAGGCATAGAATTTCCTTTTAGAAAAAAAAATGCATAATACAAACAAAATTGATATAACAAAAAAAAATACCATTTACATATTAAAGTTTCTTTTAAAACAGATTTATTTATAAAAAAAATAAATAGATTAGCTTTTATAGATGGGAAAAAAACAAGTGAATCTATTTTTTATTTTATTTTTGTCATCAATTAAGTTAAGATAATCCATATATTTAAACATTTAGGTTTTATTAACTTGTAAGAAAAAATTGAGTATCTCGGTTATCATATTATGATAAGTACAAAACTTGTATGTTTCTTATTAGTATAATAATAATAATAATATGAAATAAGAATAGAATTGAAAGATTAATGAAAGCTGCAGCCATATAACCATAAAATTTCTATGCAATTATTGCAGGGTGTGAGAGTATTGCTATCATGTTTATTTCTGCAATTAGTGGTGTTGAACAAAGTGGGCATCGAACATGACAGAAGATTTTGAGGGTATTTGAGTAATTTTAATGGTTAGGAGTTAGGGGGTTTTTTTTTAAAGCTTTTTCTATGAGCTTTTTTTTATAAGCCCTTTTGGGGTTTTTTTATGAAAATAAAAAGCCCAAGCCTTGACTTCCAAACAAGGTTAATTTTTGTTGAAAGAGTTTTTTTTTAAAGCCCCATCTCCTAGCCCCTAAAAAGCCTCATAAGAAGATCTTGTGGTATGTGTTGAGAAACAAGATCAATTATTAGCTTATTTTATGGTTTACAACTTATTTTATGGTAATTTGCTTATTTCTGGGTTAAGGTGTTTTGTAGGTAAAAGTACAAGGGTGTTAAGTGTAAAGACTGGAAGGTTTCAACGTTTGGACTGAAGTTGTCAAGAAGTAAAAGATCAAGGGTGAAGAGAAGAAATGTGTATGGGTATTTAAGGCAGAAGATGTTCAGTTTTAGGGTTAACACCCATATACCTAATTTTAGATCTATGTTATTCTCTCTGGGCGATTAGGGTTCGATGAGGGTTTCTTTATGTTTTGATCTTATGATTATTCTGATCATCTATTTGATATTCTGTATTTGATATCTAAACTCATTGTTTAGATATTCAGTTTTCTTCTTTAACTTGTAATTGGACATTGATAATAATAAAGTTACAGCCGACTGTTTCGTTCATCAATTTTCTTTCATGGTATCAGAGCCAATCATCATTAATTGATGATATTTTAGATCGATTCTTCTATTCTGTTGTTCTGGTCTCGGGCGTATTCCATTGTGGAACCCTAGATCTGACTTTTTGGGGTTTTTTGTTGATTCGATTAAATTAGGGTTTCATAGTTAAATCCTAATTGTTGTTCTTCCGCTGCTTCATATCAATAATCACGATTCTATTTGTGTTTTCAGATCCTGATCTCTTCTTTTGACTAAGTGAATCAAAAGAAGGGTTAGGGTTCCTCATCCTTCTGCCGATTGCGCTGTATTGTGTCTTCTATCCCTTCTATTATTACTTGTTTTTGATTCTACTTATACTTTCTTCTCAATCTAATTTTTTATATATATATATATACATATTTCTTCTCTATTTTTTTATATATATATATATACGTATTTCTTCTACTTATTCACACAAAATCATTTGAGTTAATACTTGACCTGCCATCCTCTGAGTGGTTAGGAATCCTGTCACTGGCTCTTTTGAGTGATTAAGTATTATTTTCTACAAAGGTTTTTTGAGAAGAAGGTGTTTGTGGTTTCATTAGTGTTTTATTTTTTTTTCCTGCTTGTGTAGTATCTGGTTGTGTGCTTATCTTATTGGTGTTTTTTTTATTTGTTTAAATATTTGTTCTTATTTGTGTTTATATTTTGTTTACTATAATGGTGAATACTCCACCTGGTTCTGTTCATGGTAATACTCCACCTCCTTCTGTGCATAATGATTCTGATCATGAGGATGATTTTGATTCTACTACTAGGATTAGTAAACTTGATTTTAGTGATCCTTTGTATCTTCATGCTAGTGATACTGTGAGCACACCTCTAATTGCTTTTAAGCTGCTTGGTACTGATAACTATAAAGTTTGGGCTTCTGCTATGGAATTGGCTTTACATACTAAAAATAAAATTGGATTTATAACTGGTACTTGTGTTAAATCTGTTGATAATCCTGTTCTTGCAAATCAGTGGGATAGATGTAATGCTGTTGTTCTTAATTGGATCTTAAATTGTGTGTCTCAAGAATTATACTTAGGACAAATATTTAGTAAGAATGCTGCACATGTTTGGCAAGAATTAAAGGAAACTTATGACAAAGTTGATGGTTCTGTTGTGTTCAATTTGCATCATAAGATTAATTCTCTATCTCAAAATGGTTCTTCTCTATCTGAATATTATCATAAACTGTGTTCTTTGTGGAAACAATTTGATGTGCTTGTTAAACTGCCTGCTTGTTCTTGTGATGCTGCTAGAGATGTTCAGAAACATAATGATTTGATAAAGTTAATGCAATTTTTAATGGGACTTGATGATGTTTATACTCCTACTAGAAGTCAAATTCTTACTACTGATCCTCTTCCTTCTGTGAAGACTGCTTTTTCCTTAATTTCCAGAGAGGAGTCTCACAGAGGGGGGATTTCTGGAGGATCTAAACCTTCTTCTTCTGTTTTTGCTGCAAAAAGTTTTCAAAACAAGTCTTCAAACAATTTTAAGGCAAATTTTGACTCAAAAAAGACTTATGATAATAATTTTGAAGCAAGGAAAACTTTTGATCAAAATCAAAGAACTTACAGGTCTCCTAATCCTAACTTCAAGTGCACTCATTGTAATAAAATTGGACATACTATTGAAAGGTGTTTTCAACTTGCAAATCAAAGGAATAATAATAACAGGTTTAATAGTCATAATTCTGTTGTTGATAAGTCTAATATTGCTAGTTCTTCTAATGTGCATCATTCTGCAAACTCTTCTAATATGCATAATTCTGGTGCTAATGGTTTTACTTTGACTCATGATCAAATGAGTAAATTACTTGTTCTTCTTGGTGATAAGAAAGATGAATCTTCTTTGTCTGCAAACCTTGCCAATATGGCAGGTATTTCTTGTAGTACTTTTGCTCATATTATGTCTAATAATGCTTTACTTAAGCTAATTTATGATTGGATTATGGATTCAGGGGCTAATCAACATCTTACTCTTTCTGAAAAAGGTTTAACTGATTTAGTAGATGTTTCAGATTTGAATTTATTAATTGGACATCCAAATGGTACAAATGCTAAGGTTCAAAAAATTGGTAATCTTAGACTTAATGCTAATCTGGTTTTGTTTGATGTTATGGTTGTACCTGAATACAGTGTGAATCTTATGTCTATTCATAAATTGGCTAGAGATAATAAAGTTCGTGTCTCTTTTAATGAGAATAACTGTTTGATTCAGGATTTTCCTCTAAATCAGAAAGTCCTGGGGACTGGTAGTCAGAAGAATGGATTATATTTTTTTGATGAAACTGCTAATTGCTCTTCCTCTGTATGCAATGCTGTTAATGTTCCTTGTGAGTCAAATAATCTTTGGCATGCTAGATTAGGTCATCCTTCTGATCAGGTTTTAAAAGTTTTAAAACAAAAACTTAAAATTGATAGTCATTCTAATTTACCTTGTGATATTTGTCATAAAGCAAAGCAAGTTAGAGAACCTTTTCCTCTTAGTGAACATAAAACTGAAAGACTTGGTGATTTGATTCACATTGATGTATGGGGTCCTTATAAAGTAACAAGTAAAGAAGGTTTTAAGTATTTCTTAACAATTGTTGATGATTTTACTAGGGCTGTTTGGACTTTTTTGATGAAAACTAAAGATGAGACTTATGATCAAATATTTCTTTTTTATAATTTGATCAAAAATCAGTTTGGAACTAGTATAAAAACTGTTAGAAGTGATAATGGTAAGGAGTTTGTTAATCATAGAGTTACTTCTTTGTTCACTAAAGAGGGTATTGTTCATCAAACTACTATTGCTTACACCCCACAACAAAATGGGGTGGCTGAAAGAAAGCATAGACATCTTCTTAATGTGGCTAGAGCTTTATTGTTTCAGGGTGGATTACCTTTGTACTTGTGGAGTGAATGTGTGTTAACTGCAACTTACTTGATAAATAGAACTCCTTCCTCTGTTTTAAATGGTGTCACACCTTATGAAAAAATTTATGGTTTTGAACCATCTTTAAAACATTTGAAAGTGTTTGGTTGTCTTTGTTTTGCTACTGTTCTTAATAATTTTGATAAATTTAGTTCTAGAGCAGAAAAATGTGTCTTGGTTGGTTTTTCTAATTCAAAAAAAGGATATAAACTTTATAGTCTTGAAAAAAGAAGTTTTCTATATTCCAGAGATGTTAAATTCTATGAAAACATATTTCCTTTTACAATGACTTCAAAGAATGTTTTAGAAAATACTAATTATGATTCTGTTAGTCAACTTAATTTTTTTGACACCATTTATGAAAAGTCCAATGATGAAGAGGAAGAGGATGATACTGTGATTGAAGGTAGAACTACTTATTGTCATAAAAGTCCACCTAGAGGTACCAAAAATGATGGTGAACCATCATGTAGCTTTGGCAGCCCTTCTAGGGTTACTAGCAATGATGGTGAACATAATTCTGGATGCTCTTCTGAGACTACTAACATTGAGGGTTCTGCAACTATCTCAGAAAATTTAAATGATCAAGAACATATTTCTGAGGACAGTTTTCATGAAACTGAAACTTTGAATGAAAATATCAATTTAAAAAGGTCTGATAGAAGTTCTGTTCTTCCTAAAAGGTTGGAAGATTTTGTTTTAGATGCCAAAATTAAATATCCTTTAAAGAAGGTTGTTAATTATTCTAAGCTTACTCCTAGCATGTTTTGTTTCACAACAAATTTAAATAAATCCATTGAACCAAAAACTTATAATGAGGCTGCTTGTGATAATAATTGGGTTATAGCTATGAATGATGAGATGAATGCTTTAAATGAAAATAACACTTGGATTATTACTGAATTGCCTAAAGGAAGACAACCTATAGGTTGTAAATGGATTTATAAAATCAAATACAAGTCAAATGGTGAAATAGATAGGTATAAGGCTAGGTTAGTGGCCAAGGGTTATGATCAAAAGGAAGGTATTGATTTTGAAGAAACTTTTTCTCCAGTGGTAAAAATGGTTACTATTAGGAGCTTAATCTCTGTTGCTATATCTAGTGGTTGGTCATTATATCAACTTGATGTGAATAATGCTTTTCTATATGGAGATTTGGTTGAGAATGTGTATATGGATCTTCCTCCTGGTTACTTTAATAAAGATGATAAAAGAGTATGCAAGTTGACTAAATCTTTGTATGGTCTGAAACAAGCACCTAGACAGTGGAATACTAAGTTGACTAATGCACTTATTGAATGTGGATTTACTCAAAGTAAATCAGATTATTCCTTATTTGTTAAAGGTCACAATGAAAATTTTGTGGCATTACTTGTTTATGTGGATGATATTGTACTTACTGGTTCTAATGAAAAGGAAGTAAGCAAAGTTAAACAATTTTTGAGTTCAAAGTTTAAAATTAAAGATTTGGGGAAATTAAGATATTTTTTGGGTATTGAAGTAATTGATACTGATCAAGGTGTTTGCTTGTCACAAAGAAAGTATTGTTTGGATCTTTTAAATGATTTTGGTCTCTTAGGGTGTAAACCTGTTGCTACACCTTTGGAGATGAATTTAACTATGAAAACTGATGCTTCTAAGACAAAACCCCTTTCTAATATTTCTGTTTATCAAAAGCTTATAGGTAAGCTTATTTATCTTACTTTAACTAGGCCTGATATTAGTTATGCTGTGCAATGTTTATCTCAATTCATGCATGCACCTCTTGAGGAACACTTGATGTATGCTTTTAGAATCTTGAGATATTTAAAGTGTGCACCTGGAAAAGGTATACACATTCAGAAAAGCAGTAAGCTTGAATTAACTGCTTATGTTGATGCTGATTGGGGAAGGTGCTTAGGTACCAGAAGATCTGTAACTGGTTATGCAATATATTTGGGAAATAATCTTGTTTCATGGAAAAGCAAAAAACAACTCACAGTTGCAAAGTCCTCAGCTGAAGCTGAGTATAGGGCTTTAGCAGCTGTGACATGTGAAATTATTTGGCTTTTGAACATCTTAAATGACTTTAGAGTTAAAAATCTGCTTCCTGTTAATGTATTGACTGATAGTAAAGCTTCAATGCAAATTGCAGCTAATCCTGTATTTCATGAAAGGACTAAGCATTTTGAGATTGATTTGTTTTTTGTAAGAGAAAAGATCTCTGCTGGTGTGGTTAAAACTGTGAAAATTCATTCAGATTTAAATGTGGCAGATTTGTTGACTAAAAGTCTAAGTTCAAAGCAACATTCTTTCTTAAGTAATAAGTTAGGTTTATTGAATGTGTTTGGTAATTGATCTTGAGGGGGGATGTTGAGAAACAAGATCAATTATTAGCTTATTTTATGGTTTACAACTTATTTTATGGTAATTTGCTTATTTCTGGGTTAAGGTGTTTTGTAGGTAAAAGTACAAGGGTGTTAAGTGTAAAGACTGGAAGGTTTCAACGTTTGGACTGAAGTTGTCAAGAAGTAAAAGATCAAGGGTGAAGAGAAGAAATGTGTATGGGTATTTAAGGCAGAAGATGTTCAGTTTTAGGGTTAACACCCATATACCTAATTTTAGATCTATGTTATTCTCTCTGGGCGATTAGGGTTCGATGAGGGTTTCTTTATGTTTTGATCTTATGATTATTCTGATCATCTGATCATCTATTTGATATTCTGTATTTGATATCTAAACTCATTGTTTAGATATTCAGTTTTCTTCTTTAACTTGTAATTGGACATTGATAATAATAAAGTTACAGCCGACTGTTTCGTTCATCAATTTTCTTTCAGTATGTGAAAATCATGGATAGCCTTTTACACAGGTATGAATACTTAGATCTAAATTAGATTTTGTTGATATACCCATTTACTTGTTATTGTCGATATAAGGCTTTTATGGATCCTTTACCACTTAGGTAGTGTGACAACCGTCATCCGAGCATACCGTCCGATTGTACTTTTCCGTTCGTCATCCCTATGACTAGTCATGTACGTGTCAGTATAGTTCGTCATTGGTCAATTTAGAGCATGTACATGTGCTTTTGTAAGACATTAAGTATTAATAAAGCGAGTTTATGTTCATTCGGGTTCTAGTGCATTTAATATTTAGGGATTTGGTGCGAGAGTTCGTGTTCGAAGGAATACTAGTTGTCTTGTAGAAATGCCAAATAATCGGAAAATACTTAAAAATGAACTAATGAATTTATAATAATTAAACATAGTCATATTTATAACCGTTGGAAAGCTAGTCGAAAAATATGTTCATTTATGTCATTTAAAATTTTAAATGGACCGTCGGGTCTCTTTAAATTTGCGAGTCAAACGTATCCGGTTAAAGAGTCAAACTTGGTTTTTGAGGCTAGGAGGCTACTAACTCTCCCCACCTCCCATTCTCCTTATCATTTTCACTTATCCACTCTCTCACTAAAAGTTTTACTACCCCATCCTTACTACCCCATTTTATCTCTCTAGAAAATCTATAAACTTTTCCTACCAAATCAAAGATCTAAGTTTGTTATCACCAAATTTGTTCATAGATCGGTTGTAATTACCCGAATTCATAACCAAATCGTGAGTATTATAGCTTTAAATCCCGTTTTTATTTTAGATCTAAAGTTTTCTTAACTTTTAGACTTTAATCTTAAAATCAAGAAAAAGAATGGATTTGGGTAAAGAAAGTGAATCAAACCTTTACTTTTATGTTTATATTCAAGATCTATGCATTTTACAACCCAAAAACTAGTTAAATCGTGATCTATGGTCAAAAATATGTGATTTTGAGTGAACAGCGCGTCGAGGTCGTAAAACCTCTTTCAGATCTGAAATTTGCTAGCCCAGATGTAATTTGCGAGGTCGTAAATCACCCAGGTCGTAAATCCCAGTTTGCGAGGTCGTAATTGAGCATGGGGTCGTATTTGATTTGGGTCGTATTTTCATATACGAGGTCGTAAATGTCAGCCGGGTCGTAATTGCCTTTAACGAACAAAAATCAATTGAGCTAGTAATTAATGCGCTGAGTCATAATTAAATATTTCATATATGCCACTAATAAGTTTCTAAATATCATATTTATCCAATTAATTTTTGAAATATCAACAATGCCATTATTAAAATTTAAAATTTCATATATACCCAAATAATTAAATCTAATCATTATATATCACTATAAAACATTTAAAATATTAAATGACATTTTTAATTTACAATTATGCCCTATTTTATTTGATTTCTAGTTACGTTATGCAAAGTAGTTTACACGGTTAACTGGGAAATGAAAACAACACCATTATACTGTGGCGACTATATATCAAACTGTAGTTTCAAAAAATTAGATTTTAAACTTATTATTATAATTGGCAATTTGGCATTACACATACTTGAAGACCAGGAGCATGAAAACCAAGTCCCTTCAATCTTAGTTATAAACAAATAATAAAAAAAAAAACAAATACAGAACAAAAAGTAGAGCAGAACAAAAATCGGTATTGAAAATACATTCTAACTATCACAAAATATAGTATTGAAAACATCTTCAAACCTGAGACATCTAATATATTACGTAACAACTTATTTAAACTAGCTTGAAAGGATTTATTATCAAAAATAAATTAAATCAATTATTATTTGTTATAGTATGAATTGAATCTGGGGATAATCTTAAACAACAATATTATAAGAAAATATATATATATAGAACTCATCAGATAAAATTGATTTTTAGAGAAAAAGAAAAATGATGGTTGAATATAATCAAGAAGAGCTGCTCACAAATATATACATGTTCATCCAACTATGTGAAAGATATCGAGGGAGGAAAAAAAGTAGGAATTTGAGGCACAAAGTATAATCTGCGTTATGTAATTACGGATTTTTGTTCCATATATATGTTATGTAATTGGAGATTGTATAAAAGAGGTTATAATTGTAAATTGGAAATGTTTTATAACAATTTTATCGATTTAATTGTTATATATTGGATTAAATTTAATTATTTGGATAAATATGATATTTTTAAATCTTAATAATGGCATTTTTGATATTTTAAAATTTAATTGGATAAATATGATATTTACAAGATTAGTAGTGGCATATATGAAATTTTCCCTTATATATATATATTGCCGGTAGAGCAGAGAGAAAAAAATAAATTAACTTTTGATCTACCATTAAAATAATAACCAAATCAATCTTAACCATTAAAATTAAAAGTCAACTTATTAATTAATATGACAAGTTTTTAAAATATTTAATATATCTATTTAATGTATCTCCAATATAAAAATGCATTCTCAATTGTAACTTTTAAGTTATAAAAATAATAACTTAAAACCATAAAATTCAAAATGTTAACTATCAACTATATGTTTGTGTATGGATACTACTTATGACAGGTTTTTGCGATAAGAAACCAAAACTATATGTTTCGAATTTTTCAACACACGAGTTTTTCAAAACAAAATTAGAGTCACAAAACAGTGAAACACAAAGATATACTCTTGATAAATCATAAATTAACTTATTACTTGATCGTTTACCGAATTAAACGAACAATTATATATTTATAATCCATGAAAAGTGTATTGGAGTTTGTTCATTATTAATTATTAAACTAAAAATAGAACGAAACACACAAACATCAACAAATGATGCTAAAGATAATCTAAAATTTGAAAGAAAAAACAAACAAACATTTTAATCATTATAACAAAATCTAGATAAAAAACATTGCATGATCCAAATAACATGATACATCATAGGGTAAGACCACCTATTGAATTAACAAAATTGACTTGGAAACTTCAACCAAACCTGCCAACCCGTCAACGCAAAACCCAACCACCAACCCTAAAAAAATCGAGTTGGCAGGTAAAATGGGTTGGTGGGTTGATTTCAGGTCAAATGGGTTGGTCGGTGGTAGGCTGACGGGTTAAATGGGTTGATGAGTTGATTTTAGGTCCTATGAGTTGGTTGGTTAACGGGTTAATTTCAAGTCAAATGGGTTGTGAGTTGTTGGATCAAATGAGTTGGTGGGTTAACCTATTAAACAACATTATATACAGGTTGGTGGGTTGACCTATTAACACAAAACCTCGACCAAAAAATCAAGTTGATGGGTTACCAGGTTGAGATTTCACAACCCTGACCCAGTTTTTTTAGGTCGATTTCAAGTGGAATTTCGGGTAAGGTCGATAGATTATTGATACTCTAAATATATATTAAACCGACTCTATATATATTTTAGGGAAAATGATCCGTACTGCATGACTTTACCTATCTTAGGTACTGTCATGTTAAAAAAAAGTTACAAATTAAACCTTTGAATTTGATAAACATACATAACCCCCCTGAATTTTACATAATCCCCCTGAAATACACATGCTTTATCTAAGATAGGTACTGCATGCTTTACCTAAGCTTTCCATATTTATACCAATAAAAATGTGCAAGTGTTAAGAGTTTATCTTAATCTTGTGCTCGATTTCATAATAAACTTCATTTTGATATACTATAAGATGTATATTCTGCAATGTGTGATGATATACTATATAAGTTTATTTTGTGGTGAGTATTAATTAATTGTTGTTGGCGTGAAACAATCTGAGCGTGTAAGGCAAAATGGAAGCACGTCAAATCCTAAGCACGTCAACATTAAATGTCATGATGGACTTTTAATTTCTTAATAACGAGATTAATTAAATTATTATTATTAATTACAGAATTTATACTAATTAATTAACTTGGGATCATATAATAAACCAACTAGTAAAGTGGCTTTTAAATATATTGAAAACTTAATGGCATTTCTTAAGACACTAGTATAGGGCATAGACATGTACATTGGAGTTCTAGTACTTACTGTGTGATTTGTGGCAGTGTGAGACATTTGGATTGTTCGAGTGCTTATTGTAGACTGACATTGACTGTTCGTGTTCAAGATCATTGTGCTAGGTCATTTGTACTTGTTCATCTTGTCAGGTGAGTTTCGTAGCCCCACTTTTATGTGCTTTGGGGTGAAAAGTATACAAATGTTTTCTAACAGTTTGTCGATTACTGTTTTTATTATGTACAATATATATTGTTTATTGAGCTGTTCATTTAGAGTTACATGTTCATGTTCATTACTTGGTACCAAGTCGGCCCGTGTTCATGGGATTCGTTCTTAGTGCCATTGGGATGCGTTCCTGGTACTAGTCCCGGCCGTATGTGCATTAGGTCATTATTTGTCATTGTGTGCTTACTTGTGTGTTCGAGACATTTGGTATGTAACTCTATGCTCTTACATATATTGTACAAAATACTCATGTTCATAAAGAATCGACAGGTTTTCATGTTCATCACTAGTTCTTTCGTACAAAAACCTACGAACTCACCAACCTCGTGTTGACATATTTTAGTATACTTTTCAGGTGATCAGGCTAGGCAGGGATGAAGTAGCTAGGAGTAGGAGCTTTGGATCGAGGAACTGGCGCATCTTTTGTTAGATATTATTCAGGGATATGCGCTCTAGATAGCGTTCCTTGATTGACTTTTGATTCACAGGCTTAATGCCTTGTATGCACCCCATTTGAGGGTTGAATGTTGTAATGACATACTAGTACATTGTTCATTTATGCATGTTTTGTTGACTTTCCTGTGCGATTTGTGTTAGAATATGAGCATATAAACAAACATATAATCACGAGTACGCAACGGAAGAATCGAAACAAGTATGCAATCAAATAATTAACAAAGGGAATTGAATGTGTACCTTATGCAAAACTCCAATAAAAGATAATAATAATGATATTATTATTAATAGGGTTTAAAGTAAAACCCCTCTACGATTGCACACTAGACACCCTTATATTGTATGCTAGTACCCGAATCACGAACCAAACAACCCTTTGTTTAAACCCTTGGATCGAACCCTAAGCAAAACCCTAAACCTTTTCTTGCTTAAAACCGAAAACCGAAAACCCTTTGGAGAGGGGGAGTTCGGCCGAACCAAAGAGAGGGAAAGAGGAGAGAAAACTTATGTGTGAATTGATGCAAAAACCCTTAGACTTAAGCATCTATTTATAGGGAGATATTAGGGCATAATGACTTGGTGAACAAGTCAATTAAGGCCTCTAATGAGCCTTCATAAAACCGCCCCCCCTAATAATTAGAGTCCAACTCTAATTTCCATATTTCACAATTAAACCCTCCTTTAATTAACTTAAATATAATTAACCCCTTAATATATTTAAATTAATCATTTCGTGATTATATTTTAATTAATATATTATACAATATACTAATTAATAATATAAGGTTACCGTGTCATTTCGTGTGACCCCGTAGGCTTAAATTATTTCCGGACATACGTTTATATTTAACATGATCACACTCCAACAGCTCCCACTTGAGCATTTTATTTATAAAAGTAATAACATTGGTTAGCGTCTAGCAACACGCCAATGCTCCCGGAAATATTTAAGAATAGTTTCTTAATTTTGCCAATTTGAAATGATTTAGTCTTTAATATCCCTTTGTTCAGATACCCTTGTTAATTATGAATATGGATCAATGTCATTTCATAATTTAACGATTTTGTTTCTCATTTCTACAATTAATCAAGATTACCAAATTAATCAAGACTTCCTCTTGAGTTCATTTGGGTGCGGCCACACAAACATCTTTAATTAATTAATGAGGGCGCCAAATGGTATCATTCTTCAGTTGCAAATTGAAGGAACAAATCCTGTATTGACTACAAGTGTTTGGCCATGTCGTTTCTTAACATTTCTGAAAATAGCCCTTTATTACTACCTTGTTCAGGATAGTTAGAACTACAATCTAGAAATGCAATCCACACAAGCATAACTCACTTGTATCTCAAGTCTAAGGATAAACAAAGCAACCATTTCACGAATTTCATTTAATGACGCAGATCCATAAAATGAAAATTCGTTATGTGGGGTAAGTCCAATATTCATCTTTTGAATATTATGTGAGTTTGGTACGATCCACCATCTTCAAAATATTCCCTTAAATATTTTCACCAATCTCTCACAATTGTCTTACTTTAATTATATTCCCATAATTAATCGACAATGGACGTTTAGAATATTTAAAATATTCATGGATCTAAACATGCAAATATAGGACACAATTATTATAAAATGAAACATTCATACCAAGTATATAATTCATTTATTAAAATAACAATTGTTTAACATCCCATTATCCAAATACCAATCACAGATTTACATGATATAACTAGCAATATCTAAGACCTATGCCTTCAGCATGCTTATTGAGCTTTCCTTTTGACAATGCCTTTGTAAAAGGATCCGCTAAGTTACAATCTGTGTGAACTTTGAGTAAATTGATTTCACGTGATTCGATTCGCTCACGAACATAGTGATATCTTCTCTGGTAATGTCTGGCACCTTTTTGAACTCCAGGTTCATTGGCAATGATAATTGCTCCCGAATTATCACAGTACAGATCCATAGGTAAGTTATTTGAGGGCATCACGTCAAGCCCAGAAATAAACTTTCTGATCCAGACAGCTTCCATGGCTGCATCCGATGCAGCTATATACTCAGACTCTGTAGCATACATAGCAACTGTAGATTGTTTCTTGCTCTTCCAATCTACTGCACCTCCATTTAAAGTGAAGACATATCCTGACTGAGATTTTGTATCATCTTTATCAATCTGAAATCCAGCATCACAGTATCCAGTTACTTTGAGCTCTGCATCAGGATTTCCTCCATACACCAAAATAATTCTTTAGTAGCACGCATGTACTTAAGAATGTTCTTTCACAGCAGTCCAATGATCCTCTCCAGGATTTTGCTGATAGCGGCTAACTATATTTTGCGCGAACGCAACATCAGGTCTAGTGCATCTTACCGCATACATGATAGATCCCACAGCCGAAGCATAAGGAATTCTTTTCATACGCTCCACCTCTTCAGGTGTAGAAGCACTATTCTTGCTAGATAAATTAAGTCCTTCTTGCATAGGCAAATTCCCGCGCTTAGAATTTTCCATCTTGAATCTCTTCAAGATCTTATCTATATAAGCACTTTGACTTAATCCAATCAACCGTTTATATGAGTCCCAAATTAGATGATTAACTAAACCCGACTGGCAAGTACAACTTATCTTGATGGACAAGTTAAGTTTACGATCCAGATATGGATAACAAGAAACAATTGACTTAAAGTAAAATGCAAGAACTAAGTGGCAGAAACTATATAAAGATATATATAATTATAATCAAGTATGTAGCATTGAGACACAATGTATTTTTCAAGGTATTTGATTTATTGATATATAAACAAATACAAAGGTTGTTGCGGAACAAAGATAAACACCCAAGTGTAAATATCTAAACAATCTAGAAATACAAGTGATCTAATACTTGGAAATACTCGTAAGTTTTACTTAGAGTATATCTCACAAGTTGCAATGCTAAAGTTTCAAGCATTTTGCAAGTTGTGAGAAGACTTTGTATTTATAGACCAAGTCCATGATGATGTGGACAAGATCGTACAAAAGTGGTTGTGAGCATTTAAGGAATTAAACCTAATTCCTTACATGCTTGTACTAGGAAAGAGTATATAAGTCAGTTGATGTGACTTATAGTACTATGTTCCAAACCTATACTTTTACCTTGTACCTTTTATTAATAGATAAATCTATTAACTGGATAAGGGTATGTAAAGTAAAAAGTCTTCCTCGTAATCAGTGTAAAGTGTTGTAAATACTTTACACTGAGATGCTTCAGTCTTCGATCTGGTAGAATCACTCTTTGCTCGCTTCTGAGATGATTCTCTTCTTCATACTTCAGTCTTTGACTTCAGAATGAATGCTTCAGATTTATCTTGATCTTAACTGAAGTGAAGCTTCAGTGAAGGAATTCTGAGACATCTCAGAATTCTGTACAAACGTCTTCACTAAACTTCAAGCTATTTCTGAACAAATTATACTTGGTCGATTTCCGACCTAACAAATTCCCCCTATTTGTTCTAAAATAGTGCATGCATTCCAGACTTCTATCTATACATGTTTGTAAGTCTGAAATACAAGTTTTTGTTTAAGTTGTAAAAATTTTCTTAAGTACATCTTATAGATCATTGATGTCTCAGAATTTTACTTGTGGTTTTCTAACTTAAACTTATCATCTACTTATTTGTTACAGTTGCAACATATATATACAAACTGAAATGAATGTTACAAATGTAAATATATTACAAGTAAATGATAAACTGAAAAAGGAACTACTTCTTTGCAGGCCTTGAACCAGAAGGTGCTTCAGTAGGTTTCCTCTTCAGTGGAGAATAATCCTTTTTACCAAACAATCTGCTTTCAATTTCTACCTTGGCTTGCATCTTTTGTTGTATTCTTGCTAACCATGCACCAGTCAAGGCAGATTTTGGTTTCCCTTCAGAATCTGGATCATCTCCCTATGCTCTGAAATCCCAAATTCGTGAACTGAAACTTGATTGTATTCTTCAGCTGCCCTACCTTCTCTTTTCACAATCAAGTCAAATAACTTCAATCCATCAGCCTTTGTAACTTCCATATCAATGATTTTGGCTGGATGCGATCGATGGTTCATATAATGATCATACTGATCCTTTTCATGTTTCCTTTGGATCTCAGCAGCATCATCAGATATTGGTTTGAGTGAAGTATAGACAACATCACGAGAATCTTTCTTTGCAGTCCTTGTTCCAGTTCTGGGCTTTGTGGGTGGTCTGAACAACTCTTTTTCTACCTTCAGAACTCCAGCCAGAATCTCTTTCTTCTTTATGGCCATTTCTTTTTCTCTATTTTTCACCAAGTCCTCAATGGACATTTTGAAAGTGAGATGGTCCAGCTTTTGTTCTAAGGGAGAGTAGTTTACCCCATATTCATATTCGAGCATTTCGACAACAGCCTTCTGCACTCTTGGGTCATTTTTGATTTTCTGATATCTTTCTAGTGAGAGACCAAGAGCTGCAGCATCAATGTGATCAAGGGTTCCCATTTTCTGGTGTTGAACCCTTTCTCTTTCCTTATTCTCTCCCCACATAATAAATTGATTAGAGACTTGCTTCTGCAAAGTCTCTAATTTCTTGCTATCAGCATTTGGATCATGAAGTGGTAGCCTTGTTCATCAACGTTTTCACCAACAACCAAACCAGAACCCTTAGCATTTTTCTTTGTTGGTTCTGCCACCACTTGGGCCTTTCCCTTATCTTTCTTTCCAGCTTCAGATTCAGGTTTCTGAACTTGTTCCCCCTGAACTGAGGTGCTACCAGATGGTCCCTCAGTTTGCTTCTTGGTTGCTTCAATCATTTCTTGAGTACTAGCCAGCAAACCAATAGGCACACTTCCCCCTTTGGGAATCTCTGAAGGCATTTTAGCATAAAGCTCAACTGTAGTTTTAATTGCCTTCAGTGGTTCCCAACTTTGTTGTTCAAGGCAATCACACATACCTTTTGCCATTGTAGCAAACTGAGCCCTTAATCTGAATGAGGAATTAAGGTTCAGTGCTTCTTGATCTTTTACATCCTTCAACATTTTTCTATCTTCTTCAGTGAAAGAAGCAGGGGGAGGAGGAGCAACAACAGTTTCCTTCTTCAGAAGAGTTAGAATTTCATCTAACTGTTTGGATTGATTCTGAACTGAACCTTCAAGTCTGGACACTGAATCTTTTACTTCATTCACAGCCTTGTCCACTTTGTCTTTTGTATCTTTGGTCAGTTCAGCAATCATTTCTCTAATTTTCTCACCAACCTTCTCAGTAACAGATTCTGAAATCTGAGTGACTAGATTCTGAGTTAACTCAGACTTCAGATTTTCCACAATACCAGCACTAATAGAAGTCCCAAGTTCTTTCTCATTGACACTTGGCTTCTGAACCAACTCATGAACTTCACTTCCAACAGCCATAAACTCTTGCTTCAACAGCAACACTAGATGTCAAGTTGGCAACTACCGAAGCTTGCACATCTCTCTTTGTTAGCTTGAAGGCTTCTCTGATTGCAGAGCTCACCTTATTGCAAGTCATCACCAACTCATTCAGCTTCCCAACTACTAGTCCTTCATTTCCAGCAACTTGGTTAACTCAGTTCCAAGAAACATCTGAGCACCTTTCATTTCAGCCACTGAACTAGTATTGGCAGTTAGAGACTTGGTTAAATCCTCCACCCTAAGAATAAGGCTTTGGACTTCGGTTTGGGTTTTCTCTAACTGTGCTTCTACATTTAAAGGAGGTGGGGGTTGTGCAGAAGCAGGAGCAACAAATGGTAATTTACCAAGCCCTTTAAGTACATTATTGAGTTGTGTATCAGTTGGACTCTCAGATTCTGTTTACAGAATCCAAGTCTGTTATGATTGGGGCATCATAATTGATAGGTGGTGGTACTTGGTGAATTTGGGGGTGAAGAAATTGAAGTGAAGGAGTAAATGATGGATCGGTGACATAAGCAGGAGTAGTGCCTGGTGGAAAAATTGGATTTTGATGAGATGGTGGTGGTGGAACATAAGGCTCATTGTCTTGTTCTTGTTGGATTTCTGGGGGAGGAAGAGGGGCGTCTGCGAGGATGGTGGCTGGCTCAGAATCAGATTGATTCGCCTCCAATAATCCCTCGTCAAACTCAAAGTCAGCAAGAGAATCAAGATTCTCCTGAGGTAGCTCATCGTCATCCCAGAAGCATTCACTTTTGCAATCTGGTCAGATATGCCCTGGTTTGGGTCACTAGTACCCTCACCAGATTCTGGTTCAACAGCTGCAGAAGCAGTTGCATCGTCACCAGTTTCAACGATTGGCTCAACCGTAGTATCATCGCCAGGGACAATAGATATAGGAGCTGGACTTTTGATAATGTTCAGCAACTTATCTCTAGGTCGACTAACGGGTCCTACATTCTTTTGTAGCCCACTTAGTGACCTTTCTGAACTAGCTAGTGTGGCTGAGACAGTTTTATTGAATACCTGAAGCATTGCAGAGGAGAGTTCAGGCTCATTTTCAGCAGTAGATGCCTTTGAGAAATCTCTGCCATATTCAGGTACAGAAGCTTCAGGTCCAGCTTCATTATAAGCTTCTCCAAGTATATCCATAAAACACAAGCTTAGAAACTTTAGCATTGCAACTTGTGAGATATACTCTAAGTAAACTTACGAGTATTTCCAAGTTATTTAGATCACTTGTATTTCTAGGTTGTTTAGATATTTACACTTGGGTGTTTATCTTTGTTCCGCAACAACCTTGTATTTGTTTATATATCAATAAATCAAATACCTTGAAAAATACGTGTCTCAATGCTACATACTTGATTATACATATATATATCTTTATATAGTTTCTGCCATTTAGTTCTTGCATTTTACTTTAAGTCAATTGTTTCTTGTTATCCATATCTGGATCGTAAACTTAACTTGTCCATCAAGATAAGTTGTACTTGCCAGTCGGGTTTAGTTAATCATCTAATTTGGGACTCACAATTGGTATCAGAGCAAGGTTGAATTATATCAATTCGTTAACCTTTGATCTGCATAGATGGCTGACTTTCAACAAGAACGATCCTGACCCTAATAACACTACCCCACCTACACCACCCCCATCAACAACAATATACCATCTCACAATGTACACGTACACTTTCCAAAATCCTGTTCCCAAGTTTGATGGGAACAGTGAAAACTTTCAAACATGGAAAGCATGCATGTTAAAGTATATTGCTGGTGTTGAAAGACACTTACCAGATATCTTAAAAGAAGGACCCTTTGTCCCCATGAATGCTTCTACTGTTGTCAGAAATACCGATGGGACTCCTAGGCAGTCACCTAAGGAGAAGGATCATTGGTTTGAGGAAGATCATAGACTTGTAGACCTTGACACTAAGTTACAAAATATGATTTTATATGCAGTTCCTGAAACCCTTATGCCCACTCTTGTTTTACTTGAAAATTCCAAATTAATGTGGGAGGAACTAATGACACAGTTTGAGGGCACAAATGAGACAATTGTCACACGAAAAGTTGCTCTAAACAAAAGATATGAGTCATTCTTTGTTGTACCTGGGGAAACTTTAACTCAGACCTACATCAGATTTACAAATCTGGTAAATCAACTGAAAGCCCTAGGTGTAACCAAAGATAAAGAGATTTTGTTGGAAAAATTTTGTGACATTTTACCTTCTAAATGGGAAAATTTAATCTTGGTCTTGAGACAAGGCAAAACCTTGCACAGTCACACTCTTGCTTCCCTTTATGGAGCCTTCAGATATACTGAAGAGAACAAAGCTGAGAGAGCTATGGCTGAGCAAGATGCCAAAAATCATGTTTCTACTAGTTCTGGTATGGTTCAGTATTCTGAACCACATAGCACCTCTACTATCTTCTGAGAGTAACATTTCTGACTCGATGAAGAAGATGGTTTCTGAAATGTTAAAAACTGGTATTTCTGGTAATGTTACTCGTGATTGTGATGAGGATGACAATGATGATCTGGTTGCCATGCTGGCTAAAACGTTCAATCGTTTTAAGGCCAAATCAAATCGATCTGGCAAACCTTTTGCTTCCAGCGCTTCTATTGACAAGCCTAATCTTGAATGCTTTAAATGTGGCAAGAAAGGACATTTCATGAAGGAATGCAGATCTAGTCAACCATCATCACAATCTGCTCCTAACCATTCTATTTTTCAGAAATCTGATGACAGCTATAAGGCCAAATACAAGAAGTTAAAGGCACATATGGCTCTTCTGGCACAAGACAACTCTAGCAACAGTTGCATGATTGCCAAAACTGAAAAATGGGAAGAATCTGATGAATCATCTGATGATGAGGAAAGAAGTTAGGGACATGTGTTTCATGGCACAAGAAGATCAAGGTCATTTGGTCAAATCCGATGTTGAATCTAGTCGCTGGGTGGATATTGTAATGAAAAAGGTCAGTAATTTTGGCTTTGAAAATAATGAAGAACACAAACTGGACCTTTTGGTTCTTTTAGAGGCTGACATCTCTTTTGTTGAGACAGTGCGTTCAGAAAGCCTAAAAATGTTTGAAAATAATGCTTCTGAACTGAACGCCAGTCATGCCAGATTGAAAGAACTGAAAGATGTCCATTTGGCTCTAAAAAGTTATCAGTCTATGGTTGCAACTTTAGAATTGGAAAAGGAAGAATTAAAATCCATCCTTGAAAAAGAACAAACAATCATTAAATCTTGGATGAAAGCACCAAGGCCAGATGCTGCAATTAAAAATACTTTTGCATCACAAAGAGCAGCATATGAGTCTGGTGATCTTCATTTGGCATCCATAATCACTGATTTAGATGCACTTCCAAAGGAAATAAAACCTGAAATCATTTTTCCTAAAGTTGGCAAGCAGAAAACTGTAACTAATAAAGCCCAGGAACAATCTGAGGGTAAATCTGAAACAGCTCAGACAACTGTTTCAGAAAGGAAGGCTAAATCCAAAAGCCATCCCCTCAGACTTCATCTAAGGTTCCTAAAGACCTAAAGAAGAAGAAAAATCACTCCCCTACTGAGCCATCTACCTCAGATTCTGGTAAGGCTCAGGTGTCTAATGAAGAATCAATTTTGTTAAGGTTAGAAAGTCAATTTCAACTATTGGCTAGACAAGTGCAGAGTTGTAATGCACGCTTAAAAAATGTTGAAACTCCTTCTCTTCAACCTAAACAAAATGCAAAACCTTTTTCTAAGCAAATCAAGCAGAAATCTGAAAAGAAAAAGGTTGAAAACCCCATCAAACCAACTATTTTTCTGTCATCTGAAATAATGACTGAAATCCCCTTTGATCCTTCTGTTCCTTATGAACCAAAGAAATCTAAGACTGCTAAGGGAGAGTCTAGTGAACCCATCCAAAGATGGGTTCCCAAAAAGAACTAATCTTTGTTTGTGTGCAGGGAGACCGAAAGAAGAATATATGGTTTCTGGACAGTGCTGCTGCCGAACCATGACTGGTTATCAGACCCTGCTAGAGGAATATAGGGTGCAAGAGGGGCCCTCAATAGTTTTTGGAAATGATGGTAATTGGAAAAACTGAGGGATATGGTGTGGTGAATAATGGTCAAGTCAAATTCACACGAGTTGCATATGTGAATGGTTTGAAATATAACCTGATCAGTGTCAGTCAACTGTGTGATGATGGCTTCAAGGTTTTATTTGATATTTCACAAGGCACCATATTCAACAGAGATGGAAAGGGGTACTGATTGCACCAAGGAAGGGAAACATTTATGTCATTGATATGAATCCTTCTACCTCTGAACAATGTTTTTACTCAAAGGCAGATGAAGAAACAAACTGGTTGTGGCACAAGAGATTATCCCATCTGAACTTCAAGAACATCAATAAGTTGTCTAGAAAACAACTTGTTGATGGGATACCCTCTATGTCTTTCAATAAAGACAAGCCATGTCCAGGTTGTGAAATGGGTAAGCAGAAAAGAGCTTCATTCAAGACAAAACAAAGCTTTAGTATAACTGAACCTCTTCACATGCTTCACATAGACCTTTTTGGACCAGTGAATGTTCAGACCAGAGCAGGAAAGAAATACACCCTTGTTATCGTTGATGAATATTCAAGATACTGCTGGGTGATTTTCCTCAGATCCAAAAGTGAAGCTGCTGCTGAAATCATTGCTCTCATCAAACAAATTGAGCTCAAGCACAAGCGAAAAGTTTGTCAGCTCAGAAGTGACAATGGCACTGAATTCAGAAATGCCACTCTGGAGTCCTTCTGCACTGAAACTGGCATATCTCAGAACTTCTCCTCAGCCCACACACCAGAGCAGAATGGTATTGTAGAAAGAAAGAATTGTACGCTGATTGAAGCTGCTAGAAGTATGTGAATGAATCTGGTCTTCCCAAGAATTTCTGGGCTGAAGCTGTTGCAACTGCATGCTACACTCAGAACAGATCTGTTATGTCAAAAGACACAAAGAAGACCTCTATGAAGTACTCAGAATAGAAAGCCTAATATTGGATACTTCCATGTATTTGGATGTCCAGTATACATTCTGAACAATTCAAATCAGCTTGGGAAATTTGATGCAAAAGCTGATGAAGGATACTTCCTAGGATATTCATCAAATCGCAAAGCCTTTAGAGTCTTTAACAAGAGACTTGAAAAGGTTGATGAGTCAATTCATGTTACCTTTGATGAATCCAATTCTGCAATCTTTAAAATTCCATTCCTGTACCACCCTCAGAAAGTCCAATAAGTTTTGGTGATTCTGATCCTATTGCTGAAACTGATCATTCACCTGAACCTGCTTCTGAACATCTCCGTTCAGAACCAACTAGTAAACAAGCCTAGCAACATTCCATTTTATCCTCCAGTCAGTTTTAAACTACCTTCTGAACTAACTATTGGATCAGATGTACATGCTGCTTCTCCTCAGATATCAGACTCCACTGAAGTACTCCAATCTGAACAATTTCATGATGCAAATCATGATCTGCAGGAGGAAGATGATGAGACTGAGGTAGTCTTTCTGAAGCTCCTCCTGAAGTATCTCAGAGGAGTTCTTGCACTGATATCATTATTCATCCTGGTCAATACACTAAGTGGACTAAAGCACATCCTATCGAGCAAATCATTGGAAATTCCACTAGTGGGGTTCAGACCAGAAGAGCCACAAGCGATCAATGCTTAAACGTCAGCTTCTTATCTCTAATTGAACCCAAGAAGATTGATGAGGCTATGCAAGACCCAAGCTGGGTTGAAGCCATGCAAGATGAGCTCAACCAGTTTAAAAGAAACGATGTATGGGAACTCGTTCCTTGTCCCAGTAACCTGAAGAAGGAACCAATTGGGACAAGATGGGTCTTCAGAAACAAGATGGATGAAGATGGTCACATCATAAGAAACAAAGCAAGACTTGTTGCAAAAGGATATGCACAAGAAGAGGGAATAGATTTTGATGAAACTTTTGCACCAGTTGCTAGACTTGAAGCTATCAGAATATTCTTAGCTTTTGCATCTCATCATCAGTTTAAAGTCTATCAAATGGATGTCAAAAGTGCATTCCTGAATGGAGAACTAGAAGAAGTCGTTTATGTGTATCAACCACCAGGGTTCATCAATGAAGAAAAACCACATTGGGTGTACAAACTGAACAAAGCCTTATATGGTCTGAGACAAGCACCCAGAGCCTGGTATGATACTCTTACTAAACATCTTCTTAAAAATGGTTTTAAACGTGGTGCAATAGATAAAACTTTGTTCATATTGCATGATAAAAGTAATATCCTTTTAGTACAAATTTATGTTGATGATATTGTGTTTGGTTCTACAAATGAGAAGATGTGTGAAAAATTTTCTAAAATCATGTCTTCTGAGTATGAAATGAGTATGATGGGTGAACTGACATATTTTCTGGGACTTCAAGTAAAACAAACTGAAGATGGTATTTTCATAAACCAAGAAAAATATGTCAGAGATTTATTAAAGAAATATCAATTTGATTCAGTCTCATCAAAAGATATCTCCTATTTCTGCTCCATTAACTTTGGATTCTGATCCACATGGAAAACCAGTGGACATACAAAATATCGTGGTATGGTTGGTTCACTGATGTATTTAACTGCAAGTAGACCAGACATAATGTTTGCAACATGTCTTTGTGCTAGATTTCAGTCTGATCCCAGAGAAGCACATGCAAATGCTGTTAAAAGGATCTTCATATACCTTAAAGGTGTCCCCAGATTGGGTCTTTGGTATCCCAAAGGCTCAGTCTAGATCTAATGGGTTATTCAGATTCTGATCATGCAGGTTGTAAGATAGACAGGAAAAGTACCACAGGTGGGTGTCATTTCCTTGGTGGCAAATTAGTAAGCTGGACCAGTAAGAAGCAGACTGCAGTATCACTATCCACTGCAGAAGCTGAGTATATTTCTGCAGCAAGTTGTTGTGCTCAGATTCTATGGATGAAAAACCAGCTACTGATTATGGTGTTACTTACACAAAGACTCCAATCTTTTGTGATAACACTAGTGCCATTGCCATATCTCACAATCCTGTAATGCACTCGAAAACCAAGTACATCGATCTCAGGTATCATTTCATTCGTGATCATATTCTGAAAGGAGATATTGAATTGCACTTTATTCCCACTGATAAGCAACTCGCTGACGTTTTTACAAAACCTTTAGATGTCAAAACCTTTAAACATTTAGTCAGTGAGTTGGGTATGTTAAATCCTTAGACTGGTAATCCTGTTATGAACGCCTCAGTGACACTGATCTGGTTCACCAGTCTGAGCGATCCATGTGATTTTTGCTCGCCTAGCTATCGAACGCCTTTGTGATACTATCTTGGCACTTATTAATTCATGGATCATCACTTCAGGGGAATGTTAAATATTTTTCAAACTATAAAATTAACCTTCATTTTTTGAGGGGGAACTTTTTGCTCAGAAAAATGTATTTAACTGAAGCACTTCAGAAAATCAAAAATATTTCAGTTGAATTTTATTAACTGAGATGGTTCAGATCTCTTTGGAACTAACCATGCTCAAAATTTATTTTGTTATCACTGAAATACAACAATCCTTTCAAGATATTTTTGATACTTGGTCAATTGTGTGTACACGTGACCTACTGCATACTATGTTTTAACTTACGTTGGTCATGCTTATGTGTCACACAAGTTGCGCCGTAAAAAAAAAGAAATGAGTACTTTTTCTGAAAAAGTGTTGCAGGGTGGGGTCACTCAAACGGCTTTGCATTTAATGCTGACTTGACCCCAGAAATTATTTTAGGATCTCAAACCCAATCAAAATCATTTTCAAATATAAAATATTTTATGTGTCTTGGGTTTTGAAATTCAAAAATTATTTTTAATTGTTTTAGTTGGAAAATCACTTTGTATTCCATCTTAAATTCACAATTCCTTCTCATTCTTTCATTTACTTCGTTTTTCATTTACTTCGTTTTTCATTTACTTCGTTTTTCATTTACTTCCCAATCATCAATCTCTCTCATATTTACTCTCAAATTCCTTAACTCTTCATATTCCTTTCACTTTCACTCTTCGATTCTTAAAATGTCTAAATCATCATCTTCTTCTTCACACAAATCACTCATAAATTTTGAATATACTCCATCGAGTGATGTGAAAACATCTGCCACATGGCCAAAGAATTTCACACCTTCTCAAATTCGTTTTAATATGAGCAATTTCTTGGCTCAACTAAATGTGAAATCCAAAACGCTAATGGGAAGAATCAATAATTTCTGGGAGCAATCCCCATTCCATTATGCGTTGACTGCTAATCCTCAGGCATTGTATCATCGATACTTGCTTGAATTCTGGTACACTGCTGTGGTGAGTAAAGATGAACAATCCATCTCCTTCACTCTCAATGAAGGCACCAAGAAGTGTGTTATCACTCTTGAGGGGTTCAGAAATTCCCTTCATCTGAACTACCTCGACCCTTCCCAGGTGTTTGTTAAAAGACTCAAAGGAGTCAATTTCAGGGAGGTTCTAGTCGCCACCGGTCATGGCGACATGGAGGATGATGATGGTAATTTGAAGACCTCCGGACACATATTTATGTCTGGTTTTGGCAATTGCTGGAGGTTCTTCTGGACCCAGATTGTGGAAAGTCTTGGTGGCAACCATGGAGGGTTGGACCAACTTTCATTACCCCAAGTTGAGATGGGGTATTATATTTGGAATGGGATACAGACAGACTTTGCTGAGATTCTTTTCTCTCAGCTCATTACAAAATTAAAAGGAAAAAGAAGCCTGCATATCGCCTTTCCAAGATTTCTAAGCTTGTGTTTTATGGATATACTTGGAGAAGCTTATAATGAAGCTGGACCTGAAGCTTCTGTACCTGAATATGGCAGAGATTTCTCAAAGGCAATCCAGATATGGATAACAAGAAACAATTGACTTAAAGTAAAATGCAAGAACTAAGTGGCAGAAACTATATAAAGATATATATAATTATAATCAAGTATGTAGCATTGAGACACAATGTATTTTTCAAGGTATTTGATTTATTGATATATAAACAAATACAAAGGTTGTTGCGGAACAAAGATAAACACCCAAGTGTAAATATCTAAACAACCTAGAAATACAAGTGATCTAAATAACTTGGAAATACTCGTAAGTTTACTTAGAGTATATCTCACAAGTTGCAATGCTAAAGTTTCTAAGCATTTTGCAAGTTGTGAGAAGACTTTGTATTTATAGACCAAGTCCATGATGACATGGACAAGATCGTACAAAAGTGGTTGTAAGCATTTAAGGAATTAAACCTAATTCCTTACATGCTTATACTAGGAAGAGTATATAAGTCAGTTGATGTGACTTATAGTACTATGTTCCAAACCCATGCTTTTGCCTTGTACCTTTTATTAATAGACAAATCTATTAACTGGATAAAGGTATGTAAAGTAAAAAGTCTTCCTCGTAATCAGTGTAAAGTGTTGTAAATACTTTACACTGAGATGCTTCAGTCTTCGACCTGGTAGAATCACTCTTTGCTCGCTTCTGAGATGATTCTCTTCTTCATACTTCAGTCTTTGACTTCAGAATGAATGCTTCAGATTTATCTCGATCTGAACTGAAGTGAAGCTTCAGTGAAGGAATTCTGAGACATCTCAGAATTCTGTACAAACGTCTTCACTAAACTTCAAGCTATTTCTGAACAAATTATACTTGGTCGATTTCCGACCTAACATTTACTTCTATCTCTATAGATCTTGATTCCAAGTATAAATGCTGCTTCACCCAAGTCTTTCATAGCGAAACACTTTCCAAGATAAGATTTAACGTCTTTCAACATTGGAATGTGATTTCCTATTATCAATATGTCATCAACATACAAGACAAGGAAAGTAACATTACTCCCACTAGCTTTGCGATATACACATGGCTCATCAGGATTTAGAGCAAAACCAAACTTCTTGATTTTTTCATCAAACCTTTTATTCCAACTCCTTGATGCTTGCTTCAATCCATAAATGGACCTTTGAAGTTTGCATACTTTGTCGGGATGTTTTGGATCGACAAAACCTTCTGGTTGTACCATATAGACTTCCTCGTCTAGAAAGCCATTCAAGAAAGCGGTTTTGACATCCATTTGCCATATCTCATAGTCATTGTACACCGCTATGTCTAAGATGATCCTAATAGCTCTAATGTCCGCAACGGGAGAAAAGGTTTCCTCATAATCAACTCCGAAAAGTTGAGTATAACCTTTCGCCACAAGACGAGCTTTATAGGTGTGTACATTTCCATCCATGTCGGTCTTCTTCTTGAAGATCCATTTACACCCAACGGTTCTACCATTTGGTGGAAGATCAACCAAGCTCCAAACTTGATTATCTTACATGGATTTCATTTCCACATTCGCAGCTTCAAGCCATTTGTTGGACTCCGGATCCGATAATGCAGCATTGAAATTAGGAGGTTCATTTAAATCTCCTACTACGTGTTCTTCAGACTCAATCATAAGATTTAATCTTTCACGAGCACGTATTATCCTTGAGGACCTACGAATTGGAATCGCTTCATCTTCAACTTGTAGTTCACCTAGAGATTCATCTCTTTGAACATTTTCCCCCCAAGTTGAAGATTTCTAGTGCTTTCAGAAGTTGACACATCTTCTTGATTTTCATCAAGTTCAACAATCCTCCCACTGTCTTCTTGAGATGTGAGTTTCTTTTCAAAGAACTCAGCATATCGATGAACCTTGACAGTGTTTTCCGTAGGAAAGTAGAAGTAGTAACCCATTGTTTCCTTTGGGTATCCTACAAAGATGCACTTAATAGATCTAGATTCAAGTTTGTCAGGCGTATCTCGTTTCACGAGTGCCTCACATCCCTAGACCTTTAAGTAAGACAATATGGGAACACTCCCATGCCACAATTCATGCGGTGTCTTGTCAACCTTCTTGGTTGGAACCATATTGAGAATGCGAACAGCAGTCTCTAGGTCATAATCCCAAAATGAAAAAGGAAGAGTTGTATGATTCATCATTGATCGAACCATTTCCAACAATGTTCGATTTCTCCTCTCCGAAACACCATTATGTTGAGGAGTATATGGAGGAGTAAGCTGTTGAACAATGCCACAAGCTTTAAGATAATCTTTAAACTCTTGACTTAAGTATTCACCACCGCGATCCGAACGAAGAATCTTGATGGTTCTACTGAGTTGATTCTCCACTTCACTTTTAAATTCCTTGAATGTTTCAAACACTTCATGTTTATGTTTCAGCAAGTAAACATAACCATAACGACTGAAATCATCCGTAAAAGTGACGAAGTAGCTAGCACCTTTCCTTGACACATGCCTAAATGGACCACACACATCCGTGTGTATTAGTCCAAGTAGTTCTTTAGCCCTTTCCGGTTTATTTGGAAAAGGTTTCCTTGTCATTTTGCCGAAAACACAAGATACGCATTTATCAAATGATTCATCATTTGTTTGTAAGACACCGTCCCTTTGAAGTCTTTCAATGCGTTTCTTGCCAATATGTGCAAGACGACAATGCCAAAGATAAGTCGAGTCCAAATTGGCTTGACTCGTTTGCTAACATTATACATTGAATTATCCTTTGAATCACAACCACGCATATCAATTTCATAAATACCATCACAAGCAATAGCATTAAAATAATGAACATTATTTCGAGAAACTGAAATACCAATATCATTAAAAACATTAATGAATCCGTTGTTTTTCAACAAAGAAACTGAAATAACACCTCTAGTAATAGAAGGTGCATAATGACAATTGTCTAAAACAATTATTAAACCACTAGGTAAAACCAAATGATAGTCGCCTACTTCTTCTACAGCTGCCGGTAGGCCATTTCCCACGAACAGTTGCAAAGATCCCGGCTTCAGTTTCCTTCTCCTTCTAAGCCCCTGTAATGAATTACAGATATGAGTACCACACCCAGTGTCGTAAACCCATGAATTACGCTTAGAAAATGAATATAATTCAATTGTGAAGATACCTGAAGTACTGGCCGAACCAGTTTGCTTCTTCTTCAACTCAGCAAGATACTTAGGACAATTCCGCTTCCAATGTCCCACCTCATTGCAGTGATAACAAGGTTGATCTTTAGCAGAATTTTCCTTTTTCGCCGGAGGGGTCTTCTTAGGTTTAGGAGCAGCAACTTGCTTTCCTTTATCCTTCTTGCCCTTTCCCTTCGGTTGTTTTCCTTTTTGGACCTTTCCCCCCTTGATCATGAGAACTTGGGGTGTAGAAGATTTCTTTGGAAGCTTCTTTTCATACTCATTTGCCATGGCATGAAGTTCAGCAATGGTTTTATTCATGCTATGCATATTATAATTGAGCACAAATTCCGCAAAATCCTTAGACAAGGACTTGAGAATCATGCCAATAGTAATAGCCTGAGGATAAGCATAATTCAACCTTTCCAATTGCCCAAAATACCTCTTCATCTTGAGGATATGATGACTAACCGGTGTTCCCTGCTCATGTCGCAAGTCATGAAGTTGATCAACTAGGTCAAACAACTCCACTCCGGCTTGCTTTTCGTACAAAGACTTGAGTTCAGTAAGCATATCACATGGAAATGAATGCTCAAATTGCTTTTGAAGGTCAGCATTCATGCTTCCCAACATCAGACAAGCAACCTCATTATGTCTATCATACGCAACAGCATAATCCGCCAATTCTAGTAGCATTGGCACCCGGAACAACGGGTCTCTCCTCTTCAAGGACTTGCAATTTCTTTTCAGCTCTTAAAACAATCCTTAGCTGACGAAACCAGTCATTGAAGTTTGGTCCAGAAAGTTTTTCCCTTTCTAGCATCGACCTAAAAGCCGATTGATGTATGTTTTGAGTAGGATTCGTTGTTGCCATCTACAAAACAGACAAAAGTTCAATTATCGGTATTTTCGATAATAATCCTTAAGAAATGTAATTACCCTTGTTAAATTCATCTAACAATTACTTTTCACTAAGGCTAGGATCCAATTGACATACAATCATTTCATCAGTTGATCTGCTAGAAATGACGATATTCAAAAGGTAATCGAGGATCGATAATTGCATTCATGCAATTCCTAGAGTTATGGGACTTACAACAACACTGTAAAGGGGTATTAAGTGTTTTGTAAACATGTTTTGTCCCATCTTATGCCACGAGTTAAGGTCTCACCTCTTAACTCATTTTAAGTCGCCCAATTAAGAACATGTAGATAGTCCACCGCTGGTCTCACAACGGAGTGGTAATCTACCTTCAAGAGATACAATTCGCCTATGGTCTCACATAGGAGCGAAAAGCACTGGCAAGTGTTCTAATCAAAGTGAGTGGCAATGACTTAACTTTAAATGGGTAATGCATTTGATGTGAATCAAAGTTTATGTATGAAGACTCATGCATAATCTTCATAACATAATGTTTAATAAAATCATTTTATAGTCTTAACAACACAAGAGAGCTCGGTAGCTCCATTTGAACGCACAAAGAAGCGCAAGGGCAAAGGTTTGCGATGAACGTAATTAAAAACCCGCCCTTTTAGGAGGCTAGCGCACTCCGACTTATACCTCTCTTAGAGTTTGTTCAAATGGGTGAGCCGGTGTATCTCAAGGTTGTAAGACTCCAATTTTATTAATGAAATCTCTATTTCGATAGTTCTTAGTCAAGTTTATATTTTTCCAAGAAAACAATTTTTGCATCACCTTTATACATCCTTATAAACAAGCAAAAATTAATAAACTTACTAATTACCGAACTACTTAATCATGTAACAAGTTAAGGTAGGTCACCTAAACATGGTCACTATGGTTCATGCATATGTTTAATCCCGGCTCCCCCTTCCAAAGAAGAGAACCACATACATCAAGTCACCTTGATTGCGTAAGCCATTAAACAACTTAAATTACCAAGTAATAGCACATAAACACATAAACATGCTGACTGGAAATTTCCAGCAGCTTCACGACCAGTTTAGCCCTATTTGTGATCCGATTCAGATTTTGACCAGAACTACAAAGTTGTATCCCTATGTGTCGATCACCTACTGTCCAAAGATTAACTTCTAACTCATTACAGATTAAAAGATATGAATTTTTTAGTGAACTGTCGCAAATCTGGAAAATCACACGAAAATTCATATAGTCACACAATAAACCCTAATTATTGGACTATCATGCCTTGCAATTTATATCTCTATATAATGGTAATAATCCCAAGTAATCTTGCATGAATCACTTGTGATTATTCCTTTTATTTAACAACTTTAAATAAAAACGATACACAACATGCAATTATATCACATAAATCATGTCAATTCATACAATTCAAAACTTGCTTGAGGGTTTCAATCCACCATTGAATTAGGTCAAATTAATTAAATAAAACCCTAATTTTATTTAATTGTGGCCGATTTTAATTAATTAAAATAAGAAAAAAAACTTTTAATTATTTAAACAATTAATTAAAACAATCCAACCCTTAACCCCCCTTCAAGTTTTGATCTTTGTAATTAAAAGATCACATATGTGGCTCGTGATACCACTGTTAGAATATGAGCATATAAACAAACATATAATCACGAGTACGCAACGGAAGAATCGAAACAAATATGCAATCAAATTAATTAACAAAGGGAATTGAATGTGTACCTTATGCAAAGCTCCAATAAAAGATAATAATAATGATATTATTATTAATAGGGTTTAAAATAAAACCCCTCTACGATTGCACACTAGACACCCTTATATTGTATGCTAGTACCCGAATCACGAACAAACCCTTTTGCTTATACCCTTGGATCGAACCCTAAGCAAAACCCTAAACCTTTTCTTGCTTAAAACCGAAAACCGAAAACCCTTTGGAGAGGGGGAGTTCGGCCGAACCAAAGAGAGGGAAAGAGGAGAGAAAACTTATGTGTGAATTGATACAAAAACCCTTAGACTTAAGCATCTATTTATAGGGAGATATTAGGGCATAATGACTTGGTGAACAAGTCAATTAAGGCCTCTAATGAGCCTCTTAAAACCGGCCCCCCCTCTTTAACAATTAGAGTCCAACTCTAATTTCCATATTTCACAATTAAACCCTCCTTTAATTAACTTAAATATAATTAACCCCTTAATATATTTAAATTAATCATTTCGTGATTATATTTTAATTAATATATTATACAATATACTAATTAATAATATAAGGTTACCGTGTCATTTCGTGTGACCCCGTAGGCTTAAATTATTTCCGGACATACGTTTTATATTTAATATGATCACACTCCAACAATTGTTGTGCTTGTACTTATGCAAGTACCTGTTCATTTAGATTTTTCTATGTAATGCCATGTCATGCTGTGCTTTCGTGACATCCCGATATTCCGCCGTAGTTGGGGTGTTACAGAATTTACATTTGATAGATTTTGTAACAATCTGATACATTTGGCATAATATTTCATGAATCAACTGTTAAAATTTATGCATAGTGAAGTGGAACTTAGAAGTGTGATTGATAGAGAACAAGGAAGTATTATTAAAAATTGAATGGAATATTTTTGTTCTATCTTCCTTCATCATTTTGGTCTGTCTTTAACTTGCATTTGATCAAACAATTTCAGGATTATAGAAAATTTCAAGACACTAGAAGACAGAAGTCATAAGCTAATAGCTTCATTCTTCTCACCAAAGAGTGAAGATGAGCAGCAGATCGATAAGCCTCTATCATTATGTTAACAATATGGAATGGATGAGAAACAGAATTCCTTTTTTTGTATTGGCAGTTTGGCACCAACAGCTTGAAAATTGCCAAAGTTTGTATCTAGTTTCATATTGTATTTGATTAGTTTCATTCCCAAATATATATATGAAAACAATATCAATAGACAATTGTAAGTTTTTCCAAGTTAGGGTAATAATATTTTTCTTGCATTGTATGTTTTTTTGTTCATACATAGCAATACATTATTATAATTATGAATCACTAATTAGTTTAGCCAAATTAAAATAATTAAAGTAGCACCGTTTCTTAAATTTCACTTGAAGTTATAGTGGCACAAATCATATGCCACAAAATTGTCTTTTGTTAACAATGGCACATTAAAAAGTGCCACGATAAGTACATAAGGTTGCAGCGGCACAAGTAAAAAGTGCCACAAAAGGGTTTTAGTGGCACCGCTTGTAGTGACACTTTTTTTGTATGTCACTGCATCCTAAACTGACTTTTAGTGGCACTTTTTTTTTACATTTTGTGGCATTTTTTGTATGCCACCAAATGTTATTTTATTTGTAGTGGGTGAGGGGGCTCTTTAACGCGGACCCGATTAAGACAATGTAAGCTAAATCCCCTGTTGTGAGCAAATGATTCACACCTTTCAAAAAAAAAGTTTGGAATCCAAAAATACAAAACAAATCACTATTTCCTCCATATTTCCGAGAAATTAAGTGTAAAATGAGTTGGTTGAAAATTCAGACAATTTGAAATATCTTCTAATTACAACCTGTCCAATTCTTATTAATGAATATCATTCATTCAGCCAATTAATCAATCTTTTATTCTTTAAACCATTCCAAACACATCATCAATATTAATAATTCATAAAAGTTACCCGCACAATGCCACGGCGATGACGACGACGAGTGGCGGTGTCGGTCGGCAGAGGTGGCTGTAATGTTGTGGCTATTAATGTAAAAATAATTGATGTAAAAAGGGATAATTTAGTTATTTTAAGAGTTGAGAGATGTGTTTTGTAAATAATTTCATTAAGTGTATTATAGGTATATTAGTGAATTAAAGAAACCTTGTGGGGGAATTTGATAACGCTCAAATTATACATATTTCATTGAGCGTTATTGTGCAAGTTAATGTATAATTATAACTCATTTGAATGTAAATTAATGTATTTTAGTTACTTATTGTGTGTATGAGTAATTTTACAGGTTGCAATGGATTTTGATGCAAAAATACTTGAAAAGTGACAAATGGACGTTGCTGCACTGTTTTGGTCATAACTTCTTCATCCGATATCCGTTTTTGACGAATAAGCTGGCCACGCGAAGATAAAGAAAGGTACTTAAAAATGGTTTTATGCACATCAGACCTTGCAAGCATGACCAAAAGCCACGATCTCTATGATGATAAAGTTTTATAATATGAAACGGACATTTGACTAGCAAATTTATTGTCACCATCTCCACTTCATCAACAATATAAGATATTTGCATGAAGAGCCTACATACTTCTTGAAATTATGGATCAAGTGCAGATCATTTAATCTACACTTTCATGTAAATGGTCAAGATACTATAGCTCATTGCTTCTATCTGCTCTTTGAATTCCAAGAAGTTGAATACTCTTTGACACAATAAATCCTCCTATTCACAACTGTTACATAGCTTTTCAATGTCTCCCACAATTAAGAAGGTAGTTGGTGAAGACGGATATAAAAGGAAGCTTGCAGAGAACGTTGAAGGTGTGCCTGGGAAGTCTTCCACGGTCTCCACTCAATTTCCAGTCACTTATTCATTCTAAAAACACTCGATCGTAGTTTGTAATAATTTAGTTTTAAGTTACTATACCGTTGTTGCTCAGAAAAACTCTCGTTACATTAATTGAGTCACCATTGTTGCTTAAGAAACTTTCTGTTATGAAGTTTACTGTAACACCCGTCGTTTAAAATATGGGTTTTCAAAAACTTTTCACCTAACGGTGTTAAATTGCGGAAGTAAAGACTGTAAAAGTCAAAACCGATAAAAACATTTCGGTTTCTGCATTTATTTGGTGTTACATGCCATATCAAACAATAGTCAAATGAAAACCCAACGGTTGCCCAACATCAAACAACCGTTCACACATCTCTACATAAATTCGACATTAAATACGAAATGAAATGAATGTCTAAAGAAAGCATCGTCTAAGGGTAGCTAAGGCTCCTGCATTGCATCTACCCAAGCTCACACGTCCTGCATCTAGTTTCCATCAAGCTAAACCTGAGGGAACAACCACATTAAAGAAACAAGTGTTAGCTATAAGAATAGCTAAGTAAGATAACACTTAATTTAAAAGCAATTGTCCAATTAAAACAATCTTCATTATTAGACAAGTTTTATTAGGCACAACACACATCACACGTTCACACATATACTGCATCTCAACTTCGTTTCAATTAGGATAATCATCCTAAAAGTGCCTATCCTGCATTAGTTCCCACATTATCACACATATCTTCGTTATCTGCTTTATTAGTTCACACATTGTCACACGTATCTTCGTTAACTGCATATAAGTGTGCCCTGCATCACACCCGACTGGATGATTAGTCAAAAGACTACTCATCTTACGTCGTTAAGGAATGGCAAGCCAATCCTTGAGTAATCCGTATATGGAGGTTGGTCAAACCCCTCGTATTACTCGCCCTGCGTTATAAAGACCATGTTGCGAGGAGCCACCCAAGCAACAACTGCATCTACGCACTCGCCCGGCTAAGGCTAGTACGGGTTAAGCTTAACACTTTTCACTGCATCTGTTTTATGAGCTCAATTTCACACATATAGATTGGGTCCCTGCATTCCCAAACATTCACACACATATAGTCTAGGTAACACACATTCCTAGACAATCACACACTTTAACTTCATTACGTTTGGATCCTTAAACGTGCAAGTGACATAGCAACCTAGCAAGTCTAGTGAACTAGGCGTACGAGTCAAGCATGCATATCACACATCAACTTCATTTCTATATATATCATGCATATCAATATACTTCATTAAACTACATCAACTGCATAGCTACATACTACATTAAGCAATACTGCATTACACTACAATAGGGACTGCATCTCAGGTCTCATGGTCAACTGCATAACCCATAATACCTCCCAAGTAACCCTTAAGCCCACATGCAATAATAAGGTACCGAATGGAAGTATTTATGATTTGAAACCAGCTTTTAGTTGATCCCCCAGCGTGACAAAGTAGTGTATCTTACCTGGTTGTAGTACACGCGCACAAACAAGTAGCTAATACTGCTTATCAGTAACCTCCGACACCTATCGTTCATTAACATATAAAGTATAAGTCATTTAGGACCTTAAATGGACCCTCGTACGAACTTAAGACTGGCTACGTAAAATTCCAGAATTACACCTTACGAATTTAGACTTCGTACGAACTTAACTTACGAAGTTATTCTTCGTACGAACTTTATCTTCGTTCGTTCTACTTTACGAATATAGCTTCTTACGAATATATTTGATCTTACGAAGATAACTTCAAACATTGTTCTTACGAACTTAATTCACACTTTACGAAGATAGGCTATTAAACGAATTTAAACTTCATTTTCGTTCTGCTTTCTAGTTTACGAATTTAGCCAACGAATTTGATAACACTCCTTCTTACGAACTTAGTGAAAACGAAGATAGAAACGAGGATTATCTTCGTTTCATCCCTGTTCGACAGTTTTTCAAAAACAGACCAAGATCTTCGATTTTCCAATAAACGACTCATCAAAACTTCTTCCAAAACATGTATTTGACACCAGAAAACACCCTTTAATCAACCAAATCGGCTAAGGACTCGATTGACACCATTTTGAATGTTAATTAACCCAAAACACCACATAAACCTTAATTACTTGTTAATTCCTTTTTAATCAGATTTGAATCAATATAATTCGACCTTAGATCTCGAAAATACATTCAATGATTCAATAATTACCTGCTTGTTTAGATGATCGATCAATTACAACACCCAAATCGTTTGATCAAAACTCAATTAGCTGCTTTAGGATTCAAGAAAGGGTTAATTGTTTTGTTAATTGCTAATGGCTGCCAATTAACTCTAGATTAGGGTAATCCTAACCTAAACCCGTTTTTCAATTTCCACCTATGTCAAAATCAGCCCTTGAACTTCTAAACCCTTCATTATTGGTCACAAACTGCATTATTGACCATATACAACATTAACCCTTCATTAGATGTCACTACATAGACATAAACCTTCATATTTCACACATTTATACCACATTAATATTTAGGCTTCCAAGCCTCTCACATAACACACATTAACTACGTATATGCATATATTCACACTAGACTTTTCGACACACACAAAGTTGACTTAACGGCGTTAGTCAAATCTTAAAGAAAAGTTTGGGATGTTACAATTACCTCCCCCTTAAGAGGATTCCGTCCCCGGAATCTCATCAGATAGGAACAACTCGGGATATTTCTCCTTCATTACTGCTTCAGTTTCCCAAGTCAAGCTTTCTCCATGATTATGCTTCCACTTTATCAAGACAAGTTCAATCACCTTTCTGCGTAACTTCTTTTGCTTTCTTCCAAGTATCGCTACCGGTTCGTCTACTATTCTCTTCATTGGGTCAATACTCACGTCTTTAATAGGAATCACACTCGACTCCTCAGCTAAACATTTCCTCAAGTAGGATACATGGAAGGTGTTGTGAATTCCATCCAATTCTGGAGGTAATTCCAACTGATATGCCACATCTTTAATGCGCTTCACCACTTTAAAAGGTCCAATAAATCTTGGACTCAACTTTCCCTTCTTTCCAAATCGGATAACTCCTTTCCAAGGTGATACTTTCAGCATCACTAAATCACCAACATTAAACTCAATCGGTCTCCTTTTCTTATCTGCATATGTTTTCTGCCTTTCTCTTGCCACACGTAAGGCTTCTTTAGCTACATTAACCTTTTCAGAGGTAATTTCAATAATTTCGGGACCGGTCAACTGCTTTTCACCGGGCTCCATCCAACAACTTGGAGTCCTACATCTCCTTCCATATAACATTTCAAATGGTGGCATCCCAATACTTGCATGGTGACTATTATTATAAGCAAATTCAATCAACTTCAAGTGTTCATCCCATGCTCCACCGTATTCAAGTACACACGTTCTCAACATATCCTCCAAGGTTTGAATGGTTCTCTCACTTTGCCCATCGGTTTGGGGATGATAGGCGGTACTCAAATTTATTCTACTACCCAACTCCCGTTGAAGACCCTTCCAAAAGTTTGACACAAACCTCGAGTCTCGATCCGAAACAATAGATAAGGGAACTCCATGTTTCGCAACTACTTCATCAATGTACATCTTTGCCATCTTCGTTAAAGGCACATCTTGTCGGGTAGCTAGAAAATGAGCACTCTTCGTCAATCTATCTACAATCACCCATATCATATCATTCCCTTTCGGCGTTTTCGGTAGCTTCGTTACAAAGTCCATCGTAATATGATCCCATTTCCATTCGGGAACGTCTAATTGATGCAACAAACCATACGGCTTTTTATGGTCCGTCTTCACACGTGCACACGTCAAACACTTTGCTACAAAATGAGCTACTTCACCTTTAATATCCGGCCACCAATAAATCGGCTTCAAATCTGCATACATTTTGGTGACACCGGGATGCATCGAATACCTACTTCTATGGACCTCTTCAAGGATCAACTCTCGGTTACCACCAAGCAGTGGCACCCAAATGCGACCCTTGTATGTTTTAAACCCACGGCTATTAGTCTCCATCACAAGTCGTTTCTTCTTTCCAATACTCTCGTTATCAATATTATCCTTCATTAATGCCCTCTCTTGTGCTTCTTTAATTCGATCTAATAGACCCGACTTGGCCTGAACTTGCATGCTCATCAACTTACAAGAAGAGCTTTGCACTTTCCTACTTAGTGCATCCGCCACTACATTGGCTTTACCCGGATGGTATTTGATTTCACAATCATAGTCTTTAAGTAACTCCATCCACCTTCTTTGTCTCACATTCATCTCCTTTTGAGTAAACATATATTGTAAACTCTTATGGTCGGTGTAAAGTGTGCATTTAGTACCATATAAGTAATGTCTCCATAATTTCAATGCAAACACAACCGCCGCTAGTTCAAGATCATGGGTAGGGTAATTCTTCTCATGAGGCTTCAACTGACGTGAAGCATAAGCAATCACTTTGTCTCTCTGCATTAAGACACAACCCAAACCCGTAATAGAAGCATCGCTATATACCACTAAATCATCAGTACCTTCAGGCAAGGCAAGGATAGGAGCTTCACACAACTTCTTTTTCAACGTTTGGAATGCATTTTCCTGCTTTTCAGTCCACTCGTACTTCACACCCTTCTTTGTTAATTCCGTCATAGGCTTGGCTATTCGAGAAAAATCCTGAATAAACCTTCTATAATACCCAGCCAAACCAAGAAAACTCTTAATCTCGGTAGGTGTCTTTGGCTGCTCCCACTTTGAAACAGCTTCAATCTTTGAAGGATCTACTTTAATACCTTCCGATGTAATAACATGACCAAGAAACTGCACTTCTCGGAGCCAAAACTCACATTTAGAAAACTTTGCGTACAACTTCTTCTCCCTCAACACCTCCAAAACTGCTTTCAAATGCTCACGGTGTTCATCCTCTGACTTAGAGTAGATCAAAATATCGTCAATAAACACAATAACAAAATGATCTAGAAAGGGGCGGCATACCCGATTCATTAAGTCCATAAACGCGGCTGGAGCATTGGTCAACCCAAATGGCATGACCAAGAACTCATAATGACCATATCTAGTCCGGAAAGCCGTCTTTGCTACATCTTCCTTCTTTACCTTTAACTGATGATAACCGGACCGCAAATCAATCTTTGAAAAATACGAAGCACCATGTAGTTGATCAAAAAGATCATCAATTCTCGGGAGAGGATACTTATTCTTGACCGTTCGTTTGTTCAACTCACGGTAGTCAATACACATGCGCATTGATCCATCCTTCTTCTTAACAAAGAGAACCGGAGCTCCCCAAGGCGAGGAACTAGGTTGTATGAACCCTTTGTCAAGTAACTCCTGTAGTTGCGTCATTAATTCCTTCATTTCTGTAGGAGCTAATCGGTAAGGTGCTTTAGCAACGGGTGTAGCACCGGGAACAAGATCTATCTGAAAAGTAACTTCACGATCGGGAGGAATACCTGGTAGATCGTCGGGAAACACATCGGGGAAATTTGATACTACATCAACACTAGCGATTGAAGACTTCTCTTTTCTTGCATCAATGACATAAGCCAAGAAATGGCTCTTGTTTTTCCTTATACATTTAATAGCTTTCATCATACTAATAATCTTTATTCCTCCTCTCTTCTTGTCTCCATACACCGTTATCACATTACCCTCGGATATAGGCAATCGAATTATCTTTTGGGAACATAAAATACTAGCTTCATTTCTAGCCAACCAATCCATACCAATCACTACATCAAAACCACCTAAGGTAGTAGGCAATAGTTGGACCGGAAAAGAACGACCTTCAATCTCAATGTTACAATCGTCATATCCCACACGTATATTATTAATCGTACCATTAGCAATTTCTACCTCTAATGAACAATCTAAGGGAGTAGTGACTCTCTCTAGCTTAGGAGCAAATAATGTGGACACAAACGACCTATTTGCACCTGAATCAAATAAAACAGAGGCAGGCTTTGAGTTAACAAGGAAAGTACCACTTACCACTTCATCGTTGTTCCTTGCGTCATCAACCGTCATTTGAAGAGCTCTCACTTTTGTTGCTGTCGTGGCGGTCTTCTTTCCAGCATTCTTCATCTGTGGACAATCAGCAATGAGATGACCCGTTTCTTGGCACTTGTAGCAACGAGTCTTGTCCCTACATTCAGTGGCAAGATGTCCCGACTTCCCACACTTATGGCACCTTCTTGTCTTGTCGGTACAATGCCCTTCATGAATTGTCTTGCAAAATGTACACCATGAACCATTCTTCTTTTTATCCTTGTCACCGCTTGAACTACCACTTCCACGGAACTTCTTATTATTATTGCTCTTCCACCAATCCCGAGCACCTTCTTTCAACATCCTGCTAGCACACAACACTTTCTTATCCTCGGGACAATCGCAAGCTTCAAAAACCATCTCCGTATCATCAAGCCATTCCATGCAACCTACTGCATTAAGTGTTCCATAGAATTTCTGAGCTCCACACTTCTGGAAACTTTCAAACTTGAATCGAGGGGCGCGAACATCATTAGGAGGAACCACATTAACATTAGCATGGGGAATAACAACATTATCGACCGGTGGCTCAGTGTAGTGAGAAGGCACAGAGTGACTGTTACCAGTTCCTTCTGCGTTAGCTGCCAACGCCTGATTCAATTGTTCTTGCGTTTGGGCCAACTGGGCCTGAAGAGTTAGCACAAGATTATACATCTCCATCCTGATGTAATAACATGACCAAGAAACTGCACTTCTCGGAGCCAAAACTCACATTTAGAAAACTTTGCGTACAACTTCTTCTCCCTCAACACCTCCAACACTGCTTTCAAATGCTCACGGTGTTCATCCTCTGACTTAGAGTAGATCAAAATATCGTCAATAAACACAATAACAAAATGATCTAGAAAGGGGCGGCATACCCGATTCATTAAGTCCATAAACGCGGCTGGAGCATTGGTCAACCCAAATGGCATGACCAAGAACTCATAATGACCATATCTAGTCCGGAAAGCCGTCTTTGCTACATCTTCCTTCTTTACCTTTAACTGATGATAACCGGACCGCAAATCAATCTTTGAAAAATACGAAGCACCATGTAGTTGATCAAAAAGATCATCAATTCTCGGGAGAGGATACTTATTCTTGACCGTTCGTTTGTTCAACTCACGGTAGTCAATACACATGCGCATTGATCCGTCCTTCTTCTTAACAAAGAGAACCGGAGCTCCCCAAGGCGAGGAACTAGGTTGTATGAACCCTTTGTCAAGTACTCCATGTAGTTGATCAAAAAGATCATCAATTCTCGGGAGAGGATACTTATTCTTGACCGTTCGTTTGTTCAACTCACGGTAGTCAATACACATGCGCATTGATCCGTCCTTCTTCTTAACAAAGAGAACCGGAGCTCCCCAAGGCGAGGAACTAGGTTGTATGAACCCTTTGTCAAGTAACTCCTGTAGTTGCGTCATTAATTCCTTCATTTCTGTAGGAGCTAATCGGTAAGGTGCTTTAGCAACGGGTGTAGCACCGGGAACAAGATCTATCTGAAAAGTAACTTCACGATCGGGAGGAATACCTGGTAGATCGTCGGGAAACACATCGGGGAAATTTGATACTACATCAACACTAGCGATTGAAGACTTCTCTTTTCTTGCATCAATGACATAAGCCAAGAAATGGCTCTTGTTTTTCCTTATACATTTAATAGCTTTCATCATACTAATAATCTTTATTCCTCCTCTCTTCTTGTCTCCATACACCGTTATCACATTACCCTCGGATATAGGCAATCGAATTATCTTTTGGGAACATAAAATACTAGCTTCATTTCTAGCCAACCAATCCATACCAATCACTACATCAAAACCACCTAAGGTAGTAGGCAATAGTTGGACCGGGAAAGAACGACCTTCAATCTCAATGTTACAATCGTCATATCCCACACGTATATTATTAATCGTACCATTAGCAATTTCTACCTCTAATGAACAATCTAAGGGAGTAGTGACTCTCTCTAGCTTAGGAGCAAATAATGTGGACACAAACGACCTATTTGCACCTGAATCAAATAAAACAAAAGCTCGTCGAAATAAGGCTAAAACATATCATCGTAACGTAAACATCTCGTAAGCCCTACTACACTCGCACTCATCCCAACCCATCCTACATCACATGTCATCTCTAGCTAAGGCATCCTACGAGTACCTAGCATGCACACCTTAAGTTTAAGTCCAAATCCTATGGTCAATAGGCCTTGGTTCACTTAAACTACTTCTCTGATACCAACTTGTAACACCCGTCGTTTAAAAATATGGGTTTTCAAAAACTTTTCACCTAACGGTGTTAAATTGCGGAAGTAAAGACTGTAAAAGTCAAAACCGATAAAAACATTTCGGTTTCTGCATTTATTTGGTGTTACATGCCATATCAAACAATAGTTCAAATGAAAACCCAACGGTTGCCCAACATAAAACAACCGTTCACACATCTCTACATAAATTCGACATTAAATACGAAATGAAATGAATGTCTAAAGAAAGCATCGTCTAAGGGTAGCTAAGGCTCCTGCATTGCATCTACCCAAGCTCACACGTCCTGCATCTAGATTCCATCAAGCTAAACCTGAGGGAACAACCACATTAAAGAAACAAGTGTTAGCTATAAGAATAGCTAAGTAAGATAACACTTAATTTAAAAGCAATTGTCCAATTAAAACAATCTTCATTATTAGACAAGTTTTATTAGGCACAACACACATCACACGTTCACACATATACTGCATCTCAACTTCGTTTCAATTAGGATAATCATCCTAAATGTGCCTATCCTGCATTAGTTCCCACATTATCACACATATCTTCGTTATCTGCTTTATTAGTTCACACATTGTCACACGTATCTTCGTTAACTGCATATAAGTGTGCCCTGCATCACACCCGACTGGATGATTAGTCAAAAGACTACTCATCTTACGTCGTTAAGGAATGGCAAGCCAATCCTTGAGTAATCCGTATATGGAGGTTGGTCAAACCCCTCGTATTACTCGCCCTGCGTTATAAAGACCATGTTGCGAGGAGCCACCCAAGCAACAACTGCATCTACGCACTCGCCCGGCTAAGGCTAGTACGGGTTAAGCTTAACACTTTTCACTGCATCTGTTTTATGAGCTCAATTTCACACATATAGATTGGGTCCCTGCATTCCCAAACATTCACACACATATAGTCTAGGTAACACACATTCCTAGACATTCACACACTTTAACTTCATTACGTTTGGATCCTTAAACGTGCAAGTGACATAGCAACCTAGCAAGTCTAGTGAACTAGGTGTACAAGTCAAGCATGCATATCACACATCAACTTCATTTCTATATATATCATGCATATCAATATACTTCATTAAACTACATCAACTGCATAGCTACATACTACATTAAGCAATACTGCATTACACTACAATAGGGACTGCATCTCAGGTCTCATGGTCAACTGCATAACCCATAATACCTCCCAAGTAACCCTTAAGCCCACATGCAATAATAAGGTACCGAATGGAAGTATTTATGATTTGAAACCAGCTTTTAGTTGATCCCCCAGCGTGACAAAGTAGTGTATCTTACCTGGTTGTAGTACACGCGCACAAACAAGTAGCTAATACTGCTTATCAGTAACCTCCGACACCTATCGTTCATTAACATATAAAGTATAAGTCATTTAGGACCTTAAATGGACCCTCGTACGAACTTAACTTACGAAGTTATTCTTCGTACGAACTTAACTTACGAAGTTATTCTTCGTACGAACTTAACTTACGAAGTTATTCTTCGTACGAACTTAATTACGATTTTCTTTACGAATTAAAACGAATTTAAACTTCATTTTCGTTTTGCTTTCTAGTTTACGAATTTAGCCAACGAATTTGATAACACTCCTTCTTACGAACTTAAGTCACACTTTACGAAGATAGGCTATTAAACGAATTTAAACTTCATTTTCGTTCTGCTTTCTAGTTTACGAATTTAGCCAACGAATTTGATAACACTCCTTCTTACGAACTTAGTGAAAACGAAGATAGAAACGAAGGTTATCTTCGTTTCATCCCTGTTCGACAGTTTTTCAAAAACAGACCAAGATCTTCGATTTTCCAATAAACGACTCATCAAAACTTCTTCCAAAACATGTATTTGACACCAGAAAACACCCTTTAATCAACCAAATCGGCTAAGGACTCGATTGACACCATTTTGAATGTTAATTAACCCAAAACACCACATAAACCTTAATTACTTGTTAATTCCTTTTTAATCAGATTTGAATCAATATAATTCGACCTTAGATCTCGAAAATACATTCAATGATTCAATAATTACCTGCTTGTTTAGATGATCGATCAATTACAACACCCAAATCGTTTGATCAAAACTCAATTAGCTGCTTTAGGATTCAAGAAAGGGTTAATTGTTTTGTTAATTGCTAATGGCTGCCAATTAACTCTAGATTAGGGTAATCCTAACCTAAACCCGTTTTTCAATTTCCACCTATGTCAAAATCAGCCCTTGAACTTCTAAACCCTTCATTATTGGTCACAAACTGCATTATTGACCATATACAACATTAGTCCTTCATTAGATGTCACTACATAGACATAAACCTTCATATTTCACACATTTATACCACATTAATATTTAGGCTTCCAAGCCTCTCACATAACACACATTAACTACGTATATGCATATATTCACACTAGACTTTTCGACACACACAAAGTTGACTTAACGGCGTTAGTCAAATCTTAAAGAAAAGTTTGGGATGTTACATACGATCCAGCACTCAATTTAGATTTGTACTTAATTGAATTATTCAAAGTAACTAGTGTCAAATTTCTTAAAAGCTTATTAATTACGTGAATTGCAGCTCATTTGAAGTTTCATGTCCAAAAGTTGTTCGTAAATTTCGATCTCAATTTGCATAAAATCCGTACGTTAAAATTCCGTTCTAAAAGTTGTTATAGGTTCGTTTATGGTCCATTAAGTAGTGTGTTAAGTTTCGTGAAGTTTCGTTGTCGATCGTTCGCATAAAAATAGTTACGAGAATTTTTCGTGATTTTCGATATAGTTTACGGTTTAATTGTGAAGGGTTCGAGTTCGTTCGAGTGGCATTATAGTTAGACTAAGGTGTTTTTTTTTTTTTTTTTTTTTTTTTTTTTTTTTTTTTTTTTTTTTTTTTTTTTTTTTTTTTTTTTTTTTTTTTTTTTTTTTTTTTTTTTTTTTTTTTTTTTTTTTTTTTTTTTTTTTTTTTTTTTTTTTTTTTTTTTTTTTTTTTTTTTTTTTTTTTTTTTTTTTTTTTTTTTTTTTTTTTTTTTTTTTTTTTTTTTTTTTTTTTTTTTTTTTTTTTTTTTTTTTTTTTTTTTTTTTTTTTTTTTTTTTTTTTTTTTTTTTTTTTTTTTTTTTTTTTTTTTTTTTTTTTTTTTTTTTTTTTTTTTTTTTTTTTTTTTTTTTTTTTTTTTTTTTTTTTTTTTTTTTTTTTTTTTTTTTTTTTTTTTTTTTTTTTTTTTTTTTTTTTTTTTTTTTTTTTTTTTTTTTTTTTTTTTTTTTTTTTTTTTTTTTTTTTTTTTTTTTTTTTTTTTTTTTTTTTTTTTTTTTTTTTTTTTTTTTTTTTTTTTTTTTTTTTTTTTTTTTTTTTTTTTTTTTTTTTTTTTTTTTTTTTTTTTTTTTTTTTTTTTTTTTTTTTTTTTTTTTTTTTTTTTTTTTTTTTTTTTTTTTTTTTTTTTTTTTTTTTTTTTTTTTTTTTTTTTTTTTTTTTTTTTTTTTTTTTTTTTTTTTTTTTTTTTTTTTTTTTTTTTTTTTTTTTTTTTTTTTTTTTTTTTTTTTTTTTTTTTTTTTTTTTTTTTTTTTTTTTTTTTTTTTTTTTTTTTTTTTTTTTTTTTTTTTTTTTTTTTTTTTTTTTTTTTTTTTTTTTTTTTTTTTTTTTTTTTTTTTTTTTTTTTTTTTTTTTTTTTTTTTTTTTTTTTTTTTTTTTTTTTTTTTTTTTTTTTTTTTTTTTTTTTTTTTTTTTTTTTTTTTTTTTTTTTTTTTTTTTTTTTTTTTTTTTTTTTTTTTTTTTTTTTTTTTTTTTTTTTTTTTTTTTTTTTTTTTTTTTTTTTTTTTTTTTTTTTTTTTTTTTTTTTTTTTTTTTTTTTTTTTTTTTTTTTTTTTTTTTTTTTTTTTTTTTTTTTTTTTTTTTTTTTTTTTTTTTTTTTTTTTTTTTTTTTTTTTTTTTTTTTTTTTTTTTTTTTTTTTTTTTTTTTTTTTTTTTTTTTTTTTTTTTTTTTTTTTTTTTTTTTTTTTTTTTTTTTTTTTTTTTTTTTTTTTTTTTTTTTTTTTTTTTTTTTTTTTTTTTTTTTTTTTTTTTTTTTTTTTTTTTTTTTTTTTTTTTTTTTTTTTTTTTTTTTTTTTTTTTTTTTTTTTTTTTTTTTTTTTTTTTTTTTTTTTTTTTTTTTTTTTTTTTTTTTTTTTTTTTTTTTTTTTTTTTTTTTTTTTTTTTTTTTTTTTTTTTTTTTTTTTTTTTTTTTTTTTTTTTTTTTTTTTTTTTTTTTTTTTTTTTTTTTTTAGTGAAAATGTGAATTATATTACTATCCAAAAAATATTTACACTTATACATATACAGCCATCTTGGATAGCTCCAAGTATATCAAACATTCAAAACACTCCTAGATACATTCAGATATACACTCTATATCTATCATACAAAAATATCAACCTAAATTCCAGCAAACCAACATACTCTTCCATGGGCACATCAGAACACACAATCATTTCAGCATCCTTAACGCATGACTGCCCTAAAGCACCCTAAATGCTTGAATGCACCAGTATAGGACCAAGTAGTCCCATCTTTCATGACTCACTATTCCTATACGCAAGTGCATTCAAACATACATGCTACAACATCAAAACCACACCAGTTCATCTCCACCAAAATATCATATACCTCTTAGAGTAGTATTCCCCATCCATTTCAGATCCCACATGTCTACAATCTTTTCCACATTTCTAGTTCTTCTCACTTTGATGGACGATGGACATTAACTGTGATCTAACACTATCCCTTATGATTTGGCATAAATTCTCCTTATTAATTCCTTTCTTGATTCTTGAAAATTCTAGCATTTCTTTCCTGCCATATATAATATACAGCAGCAGCCACAATCAATCTATTCACCACCACTCCTACTTGTTATTTCCTTTTCTCTGGCTAATATTCTGATCACATCTTGAAGTCTGTCCACCTGTTGTATCTGATACAAAAATTTGCTCACATTCTTCCAAATATCACTTATATATTTGCACTTAAAAAAGAGGTGCTCATGACTGTATGCAGAACTGTTGCAAAACACACATTTACTCTGCACGTTTCCAGCAAGCCATCTTGTCTTGAGTTAGCAATTTTTCCTGAACAGCCAACCATAAAATGAATGCATACATTGGAATAAATTGCCTGAACCATATTACATCTTTCCATTCCACATTTGAACATTCATCCCTCAAATCCTTCCAAGCTTGCTTAGTAGAGAAATCTACTTTTTGATTATCTTTGGTAATCCACATTACTTTATCCTCTGCCCCAATGTGAATATTTGGAACAACAATTCCTCTAAGAACATGATAATCTTCAATCCATCCAGCAGGCCACCTCCAAAGCCCATTACATATCATTTTGTCAACTGTAATGTTATCTTCAATTCTAGCATCATACAAAGCTCTTCTGTTGGTAAATGCACATAAACAACACACCATTTATCATACCACATAGAGGTTTTTTGTCCATCACCTATATTCACAAAAATATGCTGTTTAACTAAATCCCTAATTTCCATCATGGTCTTCCATCCCCAATTGTCAGTCTTATCAATTTGATAATTCTAAATACTCTCGTTCTTTAATTTCACTACATTTACCCATTTAGCCCATAATGAGTCTTTATTATCTAGAATTTTCCAAAACTACCTTATGATCAACACTTCATTCCATTTTCTTATATCCTTCAATCCCAACCTACCTTGTTCTTTTGGCTTGCATACATCTTTCCATGCTACTCTTGCTCTACCTTTAGGAGTCACCAGCATTCCATAGGAACCTTTTGAAAAGCTTTTCCAAATCCTTAATGACAGTTGTAGGTAACATAAAAACAGAAGCCCAGTAAACTTGCATAGATGCCAAGACAGAAGCAATCAATTGTACTCTTCCTGCATATGAGAGCTGTTTGTTCTTCCAACACTCAATTCTACTTCTGACTTTATCAATTAACACTTTTCAGTCTTTTACCCCTAGCTTTTTAGCCAGTAAAGGCACTCCTAAGTATCTTACTGGGAGATTACCACACTTGAATGGTAAAATGTTGAGCAGATCACTCTTTTCCTTTTCATTTAGGCTTCCAAAAAATATTGTGCTTTTGCCCAAATTAGGTTTTAATCCAGAAATATTGGTAAAATCCTCCAACACCTTTTTCACAACCTTAAGTGAACCAATATTACCTTTGCATACCACCAGCAAGTCATCAGCAAAACACATGTGTGATAACTTCAATTCCTTACATCCATAGTGATAACCAAAATCAGTAGAATCCTCAATATTCTTCCTCATAATCAGACTTAAAAACCTCCATTACCAGAGTGAATAAGTAAGGAGATATAGGATCACCTTGTCTTAAACCTCTACCCCCTTTAAAATATCCATGCACTTCACCATTAAGGCAGATAGAAAATTTAGGAGATGATACACATGCCATGATCCAATTTATCATAACTTTATGGAATCCAAACTTGTTCAGAATTGTTTCCAAAAAACTCCAACTTACAGTGTCATATGCTTTTTGGATATCAATCTGCATAGCACATCTCTTGGGTCCATTTTTCCTGTTATATCCCCTGAGTAACTCTTGAGCAATGAGAATGTTATCTTGAATGTGCCTTCCAGAAATAAATGCACTTTGGTTGACACTAACAATCTTTGTGAGCCCCTCTTGAATTCTGCTTGTAAGTATCTTACTTATACATTTGTATATGACATTGCAGCAAGCAATAGGTCTGAATTCAGATACCTTATTGGGAGTGTTCACTTTAGGAATAAGTGCAATCAAGGTGGCATTAACTTCACCCAGCAGTTTACCAGTTAAGAAAAATTCCTTAATAGCCAGACACACTCTATTTCCCACAATATCCCAAGCCTTCTTAAAAAATCCAGATGTATAACCATCTGGGCCGGATGCTTTATTACTATCAATATCAAAAAGTGCTTCTTTTATTTCAGAATCATCAACTGGTCTGATCATGTGATCAGCTTCTTCACTTGTATGAACCCTGTCAAATATTCCATCCATCACAGGCAGCACATTATCAGTTCTCCCCAAAAATTGCTCAAAGTGTTTAACAAATTGTGCAACAACATCCTTCCCTTCATATCTTATCCCTTCTTCATCACATATTGATTCCACTCTACTCTTGCTCCTTCTTGATTTTAAAATCCCATGAAAATAGGCAGTATTTCTGTCTCCTTCTTTGAGCCATTGGATTTTGACTTTTTGTTGCAACAATTTAATCTCATCACTAGCAGCCTCCATATATTCATTCAAGGTAGTAGCAGCTTCCAGTCTAATATCCTTATTGTGTGGTTCCTTGTCCACTAACTCTTGAATATTAATCAATTTCTCTTTCAACATGCTTACTTTCTCAAAAATATTTCCCTTTCTCCAACTCAGTTTGTTCAAAGGTTTCTTCAGCCTTTTCAATTTCTTAACAAGTTTGTACATATGACAGCCTTGAATACTTTCATCCCATTCTTCTCTGACCACCTCCTTAAAACTTTCTTTGTCAGCAACAAAATTAGAAAACCTAAAATTTTTTGCCTTTCTAAAGTAACCATCTTTAATTGATAATTCAACAGGGCTTTGATCAGAAATACCATATGGCAAGAAAATTCCACGAGCTTGGAACCTTTTTTGAAACTCTTCATTGATCATGATTCTGTCAAGCTTTTTAAGAACAGAACACTTGCTATTCTTCAAAGATTTGGTCCAAGTGTAATTAAAACCTGAACTACAAATATCCTCAATCTCTAAAGCATTAACAACATCTTGAAATTCTTGCATGTCAATTGTTCTATTGGATCCTCCACTAGAATGTTCATTAACATCTAATGTAACATTAAAATCTCCCAACAACACCCAAGGGTTTATACCTACAAACTGTTTTTGTTTTCCTAAGTCCATCCAAAGATTCCTCCTTTCACAACTATTATTACTAGCATATATGAAACTGCAATAAAACTTAATTTTGCTGGAAATTACCTCAATGCAGCAAAGAACTGTTTGCTTAGATGCATCAATCACCATCAGATTAACTTCACTAGGATTCCATCCAATCAAAATTCTGCAGCATGATGGAGTAAGCTGTACATTTGACATCCATTCCCAATTTCCAAACACCTTATTCCCAACTTTTTGAATTGTGTTCAGTTTTAGGTGTGTCTCAATAAATGAACATACCTGAAGCTTTCCATTCCTTATAAACTTAATAGCCTCATTCTGCTTTACTATTGTATTCATGCCTCTAATATTCCAAATGGCCAACTTAAAATCCATATAAACAAGTTCACAAGTGCTCAATTTAATAGTTGAGCATCACTTCCTAATATCTCATCAGCTACTTAATTCCCAGCAGCATCATTCTCTTCTTCTATAATATCCCCCTCCATTGAATTTCCCTCCTTATTCTGCAATTGCAACCATTTACCCTTAAAATATTGATACATTTCCTTAGACCAGCCTTTTGTTTCCTCTGTTGTTGGCCTAAATCTCTTTAATAGGAAAGATTCCACAATCATTTGGCTGTCAAATGTCATTTCCCCATTTTCTTTCAGCTCCTCCTCTTCTTCAACCAATACACCAAACCTATTGGCAGTATTTTCCTTCCTATGTGTACTATATTTTTTACTTGATTCTTCTTTATCTTTCTTTCCACCTTCCTGGTTTATTACTTGTTTTTGCCTATACTCCACCTGAGCTTTCCCTCTATTATTGAATCTATTTCTGCCATTTTGCTCACCATTCTTCTTATGAAATCTTTTCCTAGCATTAACAGGAACAAAATAATCTTCCTTTACACCTTGATTTTCTTCCACAACTCCACCTTTTCCTTCCATTCTCTTATCTTCATTCTGTTTCTTACACATAACATCACCATGCCCAAATGCTTGACAGTGACTGCACATTATTGGTTTCCAAGTATATTCCACATTCACATATTTAGTTCTTTTCACATTCATAAATTCATCTTTGTAGACTATTTCAATTTTATCCTGTAGTTCTTTTCCAACTTCTATCTCAATTAAAACTCTTGCAAACCCAATCCTGCCATTTCCTTGATGACACTTAGCAGCTGTCATACTGTCCATCAAAAGAGGCTTTCCCAACCTACTAGCCAATGTGCTTATACCCCTTAAGCTCCAAGCTTCTAAAGGTAGGTTCAAGAGTTTGATCCATATAGGTATTTTATTGGGTTCTGCCTTTTCTATATTCACCTCAGGATTCCATTCTTGAACAACTAAAGGCTTCCCATTCACCATCCATAGGCTCTGCTCAACTACTTTGTGCATCCCATCCATATTATTGAATTTGAAGTAACAAATGTCCTTATTATCCTTAATAATCTCACTTAATCCATACTTTCCCCACATTCTTCTCAAATGATATCTCATTACATCCCACAAAAAATCCACATGCAGTCATTTGCCACTTCTTACACCCTTCTTTAACAAGATCCTCTTCAAAAATCACAACCTCCTCTCCCTTATCATTAAATCCAGTAGGAACAAAGAAAAGGTTTCTATCTATATCCTTGACAGTATTAACAATTTTAGCAAAAGATATTATTCACAATATTCCTATTCACATCAATTTCAATTTGAACAGCAGTATTATCAGAACTATTATAGAATTACTTACAATTTTCTCTTTTGCAGCCCTCTTATTCAACTCACATTCCATTTCCCCATCCTTCCTTTCAGTTGCATTTCCATTACTACCTTCCTGATTTCCACTTCCAGTTGAATCAACCTCATACACTTCTGCAGCACCTTTCAATGACTCATCCTTCTCCACATCTTTATTCCTCTCCTTATCCTTATTTTTATCTTCCTTACAACCATTTTCATCCTCCAAATCAGATTTCCCCTTCAAAGTGCTGACGTTATCATCATCCTTATTACAATTCTCAGGATTTTCAGCTTTATTCTATTTATTATTCTTATTATTCATCACATAATCACCTAAGTTTTTTGGAGTTCTAGTATTTCTACCAGACGATCTTCTTTTCGGCATTTTTAAAAAAAAAAACCCAAATTCTAGGGTTTTTATTGCATTAGAAATTCGCAAAATTACTCCAGTAGTGTTATGCGGAATGTAAAATAGATCAAAATCAACGAAGAGTGATGAAAAATGGTGAAGAATTGATAAAGAAATGAAGGATTTTAATGGCGGAAATTTAAAACTAAATTTCCCGCCTAAATCGCCATACGGGGAGAGAGAATTTGATCATAACTCTATACCTCCATGATCATTGTTTTTCTATCTTTCTTAAAAAAAACTATTTTTAGGCTGTAATGACCTTAAGATTTATCTTTTGCTCTTCTTACGCCAAAACTTCCTTTTCAGTCATTTAAAAGCTTTCAAAAGATCACTTGTAGTTTGTTAAGCAACGTGACAACTCGGTCACAACCCCCCAATTTTACACTTTCTTTTTAGATTAAATTTAATATTTTTATTTACTACTAAAACTAATTCCCTGTGGACGATCCTGGACTTACTACTAGCTATACTATACGCGACAGGGTACACTGCCCGTGTGTAATATAACTATTAGTATATCCTTGTTTTATAAATTTAAAACTTGGGTGATTTTTACGAGCAAAACGATTCAACAAAATATGCACTCAAATTACACATACCAGACGGTATATGTGATCAGAAGGTTCTCATCAACTTACCCATTTATATAGGTATATTAAGTGAAATATTTAATTTAGTGAGATATAGAGAGGGATGGTTTATGTAGATAAGGGTTGAAAAGTATATTGAGGATATCTTGAATATATGTAGTGTTTGGATTAAAAAAGTGTTGAAATTAAAGTTATTTTAGGTTTTTTTTAATGATATAAAGTTTTAAAAAAAGGGGTGAGGGGATGAGATTTGTTATATATAATAAAGATTATAATATAATGGCATCTTCATTTTTTTTTATATAATAAAGAGGAAACTGGTGTAGAGTAGTTCCAAAAAAGTATGCATTTTTGTATGGAGACTTAGGAATGGTCGTATCCCGGTTTGAGTCAATCTTGATATGATGGGAATTGACGTTCACAGTACTCTTTGTCCATGTTGTGAGGATGAAGTGGAAACCTGTTAGGACCAGTTTTGCTGAAAACTGGCCAGTCTCCAGTTGCATCTGGAGACCAGAAGATTTGTCCAGAAATATTAGAAGTCCAGTTGCAACGTACAGTTAACGCAACTGATGACTTCCTCCAGTTGACATCTGACCAAGACACCTGAAGACATTCCAATTGAAGTCGAAGACATCAAGTGGAAGAAAGAGAATGACAATGGCAGCGAGCCCAGTTGACATTCTACTTCAGATGGAAACTGGAGTTGAATAGTTTAAAGGTCTTACAAGCCTTTACACTGTTTACGAGGAAGGCGGTTTGTCCTTATGCACTTTACCCGAGTAATTTCCTTATTCGTGTATATTGTGCATAAAGAGGACAGATAAAGTAAAACTATGTTTTGCCTTATCAAGCATTCGAGGAAAAGTCACATTGACTCCTTAAATGCTATCAACCATATTTGTACGACAAAGTTGGAATCCCAATGCCAACTTTGTCTATAAATACAAGCCTTTGCACATCCAAGAATCACAACTTTGCATTCAGACTTTTGCATTCTTGGTGACTTGTGCAATATTCTCTCAATCTTAAAAGGAACACTTCACAACTTTAAGTGCTTTCGATTGTTTAGAGAATTTCCAAGTATTAGATCAATTGTATTTCATAGGTTGTTAGGATATTTACAATTCTTGTATTATCTTGGTTCCGCAACAACCTTGTATTTTATTTAACATTAATAAATAAAATACACTTGAAAAATACATATTGTCTCACCAATTTACTTTATCGTATTTACTTTATTGCATTGTCTTTACTTATAATTAATCGTCACCTTTATAAGTAATATCCAGAACTTGGTATATCATTCACTCAACTGGTCATCTCCAGTTTAGTGAATATATTGCAAAGTTAACTCACCATCGACATAGAGGTGTCTTCAGTTAGTACCATCTCTTGAGTTGGGACTTACAAAACCATTGATCACTGTTTTTTGAAGTGTAAATTTGTCTTAAAACTATGGAAAAAGATTTTTGAGTGGTGGGGGGTGGGTCAAAATAATACAAGTTCTATTGGGGAATTAGTCAAACATGAGGGCTTGGGGTCATTTACGGATCAAAAGAAAATTGCATGGAAGGCTATTGTGTGGTCATCCCTATATATGATTTGGATAAATAGGAATAACAAGGTGTTCAAGACAAGAAAGCATGTGGGACCTGATTTGTTTAGAGGAATTCAAGTGTGTTCTTTTGGGTGGTATTCTGCAAGAATGAAGATTTCAGATTTGTCATGGGAAAGTTGGAAAAGGCCTGCAAATGGTTTCTAAGTAAAGGAGCTGCTACAATTTAATGGAATTCTCATGGTCAAATCAGTGGCGGAACCGGGATTAAAACTGACCCGTAACACAAATTTTTTTTATCACTAGTCTTGCATCGACGTAAGTAATGAAAATGACTATATTGTTATGATTTTTAGCATTTTAAATATGTTTTTGGCTATTCTAGCAGTTTTTAAGAGTTTTTCGACATTTTGATAGTCTTCATTGGTCATTTAGTTGCACATGTACGTATTTATAAGTTTATTTTTGATAAAATCTTTTAAAAGTTTAGAATTAGTTACATTGTCCGGTATCCCAAATTAATTTACCCGTAGCACCCATAAAGAATACATCATTTTTCAAAAACAAATCGCATGACATCGGTTTAGCGGACCCGTAGCCCGGGCTACCCCTAGTAATAAGGTAGTTCCGCCTATGGGTCAAATATGAGATTGTGGGTTGAGTCCCTGTTGTTGTCAAAAGCCATTCTTGGTGAATAGTTTATGTTTAGTATTTTGTATATCTCAAGTCACAAATGGTTGTGTTGTAACTTCCCATTTTACTTCTTGTAAATGGGTCTTGTGGTAATATATGTCTGCATTTTCCAAAAAAAATTCATCACCTCTAGGAGTTGGAAGTATGATGTGTTTCTTAAATTTAGAAGTGAAGTTACCCGCACTGAGAGTTGGAAGTATGATGTGGTTATCTTTTATTCTTTCAGTCATTCATATTTATATTATACTAAAAACCTATATAATTGTACAAGTGTTTTATGCGTGTAATGTACAAGTTCTTATAACACATAATAACTTTTATCAATATTTCATTTTAACCCCTTAAAGTTTCTATCTTTTAACTTTTGCCCCACATCAAAGTTTTCGTTTTCATTTTCTTGACACTAAATTTTTGGTTCTCATGTTTTCATCAAATAACTTTCACATGGTTACGGTTTTACTTTTAAACATTTGGTTTTGACTATTTTATCCGTTTTCTTTTATATATATAACATTTTCAATATATAATAACTTTCATTATCGTTACGTCTTACGTTCATGTAACATTTAAAGTATTAATATAGTTATTGTTTATGTTTTTATACAAAAAGCCTGTACAAATTTACAAGTTCTTTATGCATGAAATGTACAAGTTCTTATAACACATAATAATTTTATCAATTTTCACTTTAACCCCTAAAGTTTTTATCTTTTAACTTTTACCCTACATCAAAGTTTTTATTTTCATTTTTTTTGACACTAAACTTTTAAATTTTCATCAAACAACTTTCAAACAGTTACGGTTTTACTTTGAAACATTTCGTTTTGATTATTTTCATCTGTCTTTATATATAAATAACGTTTTTAATATGTAATAACTTTTCATTATCATTACATTTTACGTTCATATAACATTTAAACCATTAATATAGTTATTGTTTATGTTTTTATATATCTTATTCTTATTTCATATTATTCTTATTTTTGTTATTACTACATGTTTAGTTGTCTTTTTTAAGTTCAAATATTGGACATAAATTTGGGTTCAAAACTTTGTCGTGTAAAAAGTGTATTCCGCGGCAACGCGCGGATAATATAACTAGTTTTACCTATTATCTAGTGGGTCTTGAGACAACCTACAGAGCGACCAAGGAGTTTTTGCTTATTTATTTTATATCTTTTTCTTTTACCGTCAACATGAAAATACAAGAGCTAAAACTGAAGGTGCAATACCTCAATTCTAATGGTTTAGATAATGGTGTGAATAGGCTTGGATATTGCATGGTCTTCTTTTTTATTTTATTTTATGTAAAAAGTATTGATAACCAAACATATTTTTTCTTCTTCTTTATTTCGGTCATAATTATTAACTAAAAGTATTAAGCCAAAAGTGTTTATTCTTTACAATAGTTAACATTAAATTTACTTCTCATTATAGCTCAGTGGTTGAGCACCAGCTTTACATACTGGAGGTCTTCGAGTTCGAGACATGAGAAGGAAATTTGAAGAAATTTCACAATAAAGTCCTCCAGTGAAGTAGGTTTGAGTCCTGCAGAGGGGGCAATGTTTTATCCCAATTAAATGTCGTGCCTTCGGGCGGTTTAGTTGGGAGTTTCTCCTCCTACTAGGTATTGAGGGTGAGGGCTCTCTAGCGCGGACCCGGTTAAGACAACGTAAGCTAGATCCCTTGTTGCGAGCAAATGATCCACACCTTTCAAAAAAAAAATTAAAAAAAATGTCATAATCATCATTTTTAAGGTTTATTTAAATATCGCGTGTCAAAGAATTAACACTGTTATTAAACATAGATGCTCTATCATGATTCCTTTGACGCTATCTGTTGGTGAAACTATCTGTAATTAACCGCATCTTTATAATTATTTTATTATCACGTGTGAAATAATAACAGATAATTTTATATGTTGTTATTTATTGTGATTTTCTATGTTATGATAAAAAAAAAAGAGTAGTTGGATGGAAACCCCCTAATCCCATGTATCATTTGATACCCACTATGTCAATGCTAATAATCTAGATATTTAGTCGTTTTCTATAACTAATCTTAATCTTTTATTATACTAAAACACAGTTGCTCTAATAACTTATTACCAATCACAATCTCTCGATTTCTTTCAAATTCTCAATTTTGACTTTTCTTGACTTTTTATTATATAAATAAATATATTACACTATAAATATCAATGTGGTTCGACTACAATCTATTAAATATAATTATTACATTAATTATGATTATTTATTTTATTAATGTCGAACATCTAATTATAATGATAACTATTACATATATATTATAGATTATAGATATAGATATCTAATTTAATATATAAACACTATATGAAGTTATGAACGGCATATTCCCATTCCAATCCCAAACATAATACAACGTTCCTATCCTAATCAAAATCAAAACAGGAGACGATATATACAATAAACGATTTACAACAGATTACTTGAATTTAATCCAAATCAATATGAACTTCATTCAAGATTCATTTTATCTTTCAATAAAAAGGGTACATTTTTCTCTCTTTATTATATACAATTCCCGCTGGTGGTTTCTTTCACAATGACAATTAACAAAAGTCAAGGACAATCGCTATCGACTGTTGATTTGTATCTACAACGTCCGGTTTTCTCACACGGACAATTGTACGTTGCAGTATCTTGGGTTAAGTCGAAAAAGGGCCTCAGGGAGTTGATCTAATCAAAGATGGGAGACAAACAACACTATAAAGAAGGGTGAGGATTCCCTCAAGTTAGAAGTAACTTGAGGGGTAAAGTTAGAAGGTTAATGACCATTGGATTAAAATCAACGATCAAGATTCAATTATCATATTTGAATCTTGATCATTGATTTTAAATCAATGGTCTAGATCATCCAACTTTACCGCTCAAGTTACTTCTAACTTGAGGGGATCTCAACCCATAAAGAAATCTTGTAAAAGATGAAAGAAGATATATGATTTTGATGTTCATTTTACGCTATTTTGTTTTTTATTTCATAACATTCTTAACATTTGAATTAAATAGTTAGATTTTAGGTATATCTTCAACTTTAAAATTAAGCTTTTATGACTTAAATGTATGAAGATCTAATATTGATAATATCGTAAGTCTCGTGTCCAGTGTTGGACACGGGTCTAAAATCTAGTATATATCTATAAGACCGTTGAACTAATACTTATTAACCAATCAAATCGCTCAATTTCATCAGATGGACTCTCGCTTATGTCATCATTTACTTTAATTGTAAATTAAAAATTCTAATAATCATTATCCAAATATATAATTATATTAATATTTGTAGAAAAAATCTCATTAACTTACACTTTTTTGTTTTCCATCAATACTTTACACTTTTTTGCCCTGAATACCATCAACTAAAATTTTAAATTTATTATTTAATTAATTAAAAAAATTTAAACATATGAAATATTGTCTACAAAAAGTTATTCAAAAGATGAAATACAATATATGTGTTCAATGTTCTAAAATATATTCTTTTAAATTTGTTTTTACTTACATTTTTTACATTTAAATTTATATATTTAACAATTTATCTTATCTTTAAAATGTTATAAACAATCCGCGTAATCCATCCATTATATAAACAAATATAGATTTACACATAAAAATATCAATGTCGACTACATGACTAAAGATAATTAGCTTATACATATAAAATATTATAAATTGATACCTATAAATGTCGTACATTAGTATCCCGATACAATATTGATAATGTCGTCAAATTTAATAATATATTAGATTAGATTTTTATAAATTATAAATATTAATATTTAATATAAACACAATATGAACTCTAAATACCTATCCCAAACATAATAACAGATGACAATATACAACATTCTTATCCTAAACACAATAGGAATCATAGAACATGGGACGATTACAGAACAAAGCACGATTTACAACAGAAGGTTATTTGAATACTAATTTCAAATCAATATGAACTCTACTCAAGATTCATTTATCATTCAATCAAACAGTTACAAAATTTTCTCCCTGTTCATATATTAGTTTTACGTATTAATGTTTAGAGTTACAATTGTCACTCAAATCAAGAGTCACTGTTATCAAAGATTATGAAAACAATCCTAATTGTTTTCTAATTATCATAGGACAAGTTATTGAAAATAAATCTATTCGTGTTATTGACCCACATCATGATCAAAGACATATACTTGAATGTCAAGTACAGGATCACAAGTTTGTTTATATTTTAATTCTTAATTATCTTTTATAATAATATTACATTATGAGTACAACTGGTTTCAAAAAATTCTAAAATAGAGGAATTATTGTAGCACGTGCCTTGACTACGGCAAACAATTCCATCAATATGTCTCAGCTAATAATGACAGTGACGAACTTGTGATTATTGTACTATAACTTGCAAAGTATAACACTTGAAACCGTATATCTTTAAAATTATAAGCTTTTATAACTCAAATGTATGAATATTTAATATTGATAATATCATAAGTCCCGTGTCCAGTGTTGGACACGGGTCTAAAATCTAGTTGTTTAATAAGATATAGGTTTATATTTTTATCAAAAATTGATGTTCAAAAAGATGCTTTTGCATGTTAAATACAATAATTACGGCAATTTATAAGTGATTATATAAGTTTGGTAAAATGTATTCAAAAGAAAGGTTATATCGTCTGTTGTTAACAAACACTAAACATGTTTTAGGTAATATAAAACTAACTATTAAAGTAAAACAAATAAAATAATAGATATCTCTTCACAGAAAATTACCGTGAATCATGAAAATTATCATGCATCAAATATATACTTGTGTTTGGTGAATCTCGTGCATCAATTTTATCATGATCTAAGGGTCAAGATCCAGTTCTATTTGTTTTACTTTAATACTTGGATTTACAATAACCAACCCCACACTAAACATGACAAAAATCACACTTTATGTCAATGAAGTTTCCTCCATATTTTCCGAAGAAATAAAGTAAAAAATAAAGTAGTTTAATTTATGTGGGGTTCAGTCGTTCACATCCAAAAAGCACCACTTTATGTCAATGAAGTTTCCTCTATATTTTCCGAAAAAATAAAGTAAAAAATAAAGTAGTTTAATTTATGTGGGGTTCAGTCGTTCACATCCAAATAGCACACTTTATGTCAATGAAGTTTCCTCTATATTTTCCGAAAAAATAAAGTAGTTTAATTTATGTGGGGTTCAGTCGTTCACATCCAAATAGCACACTTTATGTCAATGAAGTTTCCTCTATATTTTCCGAAAAAATAAAGTTAAAAATAAAGTAGTTTAATTTAGGAATAATGACTGGATATGTGAATTATGACAAAATGTCTATGTTATGTATTGATCTAATCGAGGTCTATGTTATGTAACGAACTTACCAAAACTGTCTAAGTGATGCATGTTACCGGGTAATCTACAGGTAGCCGGTTAAGAGCCTGAAACCAATCATTACATATATTCTCAAACATATACACATTGACACACACAAATCTAAGGGTACATATATACAACCCACACAAACAAACAATGAGAGACTAGAGGACGTATTCTTACATGGCTTCTTGAGGCATAACTTAGAATTGAAATGAGAAAGAATAACTAATTGCTAGATTTTAGTTAAAGCAACAAAACAACAAACTTAGAAGAATGCATTACAG
>CM067167.1:259497179-259570263 GCA_034093135.1 Erigeron breviscapus
ACGAAATGTTGACATTCATGGATGCATCTTCAGGATTTCAACAAATCCAAATGGAACCTGAAGATCAAGAAGCAACAGCTTTCATGACTCCCACATGTATATATTGTTATACTGCTATGCCATTTGGATTGAAAAATGCAGGTGCAACATACCAGAGATTGGTCAACATGATGTTCAAGGATCAACTGGGGGATACGATGGAAGATTACATTGATGATATGGTAGTAAAGTCAAAAAAGGCGGAAGATCATCTCAGAGATCTTGAAGTTGCCTTCGATATACTGGATCGCTACAATATGAAGCTGAACCCAGCGAAATGCAATTTTGGAGTAGGTGCAGGAAAATTCCTAGGTTACTTAGTAACTAAAAGAGGAATAGAGGCGAGTCCTGAACAGATAAAGCGATAATGGAGTTGAAATCCCCTTCAAATGTCAAAGATATTCAAAGACTAACCGGCAGATTAGCAGCTCTGAACAGATTCATATCAAGATCCTCAGACAGATGCAAAGAATTTTATGATATGTTAAAGAAAAATAAGAAATTTGAATGGGGCGAAAAACAGGAAGAAGCCTTTAAAGCACTAAAGACGTATCTATCAACTCCACCTTTGTTGATGAAGCCAGAAAAGGGTGAGGTACTCTTTTTGTACCTATCAGTATCTTCAGAAGCAGTAAGCGTTGTGCTTGTAAAAGAGCACGAAGGTAAACAACATCCTGTTTATTATGTTAGTAAAAGTTTATTAAATGCTGAAACTAGATATTCACACTTAGAAAAATTAATATTAGCTTTAATAATGGCCTCTACTAAACTTAGGCATTATTTTGAAACACATCCTATTCATATAAAGACTAATTATCCTATAAAAAATGTACTTAGGAAACCAGAATTATCGGGTAGAATGGCTAAATGGTCTGTAAAGTTAAGTGCATTTAATATAACTTATGAACCTAGAACTGCTATTAAATCTCAAGCTTTAGCTGATTTTGTGGCTGATTTTACTAGTGATTTACAACCAGAAGCAGACTTAGAAGTAAAAATGTTAACTGAAAATACTGAGAAATGGACCTTACATACTGATGGTGCGGCTAATGTAAGAGGAATAGGATTAGGAATCATACTAAAATCGCCACAGGGGGATATGCTACCTCAGTCCATTAATTGTGAATTTACAGCTACTAATAATGAAACGGAATATGAAGCTTTAATAGCAGGATTAGAATTAGCTAAAAATATGGGTATTAAATGCTTGCAAGTTTATGTAGATTCTTTGTTATTAGCTAATCATTTTAATGGATCTTATTTGGTTAAAGGTGAAAAATTAATGGCTTATTTAGATATTGTGAAAAGTTTAGCAGAAAACTTCGAATTTTTTAGCATAGAACAGGTCCCAAGACAGGAAAATATAGAAGCAGATGCCTTAGCTTATTTAGGATCCTCACTCAATATCCCGCCCGACACAAAAATACCAATTATAAAGATCATGAAACCAGCTATAGAGACTTTACAAGTTAAAGCAGTAGATGATCAGGAATCAGAAGAATCAAGTTCTGGGGACAATCCAAAATCTTGGATAGATCCAATAATGAAATATCTTCAAGAAGGAATTATCCCAGAACAAGAAAATCACAGAGCTTTTAAAACAAAGGTATCATACTTCTCTATTATACAAAATAGATTGTACAGGAGATCACTTGCAGGTCCATATTTGAGATGTTTAGAACAAGAAGAGGCACAAGAGGTGATGAGAGAGATACATGATGGAAAATGTGGAAATCATTCTGGAGCTAGAGCATTACGCACTAAAATAGTCATAACAGGATATTATTGGCCTACTATGGATAAAGATACAAAGGATTATGTGAAGAAGTGCGATGGTTGTCAAAGGCATGGTAACATATACCATCAGCCAGTTGAACCAATGTATCCCGTTGTTTCTTCTTGGCCCTTCATGAAGTGGGGGATGGATATAGTAGGACCAATGCCAAAGGCACCTTGTGGGAAGAGATTCATGTTAGCAATGACAGATTATTTTTCGAAATGGATAGAGGCAGAAGCCTTTGTTCAAATTGAGGAAACAGAAGTAATCTCTTTTATCAAACGCAACATACTGACCAGATTTGGAGTTCCAGCTGAGATCATTTGTGATAATGGCTCACAATTCATTGGAAGAAGAACGACTGGATTTTGTGAAAGTTATGGTATAAAAATGATAACTTCTACTCCTGTCCATCCTCAAGCTAATGGTCAAGCAGAATCAAGCAATAAGATTATTGTCAATAATCTTAAGAAAAGGCTAACAGGTAGAAAAGGATTATGGGCAGAGGAGTTGCCATTTGTGCTTTGGGCTGATAGAACCACCGTTAAACATGCTACCGGACACACACCATTTTCTTTAGTATTTGGAACTGAAGCAGTGCTTCCAGCAGAGATGATGGTGCCAACTGCGAGGTCTAGTTTGCAGACAGTTCAAGATAATAATCAAGCATTATTTGAAGATCTTGATTTAGTTGATGAATTGAGGGAAGCTGCTAAAATTCGCATAGCTGCTTATCAACATCAAGTGACCAGAGCATATAATAAGAATATAAGGATTAGAAGGTTTAAAGTTGGAGACTTAGTTTTGAGAAAAGCTTTTAAGAATACAACTAAGAAATCTGATGGAAAGCTTGCTCCTAAATGGGAAGGTCCCTACTTTATAGAGGCAGAAGCAGGCAAGGGATCTTACTGGCTTCAAGAACCAGGCGGTAGGATGATTCCAAGAGCTTGGAATGCGATTCACCTTAAAGCGTATTATCAATGAATAATTATTGTTCTTATTAAACTTTTATAGCAATAATACTAACTTGAGCGTCGGAGTGGCATTAGCCAAAAGGGCTAATGTCAACCCTTGGTATGTGTTTTCTTTTAATGGCCTTTTGCAGGATTATCAATAATTAGGATCTTGAAATTTCTGGATGAAGATTATAAGCATATATCCAAGGTATTGATTCTAAACGGAAATAAATTCTCCTAAGTCTAAGTTCTTAAACGGACTACAGTGGATTGAACTAAAACTTCAATCCTAGGTTGAAGGGATCACCTTCTCGAACGTCGAGGTTAACATTAACACCTCATTTCGCCCGGGGAGCACGTCATAAAAAATTCCTGGTTGTGGGTAGACCCTCATGGTTGGGAATTTTCAAAGGGTTGTTGATTTTACAATCAACTCAACTGGTTTTGACGATTAAACAGTCATCAAAAAGAATAGGGATAATCTCTCTATTATATACAACCGATTGACAAATGAATTAGCAAATGAATTAATAAATGAGTTTCTTTTTAGTATCTTTTGCTTGGAACAGGAAGTTAAGGATAAATAGATACTGGTCATCACAAAGGTATGTTGTTCAAAACTCTAAATCTTTGTGGAATTTGCAGGTTTTGCTTATGATATGCAAATAAAGGTACGTTTGTTCATATAAAACTAATTTTATTTATCACCAAAAGATAGTAGCTTACAAAGATATATATATACAATAGCTACTAAGTTAGACCTAGTGGACTCAAGCCTTTTCATTTATATCTATCATTGTCCACTAAAACACCCAAAAGACCTAAAAATAAGATGAGCCTTCAAGGATCTCGTCTGCAATCCTAGCATCCACATCAGGATACTTCTCCTTTAAAACCGACACGACCGATTTCAGATGGATCAGATCGGCCTTGGCAGTTTTCAACTCTTCTTGGGCACGGTTGAGTTCATCGTATGCTTGGAGGATTTCCCCTTTCAGAGCATGAAGATCTTCACCCCATTTGCTGATCACATCAAGGGTAAGTTGCTGGTGAGATTTGCAGATTGCCATTGAAGACATAAAGCAAGAGTTGATGTTCAAGAGAAGATTATCATTCAGTTTTGCATGCTCCTCGCATCGAGTGATGATTTCTTCCAAGTGCTGAAAAAATAAAAAGAACGATTAGAAGAAAACTTTTATAAAAATAACTAAATAATAATTTTTACCTTATTTTTCCAAACTGGTCCTGTAGATGAAGACATCCTTTTGAAAAGAAGTGTTTTTGAAAATATGGAGAAAAGATCTTTTAGATAAAAAAGGAGATTTTTAGTAAAGTAGTTGAGGATTTGAGGAGTTTATATAGGCGAAAGGATAAGGAGTGATTGGGAGACAAAGGGATAGGTTAAACGTCTCATCAAGCCGAGTAAATTAAATTTACTCATCATTTCCTGACTGATCATGCTGTAACGCGCCACTTGTACATTAAATTACTGGATACGCAATTAAAGTCTATATATAACACTCGTTTGGATGCTTCTCGGGTACAACTAAAAAATTTATATTTCACTCATATGTGATTAAATATAAATTTTGGGGACAATTGTTTGGGGTCAGATTTTTATTACTATGATCCTGATTAAAGATATTACTAACGAATATCGTTGTTGTACACGATAATGCTTTTTGTATTTTGCAGGATCCTGAACTTAGGATCGTCATCCAGGATATTAGAGAATATTCTAACGGTCAAGAATATAATATCAACAACTTCAGGATAGATATTCAACTTATTAAGGAAAAAGGAACGCGGACTCCCTTGGATATCGGAACAGAATTGAAGAATAAACGTGTCAAAAGAGACTCAATGTTCACTTGCTCTTTCTTTGCACGTTGAACAATGCAACACGGAAGATCCCAGATATTTCGGAAGATTAGTTAGGGATTTCTATTATAAATATGAGGTGATTGATCGAAATTAGGATAACTGCTCACTCACTTGTACTTGCACACACATATTCACTGCATTCTTATTTTCTTTATACTAATTAGCTCGATCAAATCACTCTCAAAATCATTGTATTGTAATCACCCACAAATAATAATAAAAGAACATAGGTAGGATCGATTGAATCCTCCCGGGGTTTTTTACCTAAGATTTCTTAATTGAATCAAGGGTTTTCCCCGTCAACAAAATTCTGGTGTCGTCGTATTTTACATTTATCTTCAAGATCATAACACTGCATTTCAGCATTTTATCTTTATCTTCAACAGTTTTCTTACTCTCTCAACGTATTTCTATCTCAAAGAATTTCATTAAACTCTTTTTTGCCAAAACTCTTAGTTTACATCGTTATCTTTAAGAAAACTTTTCTTTTATTTGAAGATCTTAAAACACCAAACCTCACTTACAAATCTTCGGTTATAAAATTATCTTAAATCCTTTACAAAATTATCTTAGGTAATTTTTGTCCGAAACAGTGATATTTTTTGTGTGTAGGAGATGCAAACATGAAAAACATAGTTCGAGTGTTTTAATGGAGAAAATATGAAGAAAAATGGTGATCAAACATATGTTATGTAGTTATGTAGAGAAAGAGAGATCAATTTTGCAAAAAATAGAAAAAAGAAAATGAGAGATTGAGAGGATGAGAAGGGGATGAATAACTTTTGTAAGAATAAAAAGCATGGAGGTGATTGGTCAAATAGGTGCCAACTATTTACCCAACGTGGCAATTTTTGGGTGATCTATAGTAAAAAAGAGCTTCATTGCATAAGATAGGTAGATATATATAAGGTTAAAAGGGTAAATTTGTTACTCTAAATACATGAAAAGAGTTATTTTGTCACTCCTTTTTTATAAGAGTTTATTTGCCACTACAATTAATACATATGTGTAATTTTACCACTCCCTTTAATGAATGTATTGCTGACTAAGAATTTAGGGTCCAACATGATATCTTATCTAATAACTATACCATAACAACTAATTCACAAAATACATTCAACTACAAAATGTGTGCTGCAAATGTCACAATGAGACACATGATCACACGAACCATATGGCCCCAAATGTAACTAAATTCCAATAGTGACCATGACATTTTTTTTTCCTGAACCAATAAGTTTTGAAGCCCCACAACACACAGCAGCAACATCAAATTCATACAAGCACACAACAACAACATCATAATTTCATACAAGAAGATTGTAGATTTCATATCCAGTAACCCAAAACCATTTTCTACTTTAGAAAATTGATTATTAGTTATGAAATAAACACTAGCAAGAATGATCAAAAGTCATCAAAATAACTATGTTCTCATAAATTCCATTACAAAATTCATCAAAATAACTATATTTCTCAGAAATTCCATTACAACAACAAACACCATTAGTTTTAAAAAAATAATAATAAAAATAATAACTATTTCTAGATCCCGTTTTGTTTTAATAGAGCCTGCTCCTTTTTACTTGGGTGGGACCATAATATCGATTGATATAGGCCCCTATTAACTGCACACCCCCTTCCAACGTATTATAGCTATGGGACCACAAGTTCTCAGATTATTACTTCGTTTTTTACTTCCAGTTTTATAGTTTCTCTCAGATTTTATTTTTCAAGATTTCACTTTCTTCTTATTTGCATGTTTCAATTTAATTTTACCTTTTGATTTCTTTTTATTAGTAATATATAACTTAATTATAATCTTGATAAAAGAAATATAGTTATGAATATACATTCTTGCTCAAGATTGAATAATGAGCCAACCTTATATGGGATCTTTCCTTCAGCCAAAGTAAAGTGTGACTAAATTTTTCCATCAGCCAAGATACTAGTATTAGTTGTTGCAGTTGTGTTGCAAATGACGCAAGTTCAATTGGAATAGTGAGTTGTGGTGGTTTGTGTACCATCCTAAATTTTTATGATTGACCGTTGACTTTGTCGTTAGTCAATGTCTACTTCCGTTAAGTTTTATATGTGTTTTAATATGATTCAGTAGGTATTGTGGCCTATGTGTATAGGTGATATGAGGGTAAGATTCATATGTTAAATAAGAGAAATTATGTTAATTATGTGGAATAATGCTTATCATAGTGTATATGGTAGTTAATTGCATAGTTAGGCTCTAAACGGACTAATTAGCAACTCGAGGGACTTAAGTGTCATAATGGGAAACTTGTGGCTGGAGATTTTAGGTTATAAAAGGCCTAATACCCTAAATTGTAGCCCTAATCACGAATTTGAGCAGCCACAAACTATCTCAAAACCTTCTTCACAAATCTAGGGTTTTTGGGCAAGGATTCGTTGTCCGTTCGAGCCATAGATTGTTCCTTTCATCAAGAGCATATCTAAGGTAGTAATTCTTCTCTATTAAGATTGTTTTCCAGGTCTCAATTATGTAGGTAATCATGGTGGATAGTGTCCAAGGTTAGTTAATTGATTTACTTACCGAAAATTAACGTTTTTTGAGTCGATTGATGTACCGTGTATGTTGCAAACATTACGATTGAGTAATATTTGAATTGTCTCTTCAAAAGTAGTTATTTTTATGTTTAAAAAACGATCCCAAGGGTTTGGAATTAATGCATGGTCGTTTGGTATGGCTAACGAGCCAAGAATTAGGTTTTCGGTTAACAATCGTTGTTTCTGTTAAAGGGATCATCAATTGGGTTAGCTAGCAACATCAAGTTGCAAACTTTATTGATGTTTCATGATGTCTAGATGTATATGAGTGAATACCAGGTGGTTAATTAGATCCATAAGTGTTCATTAGGTTTTTGTACAAAACGTTACGGTTTCGAGTCGTTTTGATGATCAAAAAGGGAATTCATGTTTGCAATTGATTCAAGGACCAAAAGATGTTTTCAAAGGCTCAATTGAGTCCTATTTAATGTTAATGTAATTGGTATAAGGCGTGGTTGTGGTTTGGGATTCGTTTGGAAGGAGTTTGAAGTGAAACAAAATCGCAAGTTCTGGTGAAACCCGATATGCGGCACATGGGGGAATCCATGCGGCGCATAAATGGGACTGGAACTTCCTGACTTGTGATATGCGGCGCATATTTGTGTCTGGTGGTCGTTTAGGCTTGTTTTCATGCTCGTTTGACCCATAGACCTTATGCTTAGGTTACCTTGTGGTGTAGGGAACTTAGAGAGGTTTTTGGAGTCCCGTTTATGCTATGTATTGATTACATGTATGATATAGGTAGTCGGGAACACATACAAGACATATTCAAGTTGCTTATTGATCGTTGTGCTCGTCAAAAGGTAAGATACATGACTTTTCTCACATTGGAGGCACAACAAACGTAGTTTTCTATAATTAACCTCTTAACTGGATTATCTTATGTGTGTTGGGTTTCCGGGTTATGCGGGATGTTATGTGGGAATGTACGTACGTTTAGTACTTTATTATGATGATGACGCTTAAATTAGAAGTAGTTATGTGTATATGTAGTATGATGATTATAATGACGCTGCCATGATATGTTATATGTAAAGTGATGTTGATTATATCGATGCTATGTTTTATTATGTTCGTGATGAAATATATGTGGACTTAAGTGTGATAAGTCTAGTTCACTAGATACACGTAGGATCACTATGACATGTGCACGTTAGTGGGATTAAACACTAAAGTAGACGTGAGATTAATTAGGTTATGAATACACCTAAAACTAAAAGTAATATGTGGAAAATGCTCGGGCTAAAATACGTGGGAAAGACGTGGGAAGTGTTAAACTTAACCCGTGCTAGTCGTAGTGCTAGTGCGTAGATGTGAGACGTGGGAAACCGTGCTAGCCGTTATGCTAGTGCGTAAGATGTGAGACATGGGAAACCGTGCTAGCCGTAATATGTGAGATGTAGATAATATGTAAAACTTGGGAATGAGATTTGAATAAAAATAAGATGTAATATGATGTGAGATGTAAGAATTAAGCGGGATATGTTTATGATGTATGATATGATATGAACGATGGATAGGCACTAATAGGATTATAAATCCTATAATGATAAGATGGATATATCTGTAATACATGAGACATTATTTGAGATGTACATTGTTTGGGGTCAGATTTTTAATATTATGATCCTGATTAAAGATATCACTAACATAAATTTTTGTTGTACACGATAATGCTTTTGTATTTTGCAGGATCATCATCCAGGATATTCAAGAATAAGCTAACGGTCGAAAATAAATATCAACAAATATCCAGCCTCTCAAGGAAGAAAAGAAACGTGTATTTCCTAGGATATCGGAACAAACTTGAAGAATAAACGTGTCAAAGAGGACTCAACGTTCACTTTTTCATCCTTTGCACGTTGAACAACACCACACGGAAGATCCCAGATATTTCGGATAATTAGTTAGGGATTTCTATTATAAATAAGAGGTGATTGATCGAGATTAGGATAACTGCTCTCACACTTGTATTCGCACACACATACTCACTGCTTTCTTATTTACTTTTACGTTCATTAGCTCGATCAAATCACTCTCACCATTATTGTAATCACCCACGAATAATAATAAAAGAACACAGGAAGGGTCGATTGAATCCTCCCGGGGTTTTTTACCTAAGATTTCTTAATTGAATCAAGGGTTTTTCCCCGTCAACAAAATTCTGGTGTCGTTGTTATTTTCATTTATCTTTAAGATCCTAGCTTTACATTTCATTACTTTAGTTTTATCTTCAACAGTTTTCTTAGATTCTCAAAGTATTTCTGTCTCAAAGGCTTTCATAAAACTCTTTTTAGCAAAAACTCTTAGTTTAAATCGTTATCTTTAAGAAAACTTTACTTTTATTTGAAGATCCTAAAACACCAAATCCCACTTACAAATCTTCGGTTCTTAAATTATCTTTAATCCTTTCTAAAATTATCTTAGGTAATTTTTGCCCGAAACAATTTGGCGCCCACCGTGGGGCAAAAAGGTGTTTTTGCAATTTAATCACACTCCTAGATATTCAGTTTCAAAAACTTTCTCAAACCGATCTACGAAAAATGTCGACTTCTCAAAATGCTTCCTCTGCTGCTTCTAGATCTGTAACTCTGAAGAATCTGATCAATAAGCCTCCAAAAAATAATAATAATAAAAATACTGGAAAGGCTATTGAGGACACCTCATCAGGATATGATCCAAATCGCCCGATGCCTCCAGCGCCACGACCATATCCAGAACCATCTCTGGATTCACAGGTAAAAACCACACATCATGAATCTAGTGCTGACACAGATATTTTTTCTATGTTTAGGGTTCTTCAGGAACAAATGAAGAAAGCACAGAGAGAGAACATCTCTAGGTTCGATAGCTTGGAATCAAGGATGATGGAAAGCAGGAGCCAAGAACCTAGGGCTCAAGAGATCAGAATCCAAGATCTTGAGAGACCAGAAAACTCTCCTTTAAATAATAGGAGTATCAATTTTGGAGGAACAGGAGTTCCAGAGACTCAGTCAATGGGTCACATGTTCTCTACTCCTCCTCCGAAGCCTGGATCTGGTTCCTTATTTCACGCAGGAAATAACTCGAAAAATAACGAACAAACCCCTCCATCATCTTCTGGGGTCCCAGGTTTCACTCCTCTCTCCTTTAATTATGAAAATAATGCTAACCAAATGCAGGATAATATGGCAAATGCATATGTGGCGAGAGAGTTGCAGAAAATCAAGGAATTGATTTCATACAGAATTTCCAGATTTGCACCCGCCATAGCCAATGTGGAAATTCCAAAGAAGTTTTCAGCGCCTCATATGAAAACATATGATGGAACAACAGATCCTCAGGAACATGTGGCTCAATACTTGGAGAAAATGGAGACAGTCCCGATCCCAACAGATTTAAGAGAAGCATGTTTATGCAAAGGTTTTGGGGCCACATTATCAGGAGCAGCGCTGAAGTGGTTACTTAATTTACCCACTGGATCTATATTTTCTTTTGCGCAACTTATTAATCAATTTAATTTACAGTTTTCATGTAGTAGGGTTTTTGAGAAAATAACGGGTGATCTTTATCAAGTCACCCAAGGAATTAACGAATCTTTAAAAGAATATCTTAACAGGTTTACAAAGGAATCATTGGAAATTCCAAAATTAGATATGACCACTGCAGTTCAGGCCTTAAAGATGGGGTTAAGCAAGGATTCTCTATTCTATCAGGATCTTGTTATGACACCTTGCAAATCTTTAGATGAAGCAAGAAATCATGCTTTGAGGTTTATCAGACTCGAAGAGGATGAATTGATGAGAAAGAGAATGGAAGCACCCTCAACATATGATCGTCCAAATCGAAGGGCAGAAACTCCAGTGTTCCGACCAAGCAAAAATAAACCCTATACAAGAGCTGTGCAGCAGAGAGCAGTTGTAGCAGAAAGACAGGGAGAACCTCAATATCCTGAATTATCAAAATATTGTTTCTCTGTTGATACTGCAGGGATAGTAGCAGCCATGAAGAATCTTGGGGACAAAGCCAGATGGCCACCTAGGAATCCAAAGCCTGATGCCAGCAAGGATAAATCAAGATGGTGTGCTTATCATGAAGATTTTGGGCATACTACAGAAGAATGCTATGCCTTTAGACGAGAGATCGGGATACTCCTTAGTAAAGGATATCTGACAGAACTCTTTGGAAAGAAGAAAGCTCAGGATATTGATGTCAAGGATTTGGGCAAGCAGCAACAGCCACCAAGGCCCAAATCACCTCCAGCTAACGCTCGAATCATTAATTATATTGCAGGAGGATCAGAGGTGTGTGGCACATCTTTTTCAGCAGCAAAGAGAAATGCAAAGGAAGCAAAATCTGAAAGAGGAGATAAGCCAATCCAGAGATCCAGTGTGCTACGCATGGATAAAGTAACATTTGAAGAAGATGATATGGATAGCATTCAGGATCCTCATCATGATGGTTTAGTTGTTACTTTATATGTTGCTAACCATTTTGTACGCAGATCTTAATTGATAATGGCAGTTCAGTCAATATCATAAGGTTAGAAACGTTGAAGAGGATGGGGATCTCTGAAGAAGAAATTGGTGGAAAATCTACCGTCCTCGTCGGTTTCAGTGGTGAAACAAAAAACACCTATGGCGAAATCAAATTGCCAGTTTACGTCGAAGGGGTAAATTCGATGCAAAAATTTTGTGTAATTGATTCTTTACCTGGTTGCAATATTATTTTAGGTAGGCCATGGATACATGAGATGAAAGCTGTCCCTTCAACATACCATCAATGTGTGAAGATCCCGACTCCATGGGGGTTGTGAAGATAAAAGGAGATCAGCAGGATGCTAAAGAATGCTATATGGCATCAATGAAATCTACAACCAAGCCTACTGAAGCATAGCAATCAAAGAAGAACATCTTTGATGTCGAGGAGTTTAAAGATCAAGACGTAAAAGAAGTGTCATTATCAGATGAAGATCCTGACATCAAGGTGTTCATTGGAAAAAAGATACCGGAAGATCTGGAACAAGATCTCATTGGATTTCTAAGCAAAAGAAGATCTACATTCGCTTGGAAACAAGAAGACATGACAGGTATCTCTAAAGATATTATTACTCATAAATTAGGAATTGATAAGAGTTTCAGGCCCATTCAACAAAAAAGAAGAAAATTTGCACCGGAAAGAAATGCAATTATTCAAGAGGATGTTGAAAGACTCTTGAAGGCCAAGATGATCAGAGAGGTGAAATTCCCGGAATGGCTTGCAAATGTTGTAGTCGTGCAGAAGAAGAATGGGAAATGGAGGGTCTGTGTAGATTTTACAGATCTTAATAAAGCCTGTCCTAAGGATCCTTTCCCACTACCACACATAGATGCAATGGTAGATGCCACAGCTGGACACGAGATGCTGACGTTCATGGATGCATCTTCAGGATTTCAACAAATCCAAATGGAACCTGAAGATCAAGAAGCAACAGCTTTCATGACTCCCACAGGTATATATTGTTATACTGCTATGCCATTTGGATTGAAAAATGCAGGTGCAACGTACCAGAGGTTGGTCAATATGATGTTTAAAGATCAACTGGGGGATACGATGGAAGTCTACATTGACGATATGGTGGTAAAATCAAAAAAGGCGGAGGATCACCTCAGAGATCTTGAAGTTGCCTTCGACATATTAGATCGCTACAATATGAAGCTGAATCCAGCAAAATGCAATTTTGGAGTAGGTGCAGGAAAATTCCTAGGTTACTTAGTAACTAAAAGAGGAATAGAAGCGAGTCCTGAACAGATAAAGGCGATAATGGAGTTGAAATCCCCTTCAAATGTCAAAGATATTCAAAGACTGACCGGCAGATTAGCAGCTCTGAACAGATTCATATCAAGATCATCAGACAGATGCAAAGAATTTTATGATATGTTAAAGAAAAATAAGAAGTTTGAATGGGGTGAAAAACAGGAAGAAGCATTTAAAGCGTTAAAAACATACCTATCAACTCCACCTTTGTTGATGAAGCCAGAAAAGGGTGAGATACTCTTTTTGTATCTATCAGTATCTTCAGAGGCAGTAAGCGTTGTGCTTGTGAAAGAGCACGAAGGTAAACAACATCCTGTCTATTATGTTAGTAAAAACCTATTAAATGCTGAAACTAGATATTCACACTTAGAAAAATTAATATTAGCTTTAATAATGGCCTCTACTAAACTTAGGCATTATTTTGAAACACATCCTATTCATATAAAAACTAATTATCCTATAAAAAATGTACTTAGAAAACCAGAGTTATCGGGTAGAATGGCTAAATGGTCTGTAAAGTTAAGTGCATTTAATATAACTTATGAACCTAGAACTGCTATTAAATCCCAAGCCTTAGCTGATTTTGTGGCTGATTTTACTAGTGATTTACAACCAGAAGCAGACTTAGAAGTAAAAATGTTAACTGAAAATACTGAAAAATGGACCTTACATACTGATGGTGCGGCTAATGTAAGAGGAATAGGGTTAGGAATCATACTAAAATCGCCACAGGGGGATATGCTACCTCAGTCTATTAATTGTGAATTTACAGCTACTAATAATGAAACAGAATATGAAGCTTTAATAGCAGGATTAGAGTTAGCTAAAAATATGGGTATTAAACGCTTGCAAGTTTATGTAGATTCTTTGTTATTAGCTAATCACTTTAATGGATCTTATTCAGTTAAAGGTGAAAAATTAATGGCTTATTTAGATATTGTGAAAAGTTTAGCAGAAAATTTCGAATTCTTTATGTTAGGACCAGTTCACCTGGAACTGGCCAGTCACCAGTTCACACTGACCAGCTCACCAGTTGCATCTGGTGACCAGTAAACTGGTGACCAAGAAGATTTGTCGAGAAATATATTGAAGTCCAGTTGCACCGTACAGTTAACGCAACTGAAGACTTCCCCCAGTTGAGAACTGACCAAGTTGAAGAAACATTCCAGTTGAAGTCGAAGACAACAAATGGAAGAAAGAGAATGGCAATGGCAGCGAAACCCAGTTGACATTCTAGTCAGTTACAAACTGGAGACCATCAGTGGAAAGCCCTTACAAAGCTTTACACTGATTACGAGGAATTGACTTGTATACTTTATGTACCTTTACCCGGATAATAAGCCTTACCTTATTATTTAAGTATTAAAAGGTACATAAAGGTGGTTATGTAAAGTCACTTTAACATGCGACTTTACAACGCTTTTTAAGAAATTAAATGCTATTCCTTAAATGCTTCCAACCACATTTGTACGGCTAAAGTTAACATCCCAATGTTAACTTTGCCTATAAATACAAGTCATTGCACAACCAAGAATTCAAGTTACTTCACAAAAACGAATAACTTCATACTTTGCAAACCTGCAATATTCTTGGTGAACTTGTGCAATATTCTCTCAATCGCTAAAGGAACATTTCACTACTTTAAGTGTTTCGATTGTTGAAGAGAAATTCCGAGTATAGATCAATTGTATTTCATAGGTTGTTAGGATATTTACATTCGTGTATTATCTTGGTTCCGCATCAACCCTGTAATTTGTTTAATATCAATAAATAAATTACACATTGAAAACTACATATTGTCTCATCAAGATTGTTTACAAGTTATTTGTATTATTGCATTGTTATTCTTTACTTATTGTCTTTATATAAGTAATCTATCTAGAACTTGGTATATACCACTGCAACTGGTCGTCTCCAGTTCAGTAAGTATATTGCAAAGTAACTCCACCATCGACATAGAGGTGTCTTCAGTAGTACCATCTAACAAGTTGGGACTTACACTTTAGTATAGAACAGGTCCCAAGACAGGAAAACATAGAAGCAGATGCCTTAGCTTATTTAGGATCCTCACTTAATATCCCACCTGACACTAAAATACCAATTATAAAGATCATAAAACCGGCTATAGAAACTTTGCAAGTTAAAGCAGTTGATGATCAAGGATCAGAAGAATCAAGCTCTAGGGACAATCCAAAATCTTGGATAGATCCAATAATGAAATATCTTCAAGAAGGAATAATCCCAGAACAAGAAAATCATAGAGCTTTTAAAACAAAGGTATCATACTTTTCTATTATACAAAATAGATTGTACAGGAGATCGCTTGCAGGTCCATATTTAAGATGCCTAGAAAAAGAAGAAGCACAAGAAGTAATGAGAGAGATACATGATGGAGAATGTGGAAATCATTCTGGAGCCAGAGCATTACGCACTAAGATAGTCAGAACAGGATACTATTGGCCTACTATGGATAGAGATACAAAGGATTATGTGAAGAAATGCGATGGTTGTCAAAGGCATGGTAACATATACCATCAGCCAGCTGAACCAATGTATCCCATTGTTTCTTCTTGGCCCTTCATGAAGTGGGGGATGGATATAGGTGGACCAATGCCAAAGGCATCTTGTGGGAAGAGATTCATGTTAGCAATGACAGATTATTTCTCGAAATGGATAGAAGTAGAAGCTTTTGTTCAAATTGAGAAAACAGAAGTGATCTCTTTCATCAAACGCAATTTACTGACCAGATTTGGAGTTCCAGCTGAGATCATTTGTGATAATGGCTCACAATTTATTGGAAGAAGAACAACTGGATTTTGTGAAAGCTATGGTATAAAGATGATCACCTCTACTCCTGTCCATCCTCAAGCTAATGGTCAAGCAGAATCAAGCAATAAGATTATTGTTAATAATCTTAAGAAAAGGTTAACAGGCAAAAAAGGACTATGGGCAGAGGAGTTGCCATTTGTGCTTTCGGCTGACAGAACTACTGTCAAACATGCTACTGGACACACACCATTTTCTTTAGTGTTTGGAACTGAAGCAGTACTTCCAGCAGAAATGATGGTGCCAACTGCAAGATCTAGTTTGCAGACAGTTCAGGAGAATAATCAAGCATTATTTGAAGATCTTGATTTAGTAGATGAATTGAGGGAAGCTGCTAAAATTCGCATAGCTGCTTATCAACATCAAGTGACAAGGGCGTATAATAAGAATATAAGGATTAGAACGTGTTAGAAATATAAAATGGTGTTAAATTGTAAATTAGTTATTGTGGAAGGGGTTTTAGTATAAATAGGATGATTTGTATATAAACCCCTAACCACCTCATTATGTAATAAGCCTTAATCATAATTCCATAGTTACTTCTCTCTAAACTTATACTTTCTCTCTCTAAACTCATCTTCAACCTCCCATTCACACACATTTCACACACTAACCATATTTCCACCATTAAACCTTCAATTAAGCTCATTTCTGTTTATAACAATTGGTATCAGAGCATAATCGGTGAATCCGAACGATCTACAAACAAATTCATAACCGATTTTGTTCAAATTTCTGGAATTTGAGCTTAATTTCTGGATATTCTGAAATTTTTGTTACTGTTGAATTCGAGGCTGTTTCAGTGTGATAATCACAATTTAGAAGTGGATTATTGTTAAATATGATGGATATATGATCAATTTCATCAATCGGATTGATTTCGTGTGGTTTTTCGTTTATCTCGGCACTCAGTTCTAATAAGAAGAAGTCAAAAGAAGCTACAGTAGTATTTCACGAGATTCTCTTTTCCACAAAAGTGATAGTCAACACATTGATTGTATCAAAATTACATTGTTTACATCGATTTACATTTTATTTAAAAAAAAAATAAAAAAAAAAAGGGCAGAAAATAAGAAAATCAACAAAAATTTCTCTTATCTTCTCTCTTCAAATCCTTCTTTGTTTGTTGTCGAATCAATCTGAAATTGATCAGGTTTTGATCGCGGGGAAATTCTGAACAGATTGATACTTCCAATTTTTCGTTTGGTTAACTTTTGGTGACGGTTACGTTTTCCGGCGAACTGACACATTTTCCGGCGATCTTAATTTGAAAAACTTTGAGTGAGGGTTTGTGCGGACGGTGTTTGTGAGTGTTTTGGTACAAATTTCATGGTGTAATTCGAAAGAATGAAGGAAGTAATTGAGTTTTGAAGTTTTCCGGCGAGGTGATTAAGTTTTCCGGTACCGTTTTTCTGCAAAACACTTTTTCCGGCCGCCGTGGTGGTTGTTGAAATCGTTTTTCCTGCAAAACATTAAATAAACATTCATTATCCGAGCTCGGCAAATCAACAAATCACTTGGTCAAGTTTTTTTTTAGTCGATTACCTCATTTGCCGAGTTGGTCTTCTTGATTATTTGCACCATTTGCAGAGATTGTGTTCCCATGTTTGCCGAAGTGGCTGGTTCAAGCATTTGCAGAAATATCCGACCACGAAACTCGCATTTGCCGAGTTAAATTCACAACCACATCCCTATACCGTATTTGCCGAGATTATTACTCGGCCAATCCACCCAAATCAACCCGAAACCCGCATTTGCAGAGATTTATTCTCTGCAAATCACCATTTCGAGCAACACTTAGAAAATTTTCATCCAAAGTTTTCCAAATCAACCAATTGCCGAGCAAAAAGCTCGGCAAACCATTCAACTCGAATACTTAGTCGATTTTCCTTCCAAACCATCATTTGCCGACTTCATTTCTCTGCAACCCATACAAATCACTTAGCCAAACTTTTTTCCCAAACCCCCATTCGCAGAGATTTTATCTCGGCACCCTTTACATTTAAAGACTTAGAATTTTCGATCAAAGTTTTTTTCCATTTCAACACATTGCCGAGCTAATTGCTCGGCAAATAGCATTTTCGATCTTCAAGGCTTGAATCTTGGTTGATTGTAGTTCTTGTTTGTGTTTCTTGATCGATCAACATTTGGGTGTATTTTGTGTATGAGTCTAAACGTGATAGGTGTTAAAGGTGTTTTGTTTACCAATTTTAATCGGATATTTTGTGATTCAAAGAAAGAATTTTTGTTGATGAAAGGTTCATTTTGTGAAAGAAAATATTTTTTTGTGTACAACCAGAGAAGTATTGTGTTAAGCAAGAAAGGTGTTGATAGTATTGTGAAAGGGAGAGGTACTCGAGACTTGTGTTTGAGCTGTCTTATTATTATTTGTAGTCTCAAGATTTTTGATCCTTTTTAATTCACGTGACTGGACAATCCAGTTGTATTGAACTTGCATGTTGTAGGTGTTGTAGAGTCCTCAGTTCTCGCGTGCTACTTTTGTTGTACTGTCAAGTTTGAATTTTTAGTCAATAACGTGTATTGAAGAAAGGGTGTGATTCACGCGTGAGTGAGTTGTAATAACGTGTGTCAGTATTCTTTGTCATTTCACATGATCTATTTGCTTTTACAAAGTCTAGATTCTTTTAATTCAAATTGGGTTGTTGTGTAACAGAGTCACGTGAAGTATATTTTCAAAGAGTTCTTAATTTTGTTGTTCATTTTTATTTCATTATTGTTGGGTAATATAAGTTTTTTTTGACTAAATCGAGTTATCAACTTCTGTCCTTTTGTCGAGTGAACTAGCATTGAACTTTTTTTTTGGTTCCATTTATTTGGGCTATTGTTAGTTGGGCTTACATTTTTTAATTGTTGGGTTAAATTTTTAGTTCTTGTCTTAATTGTTCTTTTATTGGTTTGTCGTCAAGTTTTGATTCAAAATGTCAACTACAATACCGAATAAGTTTGTTGAGACAGTGTTAGATGCTTTGATGAGTAAAGAGTCACTTTGGGTGAGAATTGAACCAATAATGACACAATACAACTCAAATCTGAAAACAAAGAGCTCAAATCTGCAAATGATCTCATTTTGTCCAACATGGAAAGTATTCAAAAAGAAAATGATCATTTGCAATCAAAGATTTTCAAATTAACAAATGAGTTGGACAATTCTTCCAAAGAGCTCAATAAAAACATTTTGGACAGTCAATCTAAAGAACTTGTTTTGCAACAAAAGATTTCTGAGCTTAACCATGAGTTGCGAAATAAGTCCACAATTTTGTGAGCAAAGAACAAAGATTTTCGAAAATAATCAAAGATCAACAATATTACATTTCATCTTTGGAATCCAAACTTTTTGAGAAAGATACTCTTGTTTCGAAATTAAAATCTGATGTGTCAACAATTTCTTTCTCTGATTTAAATGCTTCGGTTACAAAACAACTTGAAAAGATGGAGAACCGAATTGCTTCTTTTAAATCAAAATCGTTGGACACAAAGCTTGAAAAACCCATGAAACAATCGAGTAATTCTATGATTCCAAAGACCGAGGTGTCAAAATGTTTTCCAAAATCTAATTCATCCAAACCAAAAGTTGATGTTCCAAAGAGGGTTTACACGGGTAAATCTTCAAAACCTTTTGAAAGAAAAGTGTCTCAGTTTACTAATTACTCCTTGCAAAAGGGTAAGAAGTACTCTAAGAAACCTCTTTTTGATGGAACAACTACTTTTGTGTCTTTTCTATCATTTGAGGATAATTCTGGACATATTTCACAAGCAAAATCTCAGTTGACTAAATCTATATGGAAGCCGATTTCTAAAGATAAGTCAGTTGAGTCAAAATCATTCAAATATTCATTTTCGGAACTTTTTGATCTTGCACCAAAACCTGTGAAAGCAGTTGTGCAAAAAGTGAATGATTTTGCTTCGAAAAATCATTTTTTAAATCAATCTCCCAAGATTGGAAACTTTTCAAAGAAATCAAATGATTTTTCACCATTGCTTCCACGAAAACTCTTTTCAACTAAACCACCGGGTTTTAGTTCTCCGTGGAATGCAACTTCTATTCATCAAATCGATGAGACTTATATTTGGACTTTCAAGAATTCAAAAATCATTGGACCCAATCTCAAATGGGTTCCAAAAGTGATTTTCAAGTGATTTGATGAATAGTGGCTTATGCACACATCAGTGTATAACCCGTGCTAAAACCGTTTTTGTAATTTCTTATTTTTGAAAAATCCAAAAAGATTTTCTCTTTTCATCAATTTTTATTTTCTTACTTTTTCTTTTAGTTACTCACAAAGTATTAGGATGAGATGCAAGGCATCGAACGCCTTTGTGTACTGCCTTTGTTGTCTCATTTTTAATGTTTGTGAGCAACTTTCAAACTCTTTACTCACCCTTTATATGCAAAAACTTTGTTCATATCATGCATATATTTAGGGGGAGTTTGTTTATAAAACCAAAACTTCCAAGTGTTTAAACTCATTTTCTATCTTAAAACACTTTGGAAGATTTTAAAACCATTTTCGATCATATTCAAAGAAGTTCGGTGTTAGATTTGCACATGAGAGTTTAGGCCACTCATAAAAACTCCATGATCTTATCATCGCCGATGAGATCTAACCCCGGAGTTATATTCTCAATCTTAGATTGTGAGGGTTTATGAGCGTGGTGATGATGTTTGTGCAAATAGGACATGAGGGAGTAGTCGAAAAGTGAGAGGTTAAGGTGAAAAAGATGATGTGAGAAAGGGCTAAAAGAAATGAAAGCCCTCCCCAAAATTCTTAAAAAGCCGGGTCAACACGTTCCTATCGGATTTCATTTGTTGATTTCTCGATATTGAAGAAGACTTCATGGACCCAGTGAAGCAATGCACATCTTTACCTAACCACTCAAGTGTTTCTTAACAAATACTTGTTTTATTTTCACGGAGATTTTCACATTTCTATTGACTCTTCATTTGGAAGATGTTGATATTGAAAAAAGGAGACACTCTGCTCCGGTCCCCGACTTCATTTGATCACTTATCGAGTCTAGAGCGTACTTGACATATATTTCATTTGATTAGGACACAATGAGTCTTTATATGTCTTTGTGACATCGCATATCTTTGTGATATTGCCGGAACATTCGTAGTGATATCATATTATTGATATTCCACGATGATCGAATGGAAATCCTACCAATGCTAACATCTTTTCCAACGTTGAATGTAGGTCTCACATTTTCATTTTATGAATTTGTTGTTAGAAATCTAAAATGGTGTTAAAATGTAAATGTTTTAGAGGTGGAAGGGGCATTAGTGAAACTTAGATTTATGATATAAATAGCCCCCTTCCACACATTATTTGTAAGCCTTTCCCCATATTTTATCCTAATCATTCCATTTCACTCTAATAATTCTCTCTCAATCTCCATCTTCAACCTCCATACACACACTTCACCTTTTCACACACTAACTCCATTTTTGCACAAATCAAGCTCAAATTTCTTCTTAACAATTGGTATCAGAGAAAAATCAGTTAATCTGAACGATCCATAGCTCGATTTTGTGCAAAATCTCACCAAATCTCAAATTTCAAACCGAAAACCGTTTTTGATTCAAACTGTGGGATTTCGCTACAGTTCGTTTCAATTCGAAATTTGTATACCGCTCGATCAGGATTTGGATTACGATTCTATTGATATAAGATTTGTGATCTAAAGTTGTTTATCGAGAGAGAAATTCGCAATTTACTTTTCGAAAGTTCAAAAACGTTTTATGATATTTTATGCTACTGTTCTTCATATTTTCGAAATTAATTCCTTTTACTCAATAGTGGATTACACGTGTTGAGCTGCAACTCGTTGATATATTTTGTATACATACACCTGATGTACTTGAATTCGATTGGTCAAGAACGTTTGCTGGCGTGTGTAAGTGGGCGGATTAAACAAGAATTATTCAACTAGTGTGTTCCACATCATCACATTTGAATTTTCTCATTGGTTGGTTAATTAATTCAAGGTGTATCGATCGAGATTTGTGAAAGAGGAGTTGTCAGATCACATTGATTTTGTGATATTTTCTGTGTGTGACAGACAAAGTTACTGGTGTTGTTTGTTGATTGGCTGAAGGACGATCTTGACAGACAATCTCAGCAGGACGATCTCCTTAGCCGTATCATTTTTATTGGCAAGACGATCTTGAATTTTTGCCAAGATGATCTCGTGGGAGTCGTCTCATATATTGTTCATAGGACGATCTTGACAAGACCGTCCCACCCAGGACGATCTTGTTTACCTTTTAGCATTTATTTGTGCTACTTTGACTTGTGTAGATCTGTGTGATCGAGTTTGTGGCTGTGTGGTTTAGTGTTTTGGTTGGGAACCATACACTCTGGGTAACTGGACCTTTACGGACCGGTTTTGCTCAAAAATATTTTTTTCCTTCCAATTCTAAACGAAACTCTGCCCATATTTTCCAAAATTTCTATACTTAGAAAAATTCTCACAAGATTCTAAAACGATCTTCTCAAGACCGTTTCATTATTTCATTCCAGGACGATCTCTTTAAGATCGTTTCACTTCTCAAACATTTTTTATACTTAGCCAAATTTTTCAAACATGTTCTAGGACGATCTCCCCAAGATCGTTCCTGTTCCAAAAATCTTAAATTTCAATTTTTCATTTTTAATTCTTCATTTCAGTTTCAAACACAATACTTTTTCATTTCATACCTTCCTTTGAACAACAAAATGTCAAACATCTCAAATACTCTTTCACTCATGAACGATGAGGATCAAAAGTCTTATGAATCTATAATTGCCGATACAAAAGCTTTTTGTAAAAGGTATTCTCATCAAAATTCAAATCCTCCAAAGGTTCATGTCAAAAAGACAAAGACTCAAAATGTGAAGATCAATCTTGAAATTCAACAACTCAAGTCTGAAAATGAACAACTCCAATCTGAAAATGAGGAGCTCAAAACTGAAAATGTTCGTTTGAAGATCAAAGTTTCTAACTTAACAGATGAGTTGTCAAAATGTCTCATTGAACTTGTGAACAACGATTTTACTCTACAAAAGAAGACCAATGAGATGCAATCTCAAATCTCTAAATTGACAAATGAGTTGCAAAGTTCACTTCAAAGGCTTGATGAACACATTTTGGAAAGTCAAATGAAAGAAGTTGTCTTGCTACAAACAATTTTAAATCTTCAACATGAGTTGCAAGATAAGACAACTGTTTTATTAAGCACGGAGAGAAAAGTCTTCAAAGACTTCAACAAAGTTGAGAAGGATGATACTGATAGTGATGATGGATCAGTTTATCATGATGCAAGTCCAATATTTCCAACTGAACTTGATGCTCCAAAGAACGTTTGCACTGAGTCCATCTCAAAGAACTCAAAGATCAAAGTTTCATCACCTGCTGAACGTAAAGCTTCTCAATTTACTAACTATGCCTTATTCAAGGATAGAAAGTATTCTTTGAAGCCTACTATTGATGGAACACAGACTCTCATTCCATTCTTGTCATTTGAAGACAATACCAAGTTCATCTCTCAAGCAAAAGCTCAGTTGACCAAGATCAAATGGAAACCTGTCTACAAACCAAAGTCAACTGAGTAACACCCGTTGTTTAAAAAAACCTGGATTTTCAAAACTTTCGCCCAACGACGTTTATTAATAGCGGAAAAGGATCTCATATAAATCTGCCCATCCGTAACCGGATGAAACATTTATAAACTTTTGGTGTTACTTAATTGCATCATCGAAATAATAAAAGAAAATCCAAGTCTTGGCACCAACATAAATGCCAAATATTATTACATGATCTTACGTCATAATATCGTAAATAAGTAGCCAAACATCAGACTAAGGGTAGTCTAAGCATTAAGAACATAAATGCTATCATCTTTAATGTCTCTACCCATCCTTACAAAGCTATCCTTTCTCTAGCTCCGTATGCACCTAATCTGATGGCACAACATATTCAAAGAGCAAGTGTTAGCTAATAAATTAGCTAAGTAAGATAACATGGGTATTGAAAACGTTTGCCAATTAAATATATTAACAAAATCATGTCATCATTATATGTTTATATCATGTGAGCAACATGAACATCATAAACATAAGGAACATCATGAACATCATAAGTATCATATAGCATTACACATTAGGAACATCATAATCCTAAGTGTGCCTAACTTTCTTCGTAACTTTCCTTACTTCGTATCTTTCTTTATTTCGTATCTTTTCTTTACTCCGTATCTTTTCTTTGTTTCTTTGCCTAGACGTAGGCTAAGTGACTTATGCCACTTACATAGGGATGTGGGGTTGTGTGTAGGCGGTCATAGACCATACAGGGAGTCCTCACACCCGACATGATGGGTAACCAATAAGGGGTCCATCGGCGTCGTTAAGGAAAGACAAAGTCATTTCCAACTGAATAAACCGTTTATGCCTTTACGCATTGGTGGTTAGTTACTCCACCCGGAATAAACAAACATAACTATGTCACAAGGAGAAACAAAAAAAAAAAAAAAAAAACACAAAATAAAACCCCCCAACCCCCCTTCTCCAAAACAAAAAAAAAAACACCCCCCCCAAAAAAAAACCCACAAACCCCCAAAAACCAACACCCCCCCCCCCGGAAATACTATCCCACATAACTATGTCACAAGGAGCAACTCAAGTGACCACGTACGCACTAGCTTTACAACTAGCACGGGTTAAGCTTAACACAACTTTAAATATGCTCGAGACTTCATTATTATGTTAGTTTAGGCTACACTTTCACCTAACTAACCACTTTTATCTTTCTTTACTTTATCTTTGATTAGGCTACACTTTCACCTAAACTAAGCACATGTTTCATCTTTACTTTATTTCAACTTAGGCTACACTTTCACCTAAGTTAACCACATAACGTCATTTCTTTAGTTTAGGGCCCTTAACGTGCACGTGAACATGGCAATTCCTAATCAAAGGACTAGTGACTAAGTGATCAAGCCACACATGTAATCATACCATAGACATGCCACCATTTCGTGTTCACATATCAAAAGCATAACATCATATCACGATCAATTAATCTTAAACATAACATCATATCATGATCACATAACATAAACGTGGCATCATATCATATTCACACTTCATAAGCATATCATCATTCCATAATATGGGAACTTACCTTATGCCTTTGCAACCTGCATATACATGTCATTCATCATAGAAAAGTAAGCATCATATCCCGTATCAACCTCCCATGATCCCCTTTACTTTACTTTTAATCATACATAAACGTTTGGAAGGTTTTACTTATGAAAACGTGTTTTGTTATACCACCAGGTGACAAAAGATGTTATCTTACCTCAGTGCTGCTTATCAACGAGTTAAAAGTATCTTATAGTGCTTGCTAAGTGCTCCCGACAACCTAGAACGAGTATAAGATCGAAATATAAGCTAAACGAAATACTTTGTGAAAACTGGACAAGAGGTGCGTCGCACCTCCCACATGGTGCGTCGCATAAATCGATCAGAAAATTCTGAACATAAGTAGGTGCGCCGCACCTACTCCTTGGTGCGTCGCACAAATCCATCAGAAAATTCTGAATAGATGCAAGTGCGCCGCACCTGCCCATTGGTGCGCCGCATAACGGGCTTTTGGCTGAAAACCATTTTTCATTTTGGGTTGTGGTGCGTCGCACCACCCTCCTGGTGCGTCGCACCTGGAGTGTCGACCAGAAACCTAATCTTTGTTCTATGATCAAACGAATTCCATACGAACCCATACCCCAAATCCAACCTGGGGACTTAAAATTAATCCTTTTAATTGCACTTTCATCAGCTTAAACCATCCTATTAATCCCTTAATCCTTTACATCAATAATCAATCTTTAAAACACCCGAATAACATGAATTCGATAAACGTTTGATCAAATAACCCAACCCAAACCCTATGGCCTGGATCGAAATCACTTCTAAGACATACATGATCAGATTTCAAAGATAATATTACCTATATTACCTGTGGATGACTTAGAGGATTCAAGATCTAATCAAAACTTGATCAAAACGATACAACACGATTGAATCTTGAAAGAGACTTTGCTTTGGAGAGGGAAAGGATCGGCTGGAGGGTTTCACACACATAAGATCTGATTTTGTGACAATTAGGGATACCTAATTGCACCTAAAACCCTGGCCATCAACTCCTAATGTTACACTTAGGACCCCTCAACTTCGTAACTTACTTTCTTAGCTTAATTCTCTTACCGGGAGACTTAACGATCTACAAGCACTTTACTTTCATGAATTTACTTTAATTACTTTCATTATACATCATATTAATCATTTCACATATCATACATAAGCATTTATCACATAATCCCAATAAGGGCACATAACTTAACGAATCTAACATTGACTAACGGTCAAGTCCATAAGTCAAACTCGAAAAGTTTGGGATGTTACAACTGAGTCAAAGACAATCAAATACTCACTTTGGCAACTCTATGAACTTGCACCAAAACCAATTACCGTGCAAAAAGTGAATGTCTTTGCATCTCCACTGCGTCCACAAAAACTCAACTTTTCAACAACCTCGAGTTTTCACCCACCATGGACTGCAGATTCTATTCGTCGAATCGATGACACGTACATTTGGAATGTCAAGACAAAAACCGTTGGGCCTACACTTAAATGGGTCCCAAAGGTTGTTTGTAAGTAATTCGATGAAGTGGCTTATACACATATCAGTGTATAACCCGGGCTAAAGATGTTGTTTATTGGACTACTACTTCATAATGGTTGATTCCCCAGTTTCGACTTCAAAAAGACATGATGAACATGTTGCCACACATTCATCATGAGGGGAAGAAATAGGATAATGAAGTCGAACAAGTGTGTGTGCTTTCTTGAATTTTGATGGGGAGAAAGAAGAATTCATCAGTTGAGGGGAAGAAAGAAAAATTGTTGACTAAAGTGATCCCTAAAAATTATTCTTTGAAGATAGTTATCGCCAACGTGGTGGGTACGCCGCGGGTACACCCTATACATAAGCGTTGGTGGTACATCAAGATGGATATTTGATCAAGGGGAAGTTTGTTCATTCAAAAGGCTTCAAGAGAAAGATTCATTAATTAAGGGGAAGTGTGACAAAGTTAAGTTTGTCAAGAAAATGCTTACATATCCAAATTCAACTTTCGCAAATGCATATACTCTACAGAGCCAAGATCAAGCTTCCGCAACGCATATGCTCTGAGTATTCAAGTTTTTCAAGATTTCATGACATGTTAAAGACTCAAATGATTCATCTTTAATGTAAGTGATAAGGATTCAAGGCTCAAGGTCAAGATTGATGGAAGGTTTTGAAGACAAAGAGAAAGCTTCAAAGATTTTCATCAACACATTCGTATTTAAAGATGACGTCATGCATGTATTACATTTCAACACCAAGGGGAAGAATGTTAGAAATCTAAAATGGTGTTAAAATGTAAATGTTTTAGAGGTGGAAGGGGCATTAGTGAAACTTAGATTTATGATATAAATAGCCCCCTTCCACACATTATTTGTAAGCCTTTCCCCATATTTTATCCTAATCATTCCATTTCACTCTAATAATTCTCTCTCAATCTCCATCTTCAACCTCCATACACACACTTCACCTTTTCACACACTAACTCCATTTTTGCACAAATCAAGCTCAAATTTCTTCTTATGAATTTGTTAAGTAAACGAGAAGTCTATGTGACCTCGGATTTATTTTCCTAAAAGTCTTTGAGGATAGTAAGACATGGTTATTGAACGCCTTTGTGACACTGACCATGAATTACATTCTTTAAAGCAATCTATCGGTTGAAAAGCCATAGACCGAACCATTTAGAGATAAGCTTTGTGCATTTCTCAATGATAATGGGAAGTCCTAAAATAGTAATCGTATTTTTAGGCCACACCATTAATCCTTTTGATTTTTGGTTGTGTTAACGGATCATTTTTATCCGGATTTCATTTCTCTTCACACAAACACAAACAACACAAACACCCTATTAAAATCTTTTTCCAAAAACGCAACCTCACATTCTAGTTCACCAATAGGTTCATTGGGAATTGGGAATTGGGTTGGGTTAATTTGCGTGCTTGTTGTTTGTTGGCATCTACCGTTTATGCTATCAATCATTATTGTATGATGAAACTGTTTCACATTTTCATCATAAGGGGGAGAAATGATTATATGATTGATAGATAGAGTTCAAGGATATAGGTAGAATTTGATTGGTAGAATTTGTTCGAGGATGATTGTTGTGTTTGGATGTTCAAAGGATCGTTAGTTTAGGTGAAGAGAGTGAATAATTATCGTGCTAAGTTGAGAGATTGTTTTGAGAAAGTTAAAGGATTGATTCGAGATCGAGTATATTCAAGATGAAGTACATGGTCGATAATTGAAAGATTTGTAGGAAAATTGACCATCGTTTGATGATTAGAAAAGTTTGAGATTGAATAGAGATTGTCGTTTGTTGATGCTACAAAGAAAATTAAGTTGGATAGTTAAGTTTGTTCTTTATTTGAAGAGATTGTTCATTTGAGGGGGAGCAAGAGTAAACTCATGATTCATTAAATATGCTCCGAAATGATTGTTTGTTCGAGGGGGAGCAAGAGATTAAAGATTTGTTATTGAATAATTTGCTCCGAGATAGTTGTTTGATTGAGGGGGAGCGAATGTTAATTGATCAAAAAATCAAATGCTCCAAGATGTTTATTGATTCAGAGACAAGTTAGATTAAGAATTGAAGTTTTAAAGTCAATTCAAATTTCCGCATTCCAAAAACCAAGCTTCCGAAATGCCAAGAGATTTCAAAGTCAAAACCAAGCTTCCGCAAAGCCAAAAGAATTCAAAGTTAAATCAAGCTTCCGCAATACCAAGAGATTTCAAAGTCAAAACCAAGCTTCTGAAATGCCAAGAATTTCAAAGTCAAAACCAAGCTTCCGCATGCTACTCAAAGATTCAAGTTACTTCTCCAAGCAACATCAAGTTGAAATCAACATTCAAAAGTTCAAGTTGTGAAAGCTCAAAAGCTACAAAGATTTCAAAGATGCTTCCAAAGTATTCAAAGTTGCAAGAGAAGATCAAGTCTTAGAAAGTCATCGTCAAGAATATTTGTTTGTTGAGAAGATTCAAAGTCAAGGTTGATACAAGACGTTGAAGACAATGAGAAAGCTTCAAAGTCCAATCAACATTGAAGATTTTCAACAAATGGGCTCATCATGTTTATTAAAGACCGAAGACGATGCAACATTTACAATTCAACACCAAGGGGGAGATTGTTAGAAATATAAAATGGTGTTAAATTGTAAATTAGTTATTGTGGAAGGGGTTTTAGTATAAATAGGATGATTTGTATATAAACCCCTAACCACCTCATTATGTAATAAGCCTTAATCATAATTCCATAGTTACTTCTCTCTAAACTTATACTTTCTCTCTCTAAACTCATCTTCAACCTCCCATTCACACACAAACACACATTTCACACACTAACCATATTTCCACCATTAAACCTTCAATTGAGCTCGAATTCAGTTATAAGGATTAGAAGGTTTAAGGTTGGAGACTTAGTTTTGAGAAAAGCTTTTAAGAATACAACTAAAAAATCTGATGGAAAGCTTGCTCCAAAATGGGAAGGTCCCTACTTTATAGAGGCAGAAGCAGGTAAAGGATCCTACTGGCTACAAGAACTAGATGGTAGGATGATTCCAAGAGCTTGGAATGCGATTCACCTTAAAGCATATTATCAATAAGTAATTACTATTCTTATTAAATTTTTATGGCAATAATACTGACTTGAGCGTCGGAGTGGCATTAGCCAAAAGGGCTAATGTCAACCCTTGGCATACGTTTTCTTTTTATGGTCTTATGCAGGATTATCAACATTTAGGATCTTGATGGATGAAGATCACAAGCATATATCCAAGGTATAGGTCCTGAATAAGAGCAGTTTCTCCTAAGTCTAAGTCCTTAAACGGACTACAGTGGATTGAACTAAAACTTCAATCCTAGGTTGAAAGGATCACCTTCTCGAACGCCGAGGTTAACATTAACACCTCATTTCGCCCGGGGAGCACGTCATAAAAAATTCTTGATTGTGGGTAGACCCTCATGGTTGGGAATTTTCAAAGGGTTGTTGATTTTACAATCAACTCATTTGGTTTTGACTACTAATAAATAGTCATCAAAAAGAATAGGGATAATCTCTCTATTAAATACAACCGATTGACAAAAGAATTAGTTAATGGATTAACAAATGAGTTTCTTTTTAGTGTCTTTTTCTTGAAACAGGAAAATGAGAATTAATAAATATTGGTCATCACAAAGGTATGTGGTTCAAAACTCTAAATCTTTGTGGAATTTGCAGGTTTTGCTTGAGATATGGAAATAAAGGTACGCTTGTTTATAAAAGACTGATTTTATTTATCACCAAGAAAGTAGTAGCTTACAAAAGATATATATACAACTGCTACTAAGTTAGAACTAGTGGACTCAAGCCTTTTCGTTTTATCTATCATCGTCCACTGAAAAACCTAAAAAACCTAGAAATAAGATCCGCCTTCAAGGATTTCATCTGCAATCTTGGCGTTAACATCGGGATACTTCTTCTTCAAGATCGACACAACCGACTTCAAGTAGACAAGATCAGTCTTAGCGGTGCTTAACTCTTCTTGAGCGCGGTTAAGTTCGTCATAAGCTTGAAGGATTTCCCCTTTCAAAGCTTGAAGATCATCGCCCCACTAGCTGATGACGTCCAGAGTGAGTTGTTGGTGAGATTTGCAAATATTCATTGAAGATGTGAAACAAGAGTTGATATTCATGAGAAGATTGTCGTTGAGTTTCGCCTGCTCCTCACACCGAGTGATAATTTCGTGCAAGTTCTGAAAAGATAAAAAGAACGATTAGGAGAAAACTTTTATAAAAAATAACTAAATAATAAGTTTTTACCTTGTTTTTCCAAACCGGTCCTGTGGATGAAGACATTGTTTTGAAAAGAAAAGTTTTTGAAAAGATTTCTTGAAAAGAGAGTGTATTTGAAAAATATAGAGAGAAGATCTGTTAAAAGATAAAGTGGAAGGTATTTTGTGGAGGTGGTTGAGGATTTGAGGAGTTTAAATAGGTGAAGAGATATAGAGTCATGGGGAGACAAAGTGATAGGTTAACTGTCTCATCAAGACGAGTAAATTAAATTTACTCATTATTTTCTGACTGATCCCACTGCAACGCGCCACCTGGATAGCAAATCAATTGGATACGCAATTAAGTCTAGATGTAATACTAGCTTGGATGCTTCTTGGTTACGATTTAAAAATTTATATTTGACTCATATGAGGTTAAATATAAATTTGGGGACAATTGTTTGGGGTCAGATTTTTAATATTATGATCCTGATTAAAGATATCACTAACATAAATTTTTGTTGTACACGATAATGCTTTTGTATTTTGCAGGATCCTGAATTAAGGATCATCATCCAGGATATTCAAGAATAAGCTAACGGTCAAAAATAAATATCAACAAATATCCAGCCTCTCAAGGAAGAAAAGAAACGTGTATTTCCTAGGATATCGGAACAAACTTGAAGAATAAACGTGTCAAAGAGGACTCAACGTTCACTTTTTCATCCTTTGCACGTTGAACAACACCACACGGAAGATCCCAGATATTTCGGATAATTAGTTAGGGATTTCTATTATAAATAAGAGGTGATTGATCGAGATTAGGATAACTGCTCTCACACTTGTATTCGCACACACATACTCACTGCTTTCTTATTTACTTTTACGTTCATTAGCTCGATCAAATCACTCTCACCATTATTGTAATCACCCACGAATAATAATAAAAGAACACAGGAAGGGTCGATTGAATCCTCCCGGGGTTTTTTACCTAAGATTTCTTAATTGAATCAAGGTTTTTCCCCGTCAACAAAATTCTGGTGTCGTTGTTATTTTCATTTATCTTTAAGATCCTAGCTTTACATTTCATTACTTTAGTTTTATCTTCAACAGTTTTCTTAGATTCTCAAAGTATTTCTGTCTCAAAGGCTTTCATAAAACTCTTTTTAGCAAAAACTCTTAGTTTAAATCGTTATCTTTAAGAAAACTTTACTTTTATTTGAAGATCCTAAAACACCAAATCCCACTTACAAATCTTCGGTTCATAAATTATCTTTAATCCTTTCTAAAATTATCTTAGGTAATTTTTGCCCGAAACATACATATGATATGAAATGCGATGTGATGTGAGTGTATAAGTAAAGTAGGAAATGATCTTTACGATATTTGTGGGTTGTATGTAATGTGTTCATATTTTAAAGATGTATAAAATGACGATATTTTATGAAATGTAAAATGCATAACGTTTTATAAATTGTGTGTATCTTACTTAGCTAGTCTTTAGCTACACTTGCTTTTATGAAAACGTTGCGCCTTCAGGGTAAGCAGGATTGAGGTTATCAGGCTATTGTAAGAAGACGAGTAGTTTGCTTGAAGATGCAATGTTTTCAAGCCGGCCGGTCCAACCGATCGGACCGCGGTTGAACCGCCATTTATAAGAAATCCGGTCAAATCAGCGCCGGTTGGATGGGTGAAAGTGAACCGCCGCAAACCGCTTGAACCAGGACGCTCGGATCGAACCGGACTGGAATTTAACCGGTGTCAACCGGTCAATGCTTAGTCAAAAACGTAGATCCCTTTTCTTTTTCATTACGTTTGGAGTTTTGGACGAACTATTCACTTTTCAGAGACAATAAAGTTTGAAACAAAGATGAAAAACCAACCCTAGCCACCACATGTCTTCATACGATCATCCACCATCACAGATCCACCGCCGTTGTTAGCCACTAATCGGAGTTAAGGATGCCGACGGAGATCTTAATTTAAGGATGCCAGACATAAATCTAAGTCTATATCTATAATAATAAGAAATGGAAAGTGATTTATAGTAAGAATCGAAAGTGGCGAGTGACTGTGTTTATGAGTGTGTGACTGTGTTTATGAGTGTGTACTGTGTATGGTTGTGTGTGTGGGAGTGTAGGTGTATTTGTTGAGTTTTTAGTAGTGTGTTACATATTTCACACTTTCACCATGTGCTTGGTATTTGTCATTTATGATCCATTTTAATCTTTCATTTTTTATTTATCTTTTTATTGAGTACATGACATAATCTGTAAGATTAGTATAACTATATAGTACTAGAATATTGTTTTTGGATTTTCTTTTTATTTGGTATTATAGGAACAAAGATGATTTAAAGTAAAATAATAATAATTTGCATTTCATAATATTCTAATGTGTTCAAATTTTAAATTATTGGTGTCAAAATATATAGATTATGGCTTTTGTGTTAGAATTTAATTTTATTTTGTATAATTGATATTAGAATTAATATTATTGAACTAATATTATGTTTAAGTTAATAAAATTTTTGTATTAATTTGATAAATATATATGTAATAAAGAACCTGGTTCAACTCCGTTCCAACCGATCCGACCGGTCCGACCAATAAAATATTGTGTGACCGGTTCAGTATCTGTCCGGTTTTTAAAACATTGTGAAGATGCATAGTTACCCATATTACGTTATTATAGACTTTAATTATGTCCTTTTGTATTGTCGAATTTATGCATTGTAATGACGATATTTTGGATCTCATTTATTGTTGTGATGGTATTTCACAAGTAACATCGAATTTTACAAAAGTTTAAATTGCTTCCGCTACTTCTGACGCCGTCTGGTGAAAAAAGTTTTTGAAATCCATAAATTTAAATGACGTATGTTACAAGTTGGACCACGAAGAGAAATGGTTTATTGGGTCATCCATGATATACTTAAATGTTAACAAAATATCCATTTATTTCTAAAGGAACGGAGAGAGAGAGGGAGAGAGAGAAAGAGAGAGAGAGAGATGTCTAGAAATATAAAAATAAAACTAGGATACATACAAAATAATAAAAAGGGGCTATTTGGAGAACACCCCCATCAAACATTATATAGCCCTTGGATCACATAAAAAGTGTATACATGGGACCATAAACACAAGTACCGATAGACTCAAAGTTTTGTAATTTAGCAAGGGCTAAACTTGTAACATCCCAAAACTTAAACGTATATGTTGACTAACGTCGTTAGGTCAAATTCTAAGTCCGTGATATGTTTACGTGGAAATACGTGTTTATATGTTTATGCGCCCTATGTGTAAGATTTAATTATCTTTAATGAGTGACAATAAAGTAGACTTAATGATGTGTAAAAGGTCTATGTAGTGTGCGAAAGTGCTTCCATGTGTTATGTATATCCCCATTAGGTGTTTAAAGGTGTAATGAAGCTAATATGAAGTCCAGGGACTAAATCTGACAAAACTGAAAGTTGAAAAACGGGATTAGGGTTACAATTAGCCTAATCTCTAATTAATTGCAGCCTAATTACATTTTCTAAACACACATACAGTTCGTTCAATTCCCTAATCGATTTCTTAAGGAATCTCCAAGTTTTGGTCAATCAATTGGGTGTTTTTGTATTGAATCGAATTGGCCATCGTTTGCTACAGGTAATCAATGATTCGTTGGCTATATTTCAGATCAAAAGATGTTTTTATTTGAATCAAAACTGATTTTAAAAGAAGCTTTGAAAGAATTAGGATTTATTATGTGTTTTGGTCAATTGATGTTCATAATGGTGTTAAACGAGTTTATAATCGATCTTTATGATCAAGAGATGTTCAATTATGTCAAAAACATGTTTTGGGAACAGCCTAAGTCGATCGATTTCTGGAAAAAATGAAGAACATAGTCGTTTTCGAATTCTGGACGAAAATAAGGTTTAAATTCGTTCCTGAAGCTTAAATTCGTTTTCTGGAAATCTAAGTTCGTTTGACAAAACGAAGTTTAACTTCGTTCAAGCTATTTCGTTTAAAAGAAGACTAATTTCGTTTGTTAAATCCGTTGGCTAAAGTCGTTTTGGAAAACAAAGATTAAGTTCGTTTGAGATGTCTAAATTCGTTTGTGGATGATTAAATTCGTTTGGCAAACGAATTTAAAGTTCGTTTTGATCAGAAAGCAGTTAAGTTCGTTTTATGGAATTAAGTTCGTAAGAACAAATCTAAGTTCGTTTTCAAGTCCATTTAAGGTCCCAAATGACTTATACTTCATATGTTAATGAACGATAGGTGTCGGGGGATTACTATTAAGCACTACTAGCTGTTGTTTACGCGCATACACTACTACGAGGTAAGATACACTACTTTTGTCACGCTGAGGGTGCAACAAAAATGGTTCGTAAACTATAACCTCCATAACAGTAATGTATAACTCATAGGTGGTTGGGTTGAAAAGGGAGGTACTCGGGGATTATAATGACGGTGGTTAATGATATGTTTACGATATGATATGTTATAATGACGGTGGTTAATGATATGTTTACGATATGATATGTTATAATGACGGTGGTAAATGATATGTTTACGATATGATATGTTTACGATATGATATGTTATGATGACGGTGGTTAATGATATGTTTACGATATGATATGTTATAATGACGGTGGTTAATGATATGTTTACGATATGATATGTTATGATGACGGTGGTTAATGATATGTTTACGATATGATATGTTATGATGACGGTGGTTAATGATATGTTTACGATATGATATGTTATGATGAACGGTGGTTAATGATATGTTTACGATATGATATGTTATAATGACGGTGGTTAATGATATGTTTACGATATGATATGTTATAATGACGGTGGTTAATGATATGTTTACGATATGATATGTTATGATGACGGTGGTTAATGATATGTTTACGATATGATATGTTATAATGACGGTGGTTAATGATATGTTTACGATATGATATGTTATGATGACGGTGGTTAATGATATGTTTACGATATGATATGTTATGATGACGGTGGTTAATGATATGTTTACGATATGATATGTTATAATGACGGTGGTTAATGATATGTTTACGATATGATATGTTATAATAACGGTGGTTAATGATATGTTTACGATATGATATGTTATAATAACGGTGGTTAATGATATGTTTACGATATGATATGTTATAATAACGGTGGTTAATGATATGTTTACGATATGATATGTTATAATGACGGTGGTTAATGATATGTTTACGATATGATATGTTATAATGACGGTGGTTAATGATATGTTTACGATATGATATGTTATAATAACGGTGGTTAATGATATGTTTACGATATGATATGTTATAATAACGGTGGTAATAGTAGTATGCCTTACGGTGGTAATAGGTACGTATGCCTTACGGTGGTAATAGGTACGTCATGCCTTACGGTGGTAATAGGTACGTCATGCCTTACGGTGGTAATAGGTACGTCATGCCTTACGGTGGTAATAGGTACGTCATGCCTTACGGTGGTAATAGGTACGTATAAATAGTGCCTTACGGTGGTAATAGGTACGTCATGCCTTACGGTGGTTATAGGTATGTTAAAATGGTTGCTCGGGTGGTTCCTTGCAACAAGTCATATGTGGCGAGTAGTTTCGGGTGGCCTGATGACCCACCTAATGTCATGAACATAACGTGCTACTCATGGATTGACATTGTCTTTCCTTAAAAATGGTAACTTCGGTTACAACTTAACGGTGACCTAGTCACAACTTAATGAGATGAGATGAAATGACGAAATTGATTAGGCACGCTTAGGGTCATGAACTCTATGCTTATATGTGATGTGGATATGTGATGTGGATATGTTATACGGTGGTATGAATGCCTAATTAAAATGACGTAATGCTTTAAAGTGACGATTTAAATGGATGAAACGTTTGCTTAAACCTGGTGTTATCTTACTTAGCTTTATAGCTAACACTTGTTTCTTTTAATGTGTTGACACCCTCAGGTTAGGCAGTGAGATGACGTGTGAAGCTTTGGCGAGAGATGGGTAGATGATCAAGCTGACTTTAGTTTACCCAATAGCTTCGCTTAGACCTTATGTCATTGATTTCCTTTATGGAACTTATGTAATGACTATGTTATGATTGCTTTATGTTGGGCAATCTTATGGATTTCTTTTATTACTGATTTGATGCTATTAGTAACACCACTTATGTTTCTCAACTGTTTTCTTTAGTTGAGTATTTTCCTAAATCGTTTCCGCATGATTTAACGCCGTTAGGCGAAAATTTTTGGAAATCCATATTTTTACGAAACGGGTGTTACAAGTTGGTATCAGAGAAGTAGTTTAAGTGAACCAAGGCCTATTGACCATAGGATTTGGACTTAAACTTAAGATGCGCATGCTAGGTATTCGTAGGATGCCTTAGCTAGTGATGACATGTGATGTAGGATGGGTTGGGATGAGTGCGAGTATGATAAGGCTTATAAGATGTTTATGTTACGATGATATGATTTAGCCTTATCCCAACGAACTTTTGTTTTATTTCGCGCTTATCGACTCCACCATTTTATTGAAGGAAAATGGTTAACACTCGCAACCGCAACATCCAACGTGACGGAGCAACTGCCAGCGTTACTCCACCTGTCCATCCAGGTGCAGTTGCTACTAATGCTGCTGCTGCTGCTACTACTACTGCAGCTAACGCGAATGGAAATCGAGGAAACCCCCAGCAAGTAAATCAGCCAAGCCCATTAGGTCCTATGCCTCCGCCTCCCGGCAATCCACCTAGAGTTAACGAAGCAGTGGTGGAGCAAATCCCTAATGCAGCTGAACTGTACAATCTTGTGCTGACTCTCCAAGCCCAGTTAGCACAGACTCAAGAGCAACTGAACAACGCTCTTGCTGAGAATGCTGAAGGAACTGATGGCAACTACTCAGTGCCATCTCACCACATTGAGCCACCAGTGGATAATGTTGTCGTTCCCCCTGTTAATGTTGATGTGGCTCCTCCTAATGTAGTTCAAGCTCCTCGATTTAAGTTCGAAAGTTTCCAGAAGTGTGGAGCTCAGAAATTCAACGGAACACTTAACGCAGTAGGCTGTATGGAATGGCTTGATGATACTGAGATGGTCTTTGAAGCTTGTGACTGTCCAGAGGATAAAAAGGTGTTGTGTGCGAGTAGAATGTTGAAAGAAGGTGCTCGAGATTGGTGGAAGAGCATTACTATTTCGATGACTCCAGATATGGTGTCTGCTATCACATGGGCTACCTTCAAGCAGAAGTTTATTGAAGAGTATATTGGAGTTCATGAGCAGAGAAAAATGGAAAAAGAGTTTCGTGCCCTGAAGGCTGAAGTGGGAAAAATTAATGATTATGCTCGTTCCTTTATGGAAAAGATGAAATTTGTGGGTCATCTATTCAGAACTGATGCAGATCAAGTCGCCTGCTATGTCGATGGTTTACCTCCAAGTTATCGAGGTATTTGTAGGCAGCATAAGACCCTAACTGAAGCAATCAAAGAATCCAAAAAGCTTGATGATGATTTTGCTGCGGATAAGAAAGTTGAAAAGAAAGAAGATGAGAAGAAGTTTGGCAATAAACGGAGGTTTGGTGGGTCAAATCGTTTTGGAAAGAAATTTAAGGGATCTTCATCGTCCTCTGACAAGGGAAGGGCAGACAAGGATGGAAAATGGTGCCCTGGCTGCAAATCTATCCATTCTGGTCAGTGTTCTACAAAGACCCGCAGGTGCAATAAGTGTGGAACTCAGGGTCATACCATTGATCAATGCACTGACAAGGCTAGATGTTATAAATGTGGAGACACCAAGCACCGTATTGCAGACTGCCCGCAGATGAAGAAAGATGAGGGAAAGAAGGCAGGAGCTTCCCAGGCCAAAGCCCGTGCTTTTCAGATGACGGCCGAGGAGGCAAAAGACGACGATCAGGTAGTTACTGCTACCCTTATTGTTAACTCAAAACCTGCTAATGTGTTATTTGATTCTGGTGCGAACAAATCTTTTGTGTCTACTCTGTTTGCTCCTAAGTTAGACATGACTACTAGTTCTTTACGGTGCCCTATAGAAGTAGAGGTGGCTAATGGTGCGACGTCTATTATTCGGGAAGGTTATTCTGATTGTCCGATAGAAATAGAGGGTCGTTCATTTACTGCTAACCTGTTACCCGCTACCATTCCTAGTTTCGATGTTGTTCTCGGTATGGATTGGATGTCTAAGAATGATGCTGTCGTCCTATGTTCGAAAAAGATAGTCCGTATCGCTACTCCCGACGGTAAAGGTGTCTGTGTTTATGGTGACAAGAAGCCGGGGAATGTGAAGGTGATCTCGATGATGAAAGCGCTTCGTTGTATACGGCAAACTAAGTCACATTTTCTAGCTTATGTCATCGATTCTCGTATCGCGAAGCCTACAGTCTCTGATGTCGAAGTTGTTTCCGAGTTTCCTGATGTTTTCCCTGAAGATCTTCCAGGTCTTCCTCCGGACCGTGAGGTTGAGTTTTCTATCGACCTTATTCCTGGTGCTACTCCTGTAGCCAAAGCTCCCTATCGACTAGCTCCGACGGAGATGAAGGAGTTAATGACTCAAATTCAGGAACTTTTAGATAAAGGTTTCATTCGTCCGAGTTCCTCTCCATGGGGTGCTCCTATCCTTTTCGTAAAGAAGAAAGACGGATCCATGCGCATGTGTATCGATTATCGCGAGTTGAATAAAAGAACGGTGAAGAATAAATATCCACTCCCTCGTATTGATGATTTATTCGATCAACTTCAAGGTGCTTCTTATTTCTCAAAGATTGATTTACGGTCTGGCTATCATCAACTGAAGGTTGAAGAGGAAAGTGTAGCCAAAACAGCGTTCCGAACTCGTTATGGTCATTACGAGTTCCTTGTCATGCCATTCGGTTTGACAAATGCTCCAGCGAAGTTTATGGATTTGATGAACCGTGTCTGTCGACCATTTTTGGATCATTTCGTTATTGTTTTTATCGACGACATTCTTGTGTATTCAAAGTCGGAAGAGGAACATAGAGAACATTTGAGAGCTGTCCTTCAAGTCCTCAGAGAGAAAAAGCTATATGCTAAATTCTCCAAGTGCGAGTTCTGGATAAAGGAAGTTCATTTCCTCGGCCATGTCGTCTCCTCTGATGGTATAAAAGTAGATCCTTCGAAGATAGAAGCAGTGTCGAAGTGGGAGCAGCCTAAGTCTCCTACTGAAATAAAGAGTTTTCTCGGTTTGGCTGGTTATTATCGACGTTTCATTCAGGATTTCTCGCGCATTGCCAAACCAATGACTGAATTAACGAAGAAAGGTGTGAAGTTTGTGTGGACCGATGCTCAAGAGAAAGCCTTCACAACGTTGAAAAAGAAGTTGTGTGAAGCTCCAGTTTTAGCCTTACCCGAAGGAACAGATGATTTAGTGGTTTATAGTGACGCATCCATCACGGGGTTAGGGTGTGTACTAATGCAACGAGACAAAGTTATCGCTTATGCCTCTCGACAGCTGAAGCCTCATGAGCGGAACTATCCTACTCATGACCTTGAGCTGGCTGCTGTTGTTTTTGCTCTGAAGTTGTGGCGACATTATCTGTATGGTACAAAGTGTACCCTATACACGGATCATAAGAGCTTACAGTACGTGTTTACTCAGAAGGACATGAATGTTAGACAACGGCGGTGGATGGAGTTATTAAAGGATTATGATTGTGAAATTAAATATCACCCAGGCAAGGCTAATGTGGTTGCTGATGCCTTAAGCCGCAAAGGATATGCGAAAAGTAGATTATGTGCGATGATTACAAAGATTGAGTCGAATTTACTGGAACCTATTCGATTAGCTCAAATCGAAGCGTTAAAGGATGATAATGTGAAAGCGGAGTCTATTGGGAAAAAGAAGAAGAACAGACTCCAAATGGAAGAAAATAGTCGTGGCCTTCGAACCTACAAAGGTAGAATATGGGTTCCTCTCTATGGAGGCAATCGTGAGTTAGTAATGGATGAAGCTCACAAAACTAAGTATTCTGTACACCCTGGTGCCACAAAGATGCATGCAGATTTGAAGCCTATTTATTGGTGGCCCAGTATTAAGAACGATGTGATGAGTATGTGCAGAAATGTTTGACGTGTGCGAAGGTGAAAGCTGAACATCAAAAGCCTTACGGAAAATTTCAGCAACTTGAGATCCCTGAGTGGAAATGGGATCACATTACGATGGATTTTGTGACCAAACTTCCGAGGACGCCTCGTGGTCACGATATGATATGGGTTATTGTCGATCGATTAACGAAGAGTGCTCACTTTCTCCCAGTTCGTGAGACTGCTCCTATGGAGAACTTCGCTACGTTGTATATTGATGAAGTGGTTACTAAACATGGTGTTCCGATATCGATTGTGTCCGATCGTGATGCTCGATTCGTTTCCAACTTTTGGAAGAGTTTTCAACGGGAAGTTGGTACTCAAGTTCGTCTGAGCACAACCTACCATCCGCAAACCGATGGGCAAAGTGAAAGGACTATTCAAACGCTCGAAGATATGCTCAGAGCTTGTGTAATGGATTATGGTGGTTCGTGGGATAAACACCTACCTCTTATTGAGTTTGCGTATAACAATAGTTATCATGCGAGCATTGGAATGCCACCTTATGAGATGTTGTTAGGTCCAGATTTAGTCCAGACTTACTGGACTGGCTCCAGACTGGACTACTGGAACCTTAGTTAGGTTTGTTAGTAAACTTGTTTTGCTGGTCTCGCTCCAGACCCGACTACTGGAGCCTCACTGAAGATCTGACCAGAAAACATATTCTACTGGACCTACTCCAGACTTGGAATCTGGAGTCCCTCTGAAGATTTGTCCAGAAATAATTGAAGACTAGTGAGCATTTACTTGTACAGGTAATCTGGAGCATTCTCCAGATTAGCTCACTGAAGACTTCACCCCAGTCCAGATCTACTCTACTGAAGACATTCTGACTGAAGTCAAAGACTGAAGTCTGAAGGAAGAAGACTTAACAAATGGCGGAGTCCACTGGAAAGTCTTACCAGATCTGCACACTGGAGGATTGTTAGTGTTCTAGATCCTACAAGTCTGAACACTAATATCGAGGATTGACTTTAGCCTTTAACACACTTTCCAAAGAACAATCCACTTGTTCTTTAACAAAAATATACGTGTGTTAAGGTGGTTGGGTAATAAGGATACACTTGCACTTGATGTGACTTTATCCTTATTCTTATCTAATGCATTTAATGTTCTTGTCGGATCATTAAATGTATACAACCATATTTGTACGGCACAAATTCACTGGTGAATTTGTTGCCTATAAATACTAAGTCATTCCTTGAACTAAAATACTTTTAGCATTACTTTGCAAGAAAGTGAATTTGTCTAAAATACTCTCGATCTTAAACAGGGATACTTCACAACTTTAAGTATCTCGATCCTAAAGAGCTATTTGACAAATATAGATCATTTGTAATCATAGGTTGTTAGGATACTCACTTAATCGTGTTATCTTGATTCCGCAACAACCTTGTATTTTATTTAAACATCAATAAATGAAATACCCATGAAACATACATAATGGTCCACTTTATTTGTTTATTGCTTTAAGTCTTGTATTACTTTGTTTATATATCTTGCATCTTTATTTACAAGTAATACTAGTCCATATCTAGTGATTATTAGACTTGTTGTATTTTACACTTTCTATTGGTTAACCATCTCGTAATTTAAGGGACTCACATTTGGTATCAGAGCAGAAGGCTAATCATTGCCTAGATCTGTTCTTGATGGCTAACCAAGAAAATACACAAGGTTTTAGTCTTGGTCCCGATCCTAATGTAAATATTCATGATCAAAATGAACCACAAAACGTTAATAACACTAATCCTCCACCTCCTCCTAATCCTGCTTCTCCACACGTGCATGTGCACTACTCGAATAATCCTGTTCCTAAATTCAGTGGGAACAGTGATGAATTTGGTACGTGGAAAGCTAGGATGATTTTGCATGTCACTGGTATTGAGAGGAACATGATGAAGATCTTAAACGAAGGTCCATATGTACCTACATCACCTCTCAATCCACTTCTTGATCCTTCTGGATCTAGAAGGGGAAGGGAAAAGAGGGAGGAACATTGGTCTGAAGAGGAGAGGAGACTGGTGAATCTTGACACCCTCCTTAAAAACATGATCCTCGGGGCTGTTCCAGAAACCCTCATTCCCACACTAGTTCTTTTTCCTAGTGCCAAAACCATGTGGGATGAGCTACTTAACCAACATGAAGGAGGAGATGACACCATTGTCACCAGAAAGGTCTCCTTAAACAAGAGGTATGAGTCATTTTTTGCTCAACCTAACGAGTCTCTCACTGGTACTTACACCAGATTTATGAGTATCATAAACCAATTGAGAGGTCTTGGGGTTGAGAAGGACAAGGATATACTTCTGGAGAAATTTTGTGACATTCTGCCCACCAAATGGTCTCACATGATACTTGTTTTACGACAAGGTAAAACTCTGCACACACACACTCTCTCAACTCTATATGGAGCCTTCAGGTACACTGAAGAAAATCAAGCCCAGAGAGTGGTTGCAGAACAAGATGCTTTTAACCATGCCTCCAGTACTCCTAAAGTGGTTAGTTATTCTGAACCACCAAGTACAGCACTGATATCTTCTGAGAATGTATTTTCTATGAAGAAGATGGTGTCTGAACTTATGGATTCTGGAGAGGCCAGTCAAATCTCTCCAGACTGTGATGAAACTGAAGATGATGACCTTATTGCAATGATTGCTAAAACGTTTAACCGTTTCAAAGCAAGAGCAAATAAGCCATCTGGACAATTTGCATCCAGTTCTTCCACTGACAAGACCAATTTGACATGCTTTAAGTGTGGCAAAAAGGGTCATTTCATGAAAGAGTGCAGGTCCAACCAGTTTGCATCCAAGCCTGGTCCATTCTCTTCTAATAATAAGCCTGATGATAGCTATAAAATGAAATATAAAAAGCTTAAGGCCCAAATTGCTCTCATGGCACAACAAATTGAAGACAATAATAAGTGCATGATTGCTACAACTGAAGAGAAGTGGGTTCCTTCTGATGACTCATCTGTTGATGAAGAAGAAGAAAGAGATTGCTGTTACATGGCTCTGGAAGTTGATGAGCACCTGGTGAAGGAAGATGTCACATCTGGACGATGGGTGGACATTGTTATTAAAAAGGTGAAGCAGAATAGACCTTTACCTCAGACCAATCCCTTACCAAAGCTTTGACTGGAAAGGCTAAGGTATCATCTGAAGAAAATATTTTGTCCAGGATAGAGAGCCAGATTCAAATTCTGACTCGTCAATCACAAAGTTTTAATGCAAGATTAAACTTTCTTGAGGGTACTTCATCTGGCCCTAGACAAAATACAAAACCTTTTTCAAAGAAAAACAAATGTATTTCTCCAGTTGAGAAAAATGAAAAGGTTTTAAAACCATCAACCCCAGTGGTCTTCTCTTCTAAGACCACTGTTGAACATAGTGAACTAGACCAGATTGCCCCAGGGACCTATAAGGGAGGGTCCAGTGAACCCATCAGTCGATGGGTTCCCAAATCTAACTGATAAAATTCTGGTTTATGTGTAGGGCGATCGAAAGAAGCTTATCTGGTATCTTGACAGTGCTGCTGGCAGGACGATGACCGGATGTAAGACCCTACTGGAGGAGTTCACCATTTCTGATGGACCCTCCATCACGTTTGGAAATGATGGTTGTGGAAAGACTGAGGGATATGGTGTTCTGAACAATGGACAAGTCAAGTTCAGACGAGTTGCATTTGTGAATGGTTTGAAATATAACTTGATCAGTGTAAGTCAACTGTGTGACGATGGCTATCAAGTCTTATTCAATGTTGCTCAGGGCATCGTATTCAACAAGGACTGGAAGGTAGTGTTGATTGCTCCAAGAAAAGCAAGATCTTGAGATCATTTTAGAGAAAGAAAAACTGGTAATAAAGTCATGGCTAGAAACTAAAAAGCCATATGATGCTTCAGTTAAACAATTTCCTGCTCAAAAACGTGCATATTTAGATGGAAATACAAATGTTGCATCATTAATACCAGTAATCGATCGATTACCAGAGGTGTTAAGGCCCAAATTGCTCTCATGGCACAACAAATTGAAAACAATAATAAGTGCATGATTGCTACAACTGAAGAGAAGTGGGTTCCTTCTGATGACTCATCTGTTGATGAAGAAGAAGAAAGAGATTGCTGTTACATGGCTCTGGAAGTTGATGAGCACCTGGTGAAGGAAGATGTCACATCTGGACGATGGGTGGACATTGTTATTAAAAAGGTTAGTGATTATGATAATGAAACTGACCAAGAACTAAAACTGGACATAGCTGAAGCTTTAAATTCTGATTTAATTTTTGTAGAAACTGTTAGATCTGATTGTGTAAATGGTCTAGAAACAGATTCTTCTGAAATAAATGCTTTAAAATCAAAATTAAAAGAGCTTCAAGACATTGAACTGGCATTTCAAGCCCAGGTTCTGGTAACTGAACAATTGATTCAAGAAAAGCAAGATCTTGAGATCATTTTAGAGAAAGAAAAACTGGTAATAAAGTCATGGCTAGAAACTAAAAAGCCATATGATGCTTCAGTTAAACAATTTCCTGCTCAAAAACGTGCATATTTAGATGGAAATACAAATGTTGCATCATTAATACCAGTAATCGATCGATTACCAGAGGTGTTAAGGCCCACAACTGTTTATGATATGCCTGAAACACCCAAGACCAATTTAGACCCAGTTCAATCCCCAGAGGTTAAGACTGGAGCTGTCCAGATGACTGCTCCAGTTAAAAAGGTGAAGCAGAATAGACCTTTACCTCAGACCAATCCCTTACCAAAGCCTTTGACTGGAAAGGCTAAGGTATCATCTGAAGAAAATATTTTGTCCAGGATAGAGAGCCAGATTCAAATTCTGACTCGTCAATCACAAAGTTTTAATGCAAGATTAAACTTTCTTGAGGGTACTTCATCTGGCCCTAGACAAAATACAAAACCTTTTTCAAAGAAAGACAAATTTATTTCTCCAGTTGAGAAAAATGAAAAGGTTTTAAAACCATCAACCCCAGTGGTCTTCTCTTCTAAGACCACTGTTGAACATAGTGAACTAGACCAGATTGCCCCAGGGACCTATAAGGGAGGGTCCAGTGAACGTTCAGACTCGTGCTGGTAAAAGATACACCCTGGTGATCATAGATGAGTTCTCCAGATATTGTTGGGTGATCTTTCTGAGGTCCAAAAGTGAAGCTGCTGCTGAAATCATCAGTCTTATCAAGCAAATTGAGCTCAAGTACAGTCGAAAAGTGTGTCAGTTAAGAAGTGACAATGGAACAGAATTCCAGAATGCAACTCTGGAGTCATTCTGTACTGACACTGGCATCTCCCAGAACTTCTCTTCAGCCCGCTCTCCAGAGCAAAATGGAGTTGTGGAAAGGAAAAATCGAACGCTGATAGAAGCTGCCAGAAGTATGCTTGCTGAATCTGGACTGTCTACCAGTTTCTGGGCGGAAGCAATTGCAACTGCTTGCCACACCCAGAATCGATCAGTGTACATCAAAAGACACAAAAAGACAGCCTATGAAGTCTTAAGAAATAGAAAACCAAACATTGGTTATTTTCACGTTTTTGGATGTCCAGTTTACATCCTGAACGACTCCAGTCAGCTAGGCAAATTTGATGCCAAAGCTGATGAAGGGTATTTCTTAGGCTATTCAGCCATTCGCAAGGCCTTCAGAGTCTATAACAAGAGACTGGAGAAGGTCCATGAGTCAATTCATGTAACATTTGATGAATCAAATGCATCAATCAACAAGAAGCTAGTCCCTGTTACTCCCCCAGTAACACCAATTGTCTTTTGTGAATCTGATCCTATAAACGACAAATTTGAAGATTCACCAGACACAGTTTCCAGTCATCCTGATCTGGAACCTGTTCAGAAAAAGAAACTCTCCAGTAATACTCCATTCTATCCCTCTATTATTTTCAAACTACCCTCTGAAATTAATATTGGTTCAGATGTGCGTACTACTCCAGTATCAGTGTCAGTTGAGAATTTACCAGAAATGTCTTCTGGTGAAGAATTTCATACTGAACCAGTACTCCAGGAAATGCCTTCAAATGAAGAATTTCATGATGCAAATCGTGATCTAAATGACTCAGATGAAGATACTGAAGTAATTTGGCAAGACCCTCCTCCAGAGTCAACTCCAGAGGAGACTCAACTGAATTCTTGCACTGATATTGTTGTCAATAACAATCCTGGTCAGTACTCCAGATGGACTAAAGCTCACCCTATTGATCAAATCTTAGGTGACTCCAGTCGTGGTGTTCAGACCAGAAGAGCCTCCAGTAATCAATGCTTATACGTCAGTTTTCTATCTTTGATAGAACCTAAGAAGATTGACGAGGCTCTGGAAGATCCAAACTGGGTGACTGCTATGCAAGAAGAGCTTCACCAGTTTGAAAGGAACAAGGTCTGGTATCTGGTTCCTTTCCCAGTTGGAAAGAAAGAACCAATTGGAACAAGATGGGTCTTCAGAAACAAAGTAGATGAAGATGGCCACGTAATAAGAAACAAGGCCAGACTGGTAGCACAAGGCTACTGCCAGTCAGATGTCGACTTTGATGAATCTTTTGCTCCAGTGGCTAGACTTGAAGCGATCAGAATTTTCTTAGCATTCGCTGCTAATCACCAGTTCAAGGTCTACCAGATGGACGTAAAGAGTGCTTTCTTGAATGGGAAGCTTGAAGAAGAAGTTTACGTCAGACAACCTCCAGGTTTCGTTGATGACAAGCATCCACATTGGGTATATCGTCTGGACAAAGCGCTATATGGCCTCAGACAAGCCCCACGTGCCTGGTATGATACTCTGACTAAACATTTGTTGAAAAATGGTTTTAAACGAGGTGCAATTGACAATACCTTATTCATTCTCCATGAGAAAGGTAATCTGTTAATGGTACAAATTTATGTTGATGATATAATTTTTGGGTCTACTGATGAAAACATGTGCCAGAAATTTTCTAAAATCATGTCCACTGAATATGAAATGAGTTTGATGGGTGAATTAACATATTTTCTTGGACTCCAGATTAAGCAAAACAAAGATGGAATTTTTATTAATCAGGAAAAATATGTTAGAGATCTTTTAAAGAAATTCGATATGAATTCTTCACCATCTAAACCAACTCCAATTTCTGCACCACTGACACTGGACTCGGATCCAGATGGCAAACCAGTGAACACCACTGTCTTTAGAGGCATGGTTGGTTCACTGATGTATTTAACGGCCAGTAGACCAGATATTATGTTTTCAACATGTTTATGTGCCAGATATCAGTCTAATCCAAAGGAATCTCATATGCTCGCTGTAAAGCGCATACTGAAGTACCTAAAAGGTGCTCCCAGTCTAGGTCTTTGGTACCCCAAAGGCTCTGGAATGGATCTAATGGGTTATTCAGATTCAGATCATGCAGGTTGCAAGATAGATAGGAAATCCACAACTGGTGGATGTCATTTCCTAGGTGGCAAACTGGTCAGCTGGACCAGTAAGAAGCAAACTTCAGTTTCATTATCCACTGCCGAAGCTGAATACGTGTCTGCAGCCAGTTGTTGTGCTCAGATACTCTGGATGAAGAACCAGTTGCTTGATTATGGTATTAAGTATTCAAAGACTCCAATCTTTTGTGATAATACCAGTGCCATCGCTATCTCCAACAATCCAGTCATGCACTCCAGAACCAAACACATCGATCTAAGGTACCATTTCATTCGCGATCATATTATGAAAAACAACATTGAACTCCATTTTATTCCCACTGACAAACAACTCGCTGACATTTTTACTAAACCACTGGATGTAAAAACTTTTGAATATCTTGTTGGTGAGTTGGGAATGTTAAACCCTTAAATCTGGAACCTTGGTATTGAACGCCATTGTGTACTACTAAGGATCTTTGATTTAAAGATTCAAAAATTTATTTCTGGATCAACATTCCAGGGAAGACTTGAAAAATATTTTCTCTTAAAAATGTTTAAGTTCAGGGGGAATTAATTTTCTCACTGGACAAATTCTTCAGAAAATATTACTGGTGCTTTGTAAATATGTCCCTCTCACTGGTATGGATAAGTTGAAGTGCGTGTTTGAGTTGACTTATGTCTTCTTGTAAATGTGTCCCTCTCATTTGTCTGTATTAGTTGACGTGCAAGTTTAAGGTTTCCAGTCTTTCAAAATTGGTTGTTCACTGGTACTTTACTGGAGTGTCCCTCCAGTGTACCATCAGTACATGTTCACTGGACTAATCCACCAGTGATACTGGACGGTCCTGTCAACCTCCAGATGCACTGAATAAAGTCATAATATTTTCAAAACAATGATGGTCTTTTTACTTTGGGAAAACAAAAAGTACAAGTTGTTACTGTTTTTGTGGGCTGTAAACCGTCATGCATTTATGTGTGATGTGATGTAATTAATGCGGATCTCAGAACACAATCAAAAATTGTATTTGATAATTTCAAATTAATCGTTTGAGTTCCACATTCTCAAGTCTATATATACCCACTTTCACTTTCAACTTACATTTACTTCGAACATTTACTCCCAAATTCTCAAATTCCTTCATTAAATTTCTTCATTCAATTTCATTTTCATCTTCTTCTATATATTAAATGGCTCCTAGACAATCAAATTCACCACGAAATCTACTTTCTGCCGCATATGTTCCAGCAGCAGATGTGGTTAGAGCACCTCATATCTCTCTTGATGCTAATATCATCAGGATGAATATGAACAACTGGATGGCAAAGTTAACGCTATCCAGTATACATGATCCACAATCCATAATTGGGAGATTAAACGGCTTTTTTCTCTCATGTCCTCTTTATGGTGCTCTGACCTTAAATCCAGAAAAGATGTACCATGATTACCTATGTGAATTCTGGTATACTGCCACATATGATGAGGCAAATTCTTGTATTGCCTATTCTCTAAAGCAAGGGACCAGACCCTTGAACATGTCTGTACATTCTCTAAGAATGGCTCTTCAGTTAAACTATCTGGAAGAGAATGAGCTGGCATTACCACTCCCTTCTGGTATTAATTTCAGGGAGGTATGCAGATTGATGGGGCATACGGAGATTGTAGATGAAAATGGTCAATTATTGAGGAAAGGGACCATTTACATGAGCAGACTGACGGATTCGTGGAGATACTTTTTCACCCACATCGTCGAATGTCTTGGAGGTAGTTCTGGAGGACTGGATCAAATAAATCAAACACACCTCCAGATTGCCTATTGTCTTTGGTTTGGGCTAAGGGTCGATTTCGCCCAGATTTTCTTTGATGATCTGGTGGATCGCATAAAGGCAAAGGGGAGAAAGCCATTCATACCATATATTCGCTTTCTCTCTCTTATATTCAGAAATGCCCTTGGAGCCGAGTATGATTTTGAGACTACTCATTTTTCAATGAGTGAGTACATGAGGGACCTGGCAAACCTAAGGTCCAGAGATGGAGAGGTAGATATTCCTCCAGCAATGCTGAATCTTCAACGAATTGAAGAGAATGTGGCACCAGTAAGGGTACAAGTTGTTGATGTACCTACTGGTAGTGAAGATGTTCAGATTGTTGAAATGGTTCAACCAATAAGTCAAGTGGCTCCAGTGGAAAGCGTGCAACCAGAAGTTGAGCTTTCCAGACGACCAAGAACTCATAGGCGTCTAGTAAGAATTGGAGCCCAGGTAAATCCATTAACCCATCCTGGTGATATTATGAATATTGATGGGTCTCCCATCTTTGAAGAGGAAAATATTGATCCTTCTGTACAAACTGAACAGAGAGTGGACACTGAAGTCCAGGCTGTTGTACGAGAAGAGGAGGTTGAAGCTGTTCAGACTGAAGAGGCTGCTGGTGAGCAAGAAGCTCCTCTTGATTTAAATGTTGATATTGGTATGGAGACTGGTGCACAATCTGGTGCACAGTCTGGTGAGCAGGTTGATATAGTTGGTGCTTCATTTTGGGAAGAGGCTGACTCTCCACTGTCTGGAGGTCAGAACATAGATATCAATATGGATTTCTTGGGTGAAGATGTACAGATTGAAAATTCACCAGAAATGCCACCTCCTCCACCAGAAACCGAACCAGAAAACCCAACTCCTACACCAGATATACCACCACCAGAAACTTCAATGCCACCACCACCACCACCATCAATTCCTCAATCAACCTCATACTTCATTCCACCAACACAAACTCAATCACCACCAGTACACCAAACTGAACCAAGTGTGCCAGTCTCTACTGCTGAAATTGAAGAGGACTGGACACAAGTGCCAATGATGACCAGACATCTGGAACAACCCAGTGGTCTCTCCACTTCTTCTTCCACCGAGGTCCAAGGCCTTCTGAGTAGGGTGGCGGACCTGGAGAGATCACTCCAGTCATCATCCCAGGTCATCTCTGACTTCAAATCTATGTTGTCAAATAATCTTGCGTCAGAGATGAACCTCTTTGCTGGTAATGAAAGGTTAGTGTTTGATAAACTGGACGAGTTGGTACTGGCCACTAATCAAAACTCTAGAAACATTAGAGTGGCAGTCCAGGCTTTGGAGTCCAGATTGGTGAATGCTGTTGAGACTGCAGTGGAGAACAAGGTTGTGCAACCACTGGCAGGTCTTAGAGAAGAGGTTGAGAAGATTGTGACAAGGGTTAGTGCTCTGGAAAGCAGGCCTTCATTTGACCAGACTGAACTGGTCAACACCCTCAGTGACGAAGTTGTTAGAAAGGTCAGGGGTGCGATGCTGAAAGATATAACTGATGAAGTTTCTGAATCTGTACTTCGATCAGTTCAGGAGGTTATGTTACCAGAAGTTGCTAACATGTTTGAAATGGAGCTGCCCAAGGACTTACCAGAACAAATTGAATCTATTAAAAGGGAAGTCCAGGCACTTCAAACTGGTATAACTGCTTCTTTGCCAGAACAAGGAAGAACATTTGGTCCATTAGATAGACACATGATGGAAGAATTATGGAATGATCTGAAGTCAAGGACTAGAGATCATTCCAAGGGGGAAAAATTGTCAATTCCATCTACTGGTGACCAAGAGTTGATCAGAAAGAAAGGAGGAGCTGGTAAGCCTCCAGAAAAAGATCAGAAAGAGAGCAAGGGCAGTTAGGGCAGTCGCTACTGAAAGCGTCGTGCAGCAAAGGCAAGTGACTGGTACTGATGCCAGTGCACGTTTGGCCCAGAGAACATTGGAAGAACAAGCTACTGGTACTGATGCCAGTGAGCCCCAGTTCGAAAGCTTCCCAGACATTTCCACCACACTGAAGGCGAGTAAAGGGAAAGAAAAGGTAGTGTCTGGTGAAGAACAAGAACAAGCTGAAGAAGATGTTGATAATGAGACGTCAAGGAAGTTAAATCAACAGTGTATCATGATAGAAATATTCAAGACTAACCAGAAAAATGAACTGCTGGCCCATCATAGGGATATGGCACAAATGGGTACTCTGGACTCCTATAACGCTGGCAGGTTGGGCGTAAACATTGAAGTGTTCAAAAGGATGAAGGAGGATCCCAGAGTTCAACAATGTCTTGATGCACTGGATGATGTGCATATACGTTCATTCTATGCAGAGGAAGAGCAGGTTTATGACTCCTTGATATATGGTGTAACCATTCCAGAGTTGATCAGACAACGAAAGGAGGAGCTGGTAAGCCTCCAGAAAAAGATCAGAAAGAATGCTGGTGCTCTGGAAGTGGAATACAGAAAAAGAATGACTGGTCTGCCCAAGCTAACTGCAAAGCAACTGAAGGCAATCAAAGATGGTGATCTAAGCAACTTCATTCCACTGGATACTACTCTCAGAATTAATCAACACCAGTCCACTGAAGGACAGCAGAGTGGTGTTTCCAGGGAAACTGAAGAAGATGTTGATAATGAGACGTCAAGGAAGTTAAATCAACAGTGTATCATGATAGAAATATTCAAGACTAACCAGAAAAATGAACTGCTGGCCCATCATAGGGATATGGCACAAATGGGTACTCTGGACTCCTATAACGCTGGCAGGTTGGGCGTAAACATTGAAGTGTTCAAAAGGATGAAGGAGGATCCCAGAGTTCAACAATGTCTTGATGCACTGGATGATGTGCATATACGTTCATTCTATGCAGAGGAAGAGCAGGTTTATGACTCCTTGATATATGGTGTAACCATTCCAGAGTTGATCAGACAACGAAAGGAGGAGCTGGTAAGCCTCCAGAAAAAGATCAGAAAGAATGCTGGTGCTCTGGAAGTGGAATACAGAAAAAGAATGACTGGTCTGCCCAAGCTAACTGCAAAGCAACTGAAGGCGAGTAAAGGGAAAGAAAAGGTAGTGTCTGGTGAAGAACAAGAACAAGCTGAAGAAGATGTTGATAATGAGACGTCAAGGAAGTTAAATCAACAGTGTATCATGATAGAAATATTCAAGACTAACCAGAAAAATGAACTGCTGGCCCATCATAGGGATATGGCACAAATGGGTACTCTGGACTCCTATAACGCTGGCAGGTTGGGCGTAAACATTGAAGTGTTCAAAAGGATGAAGGAGGATCCCAGAGTTCAACAATGTCTTGATGCACTGGATGATGTGCATATACGTTCATTCTATGCAGAGGAAGAGCAGGTTTATGACTCCTTGATATATGGTGTAACCATTCCAGAGTTGATCAGACAACGAAAGGAGGAGCTGGTAAGCCTCCAGAAAAAGATCAGAAAGAATGCTGGTGCTCTGGAAGTGGAATACAGAAAAAGAATGACTGGTCTGCCCAAGCTAACTGCAAAGCAACTGAAGGCAATCAAAGATGGTGATCTAAGCAACTTCATTCCACTGGATACTACTCTCAGAATTAATCAACACCAGTCCACTGAAGGACAGCAGAGTGGTGTTTCCAGGGAAACTGAAGAAATGATTCAGTTGGCTAAGCAAAGGGCTAAGTATAATGAAATGATGATGTTCAGGGCCAATGCAAGGAAAATTGTTAATGCTGAAATAACATTGGCTGAAAATCACCAAGGGATGACCAGGTTCAATGTGAAGTTGACCAGGGAGGGTAACTTCACTGATGAAAGGAAGGATACTGCAGTCCAAGCTTTTGGATGGACTGAACTTAAGGAGATTGGATTAACTTTCAAAGGCAAGACTGATCTCTCTCCAGATGTAAAGGCTTTTATGAAAAGAATTGAGAAGATCTGGAAAAGAATCCAAGAAATGGAAGCTGTGTTGGGTCTGAGACCACCAGTGTCTGTTCCATTACCATCTCCAAAGAGGAAGGCTTCTGAAGATGCACCAGGGCATTCATCAAGAAGAAGAGCCTGAACACTAATATCGAGGATTGACTTTAGCCTTTAACACACTTTCCAAAGAACAATCCACTTGTTCTTTAACAAAAGTATACGTGTGTTAAGGTGGTTGGGTAATAAGGATACACTTGCACTTGATGTGACTTTATCCTTATTCTTATCTAATGCATTTAATGTTCTTGTCGGATCATTAAATGTATACAACCATATTTGTACGGCACAAATTCACTGGTGAATTTGTTGTCTATAAATACTAAGTCATTCCTTGAACAAAAACTACTTAGCATATACTTTGCAAGAAAGTAATTTGTTTATTGCTTTAAGTCTTGTATTACTTTGTTTATATATCTTGCATCTTTATTTACAAGTAATACTAGTCCATATCTAGTGATTATTAGACTTGTTGTATTTTACACTTTCTATTGGTTAACCATCTCGTAATTTAAGGGACTCACAGATGTTATATGGTAGAAAGTGTCGGACTCCTAGTTGTTGGTTGGAGCCCGGGGAAAAGCAATTTGCTGGACCCGAAGTAGTACAAATTACGGCCGATAAAGTTAATGTTGCAAAGGAAGCCTTGCGCGTTGCTCGCGAAAGACAAAAGTCATATGCTGAAAAGAAAAGGAGGCCGTTCGATTTTAAAGAAGGCGAAATGGTTTTACTCAAGGTGTCGCCTTGGAAAGGTGTATTACGGTTTGGAAAACGTGGAAAATTAAGCCCCAGATTCATTGGACCTTTTAAGATCATTAAGAAGGTTAATGAACAGGCATTTAAGCTGGACTTACCTCCAGAACTTAATGGAATTCACAACACATTTCATGTGTGTTACCTACGTAAGTGCTATGCGAATGAAACGGATGTCATTCCACTCGAGGACGTAAGTATTAATCCCAACAAGCAGATTGTCGATGAACCTGTTGCTATATTGGGAAGGAAACAAAAGAAGCTACGACGAAAGACTATCGATCTAGTTCTCATAAAGTGGAAACACAATCACGGCGAAAGTATGACTTGGGAGACCGAGTCCGTAATGCGGGAGACCTATCCCCACCTTTTTGATGCTGAAGTGATTCCGGGGACGGAATCCTCTTAAGGGGGAGGTAATTGTAACATCCCAAAACTTAAACGTATATGTTGACTAACGTCGTTAGGTCAAATTCTAAGTCCGTGATATGTTTACGTGGAAATACGTGTTTATATGTTTATGCGCCCTATGTGTAAGATTTAATTATCTTTAATGAGTGACAATAAAGTAGACTTAATGATGTGTAAAAGGTCTATGTAGTGTGCGAAAGTGCTTCCATGTGTTATGTATATCCCCATTAGGTGTTTAAAGGTGTAATGAAGCTAATATGAAGTCCAGGGACTAAATCTGACAAAACTGAAAGTTGAAAAACGGGATTAGGGTTACAATTAGCCTAATCTCTAATTAATTGCAGCCTAATTACATTTTCTAAACACACATACAGTTCGTTCAATTCCCTAATCGATTTCTTAAGGAATCTCCAAGTTTTGGTCAATCAATTGGGTGTTTTTGTATTGAATCGAATTGGCTATCGTTTGCTACAGGTAATCAATGATTCGTTGGCTATATTTCAGATCAAAAGATGTTTCTATTTGAATCAAAAACTGATTTTAAAAGAAGTTTTGAAAGAATTAGAGTTTATTATGTGTTTTGGTCAATTGATGTTCATAATGGTGTTAAACGAGTTTATAATCGATCTTTATGATCAAGAGATGTTCAATTATGTCAAAAACATGTTTTGGGAACAGCCTAAGTCGATCGATTTCTGGAAAAAATGAAGAACATAGTCGTTTTCGAATTCTGGACGAAAATAAGGTTTAAATTCGTTCCTGAAGCTTAAATTCGTTTTCTGGAAATCTAAGTTCGTTTGACAAAACGAAGTTTAACTTCGTTCAAGCTATTTTCGTAAAAGAAGACTAATTTCGTTTGTTAAATCCGGTGGCTAATGATATGTTTACGATATGATATGTTATAATGACGGTGGTTAATGATATGTTTACGATATGATATGTTATAATGACGGTGGTTAATGATATGTTTACGATATGATATGTTATGAATGACGGTGGTTAATGATATGTTTACGATATGATATGTTATGAATGACGGTGGTTAATGATATGTTTACGATATGATATGTTATAATGACGGTGGTTAATGATATGTTTACGATATGATATGTTATGATGACGGTGGTTAATGATATGTTTACGATATGATATGTTATAATGACGGTGGTTAATGATATGTTTACGATATGATATGTTATAATGACGGTGGTTAATGATATGTTTACGATATGATATGTTATGATGACGGTGGTTAATGATATGTTTACGATATGATATGTTATAATGACGGTGGTTAATGATATGTTTACGATATGATATGTTATAATGACGGTGGTTAATGATATGTTTACGATATGATATGTTATAATGACGGTGGTTAATGATATGTTTACGATATGATATGTTATAATGACGGTGGTTAATGATATGTTTACGATATGATATGTTATAATGACGGTGGTTAATGATATGTTTACGATATGATATGTTATAATAACGGTGGTTAATGATATGTTTACGATATGATATGTTATAATGACGGTGGTTAATGATATGTTTACGATATGATATGTTATAATGACGGTGGTTAATGATATGTTTACGATATGATATGTTATAATGACGGTGGTTAATGATATGTTTACGATATGATATGTTATGATGACGGTGGTTAATGATATGTTTACGATATGATATGTTATAATGACGGTGGTTAATGATATGTTTACGATATGATATGTTATAATGACGGTGGTTAATGATATGTTTACGATATGATATGTTATAATGACGGTGGTTAATGATATGTTTACGATATGATATGTTATAATGACGGTGGTTAATGATATGTTTACGATATGATATGTTATGATGACGGTGGTTAATGATATGTTTACGATATGATATGTTATAATGACGGTGGTTAATGATATGTTTACGATATGATATGTTATGATGAACGGTGGTTAATGATATGTTTACGATATGATATGTTATAATGACGGTGGTTAATGATATGTTTACGATATGATATGTTATGATGACGGTGGTTAATGATATGTTTACGATATGATATGTTATAATGACGGTGGTTAATGATATGTTTACGATATGATATGTTATAATGACGGTGGTTAATGATATGTTTACGATATGATATGTTATAATGACGGTGGTTAATGATATGTTTACGATATGATATGTTATGATGAACGGTGGTTAATGATATGTTTACGATATGATATGTTATGATGAACGGTGGTTAATGATATGTTTACGATATGATATGTTATAATGACGGTGGTTAATGATATGTTTACGATATGATATGTTATAATAACGGTGGTTAATGATATGTTTACGATATGATATGTTATAATGACGGTGGTTAATGATATGTTTACGATATGATATGTTATGATGACGGTGGTTAATGATATGTTTACGATATGATATGTTATAATGACGGTGGTTAATGATATGTTTACGATATGATATGTTATAATGACGGTGGTTAATGATATGTTTACGATATGATATGTTATAATGACGGTGGTTAATGATATGTTTACGATATGATATGTTATAATGACGGTGGTTAATGATATGTTTACGATATGATATGTTATAATGACGGTGGTTAATGATATGTTTACGATATGATATGTTATAATGACGGTGGTTAATGATATGTTTACGATATGATATGTTATAATAACGGTGGTTAATGATATGTTTACGATATGATATGTTATAATAACGGTGGTTAATGATATGTTTACGATATGATATGTTATAATGACGGTGGTTAATGATATGTTTACGATATGATATGTTATGATGACGGTGGTTAATGATATGTTTACGATATGATATGTTATAATGACGGTGGTTAATGATATGTTTACGATATGATATGTTATAATGACGGTGGTTAATGATATGTTTACGATATGATATGTTATGATGACGGTGGTAATAGGTACATCGTGCCTTACGGTGGTAATAGGTACATCGTGCCTTACGGTGGTAATAGGTACATCGTGCCTTACGGTGGTAATAGGTACATCGTGCCTTACGGTGGTAATAGGTACATCGTGCCTTACGGTGGTAATAGGTACATCGTGCCTTACGGTGGTAATAGGTACATCGTGCCTTACGGTGGTAATAGGTACATCGTGCCTTACGGTGGTAATAGGTACATCGTGCCTTACGGTGGTAATAGGTACATCGTGCCTTACGGTGGTAATAGGTACATCGTGCCTTACGGTGGTAATAGGTACATCGTGCCTTACGGTGGTAATAGGTACATCGTGCCTTACGGTGGTAATAGGTACATCGTGCCTTACGGTGGTAATAGGTACATCGTGCCTTACGGTGGTAATAGGTACATCGTGCCTTACGGTGGTAATAGGTACATCGTGCCTTACGGTGGTAATAGGTACATCGTGCCTTACGGTGGTATGAATGCCTAATTAAAATGACGTAATGCTTTAAAGTGACGATTTAAATGGATGAAACGTTTGCTTAAACCTGGTGTTATCTTACTTAGCTTTATAGCTAACACTTGTTTCTTTTAATGTGTTGACATCCCTCAGGTTAGGCAGTGAGATGACGTGTGAAGCTTTGGCGAGAGATGGGTAGATGATCAAGCTGGCTTTAGTTTACCCAATAGCTTCGCTTAGACCTTATGTCATTGATTTCCTTTATGGAACTTATGTAATGACTATGTTATGATTGCTTTATGTTGGGCAATCTTATGGATTTCTTTTATTACTGATTTGATGCTATTAGTAACACCACTTATGTTTCTCAACTGTTTTCCTTAGTTGAGTATTTTTCCTAAATCGTTTCCGCATGATTTAACGCCGTTAGGCGAAAATTTTTTGGAAATCCATATTTTTACGAAACGGGTGTTACAAGTTGGTATCAGAGAAGTAGAGTGATCCCTGCACACTACGTTAACTTAATGGTCCACCATGAGTATTTTCTCTCCTACATATTTTTTTAATTAAAAAAACACATATGCATAGATTTTTACCATCACCATCTTCATCAACATTTAACAACACTCAACCTTTTTTTCTTCATCAATATTTAACAACACTCAACCTCTTTTTCTTCATATACACTTTTTTTCTGTAAACACTAAAATCTATATCCCAAAATGAAACACAACAATAAATACCCAAAATCATAATTTGACATGCTAGTCAAATCATGCGAATCCAAATCTTTAAAGAAAACACCAATAATGATAATATTATTGCAAATTCTAAGCAAACACCATAAGCCATAAATTTCGAATATATTTGAATATCTCTCCCAAGATTAACTGTTTGAATATGGTGTACCCAAGTGGTGATTCTTCATTAGTAGTCATCCATTCATTCTTTTCTTCAATTGATATGAATTTATACCAAATGTTAGGAGGTGACACTAAGCTGATAAAATCATGTGGATAATATAACATCCCATATATATAAAGAGGAAAGATATAGAAGATGTGTATGTATAGGTGTGTGTTATTAGATCTGGCTCCGACTTCCGAGGCACAATAAAAAACAGACGAAAAATAGTGTTAAGTCATTAATTCTCTATTTCCAATGTTACTGTACTGTGTGAGTGTGTGGTCCCTTGTCTACTTTACGTTCGAAGGGGGATTGTACACTGACAGACTTTGACTTTAGTAATCATGAGTTTGTCATTTTACTTTTTCTTATCAGTTAAATATTATTTCTTATTTCGTTAAGTAACGTTTCATGTAATCTTATTTCTTATCAGTTAAATAGTCATGATATTTATAATAACAGCGTAAGGTTCATTTGAGAACTATTCACATATGAACATAGGTAATTATAAGTATAACTTGATAGTTCATATGTGAACGAATATGTTCACATATATTATTCACATATGAACACCAAGTTATAATATAAAAGTTCTCATGTTTATTCCAATTCAAATGGTTCCCACTTGAACCTTTTCCTATAATAACATACATAAAATATAAATAAATAAATACCACTCTAAATAAAGCATCACAAATTTTCAAATGCAAAGTGACTAAGTAATAAGGTCGCGTTTGGTTCGCAGATTCTGATGGAATCTGATGGAATTGGAATTGAATTTCATTCTTTAGTGCGTTTGGTTGTTCAATGATGAAGTAATATCATTCCGTTGGAATGTAAACATTCTCTCATTTGATGGATCTCCATTCCATAGGGATGGGGGAAGGAATCTCATTCCGTCCGTCACTTAAATTTTCAAAAATGAAAAACATTCCGTCAAATTTCATTCCATCAGATTCCAAATCCTTTAACATATTTCATTTCTTCCAAAAACATTATGTGAACCAAATGCGCCCTAAGTATCAACCTTTAAATAACCAAAAAGTCAACAAACTTTATCGGAATCGTAGATCAAATATATTCTTAATCAATATTAGAAAGTGGGGAAATGTGAAAGAATCATTTTAAAGAGACAGGGGAACTGCCTGAACAGACATATCAGAAGAAACAAAAAGAAAAATGGGAAGAGACATAATATGAGAGAAGAAGAACCACACTACTTTAAAATGAACGGGGTGTGTATAGAGCATGACCCTAATAAAAATACACAAGTTGTCCATATTTCTTATGAGGACCATACTACTCTTTAAATCAAAGGGACACTTGATATATTTTTTATTTGACAGTAAGGTATTCGAGTTAGCAACCCTAAACTATTATCATAAAAAAGAATGATAAAATTACACCTGTGTATCAATTGTACTGACAAATAAACTTCATAAAAAATACTCGTAACTCTTTTTCATAACCTATCAAACTGAAAAAAATAAAACTAATGTGTCAAGTTAGCTTAAGTTGTACGTTAATCGTTCAAACAAAAGAGGGAAAATAAAACAAACAATTATTAATCGTTTCACTCATCCTCTTCTTCCTCTTTCTCTCGCAAACCCTAAAATCCGACCATCACAAAACCAACGCCAACTGCTGGCCCCCCGACAACCAACAGCTGCTGCTGCCGCCGGCGACCTCCCCTGCCGCCACCGGTAATGTTCTCCCCTTTTTGTTTTCGTTCTTTAATTCTATATCATTGTTCCATGAAAAAACAAACAAGCTTCTATGGTTTTAATAATTAATTTTCCAATTTATATTATTTTCATTATTTTTATTTTATATCCCTTTAATCAAATTCAAATACCTGCACTTTCTTCTCCTCCTCTTTTCTTCATCTCCTTCCTATTAGAGTATGAACTTTGATCTCATATAACAATCGTTTTGTTTTTTCCTTTATTTAATTGTTATGTTTTTTTATCTGTAGATAAATATGTATCTTCTATAGTTAGTTTTTGAATTGATTATTTTTGTCTATGATATATTAGTGATAAAAGGAGACTTTAGGAATGTGTTACGCTGTTACTGAAAGTAATTTGAGTTGGGTATCTTACGAGTGGGGTTTTGTGTTCAAGCTTATTAGTTTGTGTTTTGTGTGTGTGTGTGTGGGAGTATCGGGTTTGTTTAGATTTTAGAATTGTTGTAATTTGAAGAGCGCATGCCAAGTGTTCGATTAAATGCCAAATTTGAGTACTTAGAACTTGTTAGTTGGGATAACGGAATCGTATTTCATGGTTAAGAAGTCTGAGCTTGGTTAATGGTTAATGTTAGTGGTGCCATGTGTCAAGCAATAAATGGTATGTTTGTGCTCAACGCCTTTTCAGTAAATATATATTTGATCAAACATTCGCTTTAGTTGTTGTACAATCAAACACATTAATCCATTCTTACGATTGGGATTGAGATTTTTTTTTTCCAAGTTGGTCATCTCTTTTGAAACAATGGGTCTGAATTTCTGTTTTTTTTATGAAAAGTTTTATGCTTCTGTTTACCAGGGTTAAAGTTATTTGTTATTTTCATAGACATAGGAAATGTAGACACTTACATTCTCATCCGCTTAAACTACACTGAACAATTAGGAAATGTAGACACTTTTATTCTCATCGACTTTTAAATTAGGCTTTTGGAGATCAAGGTATTTGAAAAGTACTATTGCATGTTTAATCCTCACCAGAGTCAAATATAATTTTTTCCGCAGACGTGGATGTTTCCATGTGAGTGGGCTGCTAAATGAGCTTGAATTACCTTTAACGTGATAGACATTAGAAATAATTAACAGTAGAAATTAATCATTATGCGAATTGGTGGCGAGTAGTATTATTTGATTTTAGGATTAAACAGTTGAAAAGAGTTATAGTTGGTATTCCGAAATTGGAACTTAAGGTGCAGTTATGATTATTCGTTGGAATTATTGCTTCAACTGTTTTTTGTGTAAACACTGGTATACACTTTTTGTGCAGATACATATAAAGCAATTTCATTGATAGATTGGTTCACTCCTTATTTAAATAATGTAAGTCCCTGATCCTGATTTTTTATGCAATCTCTGTGATCTATGTATGATTGTATGTGGACTAATAACACACCAGAACCAACATCCATCTCAAATGTTGCAATGGCAAAGAAAGTGTTTGAATTTCTACAATGCCACATCTAATAATGATGAAACGTATGTGTTGAGGCTTACCTCTTCTTTTTTTTTTTTATCCTTTGTAATATTATAATTATTAGGGGAGGTGTACAGTTGGAACTACGATGTCCTCAACGTGTTGGCAATATTGTAGTTGATCCACAGATTGACTGGAGTTTTGATGACCTCCTATCGGAGCTTAATACCATAGATAGCAAACTTCAAGCATCCTCATTGGTCCCTTCACATTTAACCAAGGCACATTCAAGGTAGCGTGCACAACCAACATATATATTGTTTTGCCTGTCTTGAAAGCTTCTGGCTTGGGAGATGCGGAACATTCTTTGCCTCATCTTTCATGCCTACCTACCAAGAAAGTTCATGTGATCTCCATTGTTATAACTCATAATGAAATAGTTTTTTCATCATCTTTACCTAAGGAGTTTTTTCTTGCAGCAAGATTTCAGATTTTGGTTATGCTGAAAAAAACCGGAAAGCCTTTATTATGCATGTATCGGATGATGAAGGTGATGACGATGATGTTGAGACTAATAGCAGACATGTGGTCACGGCTAATCGTTTTGCTTGCGAGGAAATCTATTTGAGGTATCAACTCTAGTTATACATTGTTTCAGTTTTTAATAGCATGAATCGGTATATGTACTTAATAGTGCATAACATATGATCCCTGTACTTACAAATGGGCTGATTTGCTTGTGTTATATCTTAAATTGTTCAACTGAGAAAGTTAGCTAAAAGGGGAGTGGTTACAAATGGGCTTATTTGGTTGTGTTAAATCTTAAAAGGGTTAACTGAGAAAGTTACTAAAAGGGCAGTGGTCAACGGGTTAAATCGTTTTAACATAAATATGTGGATTTTAATTTCAATCATACTTTGTTTGTAATCGTAAGTAACATTTTAATCGCTTTATAAGTTCATATGAAAATGGGTTTGCCATCAACTTTCTTTAATTTTTCTGACTAGTACATATTTTCCAGTGATGGTGTAGATTCTGGTAGCGAGCCAACTAGAGGGGCCAAATGGTCTTTGATGGATAAAGGGGGAGTTGTTGAAGGTGCATTAATTGAGCTAAGTCATGAACGCCAACTTAGTGTTGCGGTATGTTGTTGATCTTTGATATCGCTTGTGTATCTTAACTATTGTTTATATATGTTTATTTTTGGTCATAGCTATGTCCCCTCTGAAGATGGAAACTTGTGCGGGTTCGAGAGTTGGCTAACGTGTCAAAATGACAAATTTTTTTGGAACGAGTTGAAAGTGGCCAGGTTGTCCTAAAAATATTTTATATCCAATTTTGTGAATAAACATTTGGAGCATCAGATATGACCAAAAAATTTATTATCCCAATAATAATAAATTATAATAAACTTAAGGGTTATCTGGTTGTAGGGTATAATGGGTATGATTTCTGTGACAAGTCTTTAATTGATAGGTTTGGTATTTAAATTTGGGTATGAAACCCACAAACTTACCCATGTCTCAAGCCCATCAAAGGGGTTCAGTATGGACAAAGAAAATCGATTCCACTCTACTATCAAATCTATATCCATAGTGATTTCGGAATATACGCCAAGTGCTATCTTAGTTTAGAGGTTTTTATGCATTAAGGATACACTTTGGGCGACTCTGTACTGCATGACCTATATGACCCCTTTTGTATCTAAGTTCTTTACTTTTCTCGTTTACCTGTTACAAATAAAACATAAATTGAATCTACCCATTGATGTACAATTGGGTAGAAGTTTACATCTACTATTCTAGCATATTTGCTCTTCTAATTCACTAATGAACAGGAAGAAATAAGAACCAGAATATCTGCATTTGGAACTGATATTACAAATGAAAAAGAGAAACTTACCCATGCTCTTTCCCGGGCTGAAAAAATCAACGAGGCACGGCGCGAGTCGGATAGAAAACGTGATTTGCAATATCAACGCCAAATGTAAGATCTTAAATACATAATGTTTACAAGCTCCCTGCTGCTGTTTTCTTCAATTGTTGAGCTTGTTAGCCTAGTGATATATTTATTTATTTTCTGTAGTGCAGAAGAACTTGATAATCATTTGACTGATGTTCAAAGGCACCATGAATACAAATCTCAGATTGAAGAAAAAAAGATAAGAGACGATGCTGCAATTGAAGAGGCCAAGAGAAAGCAACTAGCTGTTCAGGAAGAAAAAATCCGTCAAGAAAAACTGAAAGCTGAAGAGGTTTGTAACAGTTGTAGAAAAATCTCTGTAATATCCTCTTAAACAAAAACGGGCATATTTTTAGAATCGAAATGCAAAACATGTTTGTTTTCCATGTTGCCTCATAAACCTGTGATATGAAAATCAGTTATTTTAGATCTGTTATATATATGGCGTTAATGTTTTCTATGTATTTTAATTTTTTCAGTTGATCCTATTGTTGTCAATTTATAGAACCTGCTATATAATTGAAGAAATGTGATATTGTTTATTGAGGTGAAAAATATTTGACATGTCGGTGGTTTGTTTACAAGTAATAAGTGTGTCAAGTATGATCAGTTGATTACATACGTTATTTCAACTACTCTGGGTGACTTTAGGTTGGTCTGACCTGATTGACACATTTCCTGTCAAGCTATTTCTTTATGTTACCTTCTTGACCTGCTAGAGATAAAATATAATTAAAGTCAAGTATTCAACTATTTCATATGTTATTGTATCTAAATTGTCATGCCTTATTTTTACTAAAGGAGTCTTATCTTGTTCTAATATTCTGTGTAGGCAAAACGTCAAGCTGAAAAAAAGAAAGATGAAGAAGTAAAACGTGCAGCGCTTGAAGCTGAAAGAGCAGCAAAAGAAGCAGCTGATGCGGTGGTTGCAGAAAGTAAAAAAAAGGCGGCCGATGTGGCTGCTTCCCAAGGTGCGGTTTCTAAGTGTTCTGGTGGACTTAATAAACCACTCGCTGGTTAATACATTTTGTATAAAGACAATTATAATATTATTTTCAATCAAGTAAATGCGTTTTATTCACTTTACATTTGGTTGAGTTGATTGCAGCAAACGTAGTCAAGGGTGCCGAGAGTGCTTTAAAACTGGTGGAAAGAAGGTTACAAATGTACAATGAAGTGGTAGGAGAAAATTTTACATCGGAAATGGATTCTAATAATGTAAGTTATATATTGCCTGTTTTTACTTTAAGTTTTGAAATTATTTCTATATTCGTACCAGCCAAGACATGTTGAAGCTTTAGGTGGCAATTTCTATGTATTTACTTGTAAATTAGTCGACTGGGTTTGCCTTTTCTCGAACGGCTCAAGTCAAAACATTTTGCTAAAAAGGAATAGGTCGAAAGCTTCAAAGTCGCTGATAGTCTATTTGTAATTCATGCAACCTCCTAAATTGTTTTTAAGTTACAATTTAGATTATAATTGTAATAATATTGTTTTTGTAGTCAAGAGTGCATTTAGTTACTTAGAATATTTTTAATGGACAAATAGATTTTGCGGGTTGACCTAACAGGCCCATACCAAATAGTGGTTCATTCGACTAGAACTTGTTTTGAACCATTAAGCGACCCACCCATCTTGCCACCTGTAGTTGGAGCCTTGGAGGGTGAGTAGTGTTTGATGAGGAAATATTACACGGAAAACATATTGGCTAGTGGTAATTATGGGCTCAAACCTGGACCAAAGCGGTTGTGGCCCAGACTGGACCGGACTGAAAGCCAAAATGGGTTAGGATCGAGGTCCGTAAACTGGACCATGTTTTTCCGGTTCAGTCTCAGTCTGGGTTAAGTACTGGTCAGGTTGAATGATGAAAACCCGAGACCCGTAGTATTCTTACAACATGAAGGTATGCTTTCTTTAGAACTAGGCAAAACTGAAATGAATTGCTCTGATCACGATGTTAAATTGCGTATGCCGTGGTGGGAATTTCTAGACCAAAGTCGAGTCTCACTCTCCATGCAATACATCCTATTATTTGCATCACTTCACATCACATGATCCTTAGTTGTAGAAGGATTCATTTTAAAAACAGAGTAAATGGACAAGGATAATTATTGGTAAATATTAGTATGCTGATGGTAAATTGCTTTTATGATGATCACTACGATACAAACATGACCAGCGCTTGAATCACGTGGGCGTAATCATTTACCTTGGTGGGCTTAATCTGTTTTACTATCTAATCAGATTAAAGAATTTAGTAGATTTGTGATTCAGCCTAGTTAAAGAAGTTAAACTAAGTTGAAAAAGTTCAGTCTAAGTAAAAAAAACCTGTACCAAATTGAAATTGCCTCCCCCTTTTGTGGCAACATCACTTTGTTCTCAATTCATATCAAGCATACATGATTACACTTCTTATTTGACGATAAAACAGAGAAAGTGGGACTTAAGAAATCAGAAATTCCTGGTATTATTTTGGATTAGAATTATTAAGGGCTAATCTACAAGATATACTGAAAATAGCTGATCTGCCCATGCATTGTTACTCGGGTTTCACAGGTGGAACCCGGCCTGACCCGTGAATTTTTCGGGTATGCCCCGTGAACCAGCCTATGAAGTCTCGGGTTGACTCGGTTTTGGGCTACTTTCGGTCCTGTTTTTTGGGGTTCATGCCCGTATTTTGATCACCCTCTAAAAAGGCCATATGTTTAACGAGTTTGATTCTTTCCACAGTAATTGATTTATATACATTTTCCCCTAAAAAGTCCATCATTGTGATTTTTATGCAGGAATATCGTAAGCAAGCTTCCAAAATGGCTAGATTTATCAAAACCATAACAGGGACAAAAGAGAACGTGAGGTGTGTGAATTCGCTTGTCTAACATAAACCTGGCATATTCTAAGGAACTTTGGTCATTTAGTGCTTGAGTAACTATCTGTGTTTGATAAACATACCCTATTTCTTCTGTAGTTCTAATATTGTCAAATGTATTTTTAAGAATCACATTTAGCCATCTAGGTTTAACCCTATTTATGTTGGCCAGAGTAAAAGCAGATGAACTAAGGAAACTCATGAATTCAACATGTCCACAATCAGTCAATAGCGGGATTTTCGCACATAAAGTAAGTCACTATTCAATTCAAATACATGTTTTTTAACTAGGTTTTAGTTATGTAAAAAATAATATAGATGTTATAATTTACATTAATCAAAATGCCTAAACTGCACCTGTTTTAACGTAACAGATTGTTTCTTTATGCACATGTGCAAATAACGATGCTGTCCTGTATGCTTATGGACATGTAATTGTTATGGTTACTTCACAGGTGAAACATCATACCTTCCTTTCTGCAATTATAGTCACATTTCTGAGTGTTCAACTAAAGTAAATAATTTGGAAAAAGGTTGAGATGTAGACCATTGGTATTTACAAATTTCTGAGTGTTATCACTTTCTCATGGCTGGAAAAATTAGTGTTCCTTTTGTAAGTTCTACTGGAATTATCTAACGTAATTGCCTTTTTTTTTATCACAAAATTCCAGGTTCCTATTGCCTTGGAAATTCTTATTGCCAAATTAAATAGAGAATGCATCTTCACAGTTCCAAAGTATCTAGCTTACTCAGAGGTACTTGTTATTCTGTTAAACTTTCTTTTAAGATTGTCTTGTCATTATAACATGGCTTATAACTTGCTGGTGCCATTAACCTGGCACTTACAAAGTTGTTTAGTATGTTTCTTTTTCTTTCTGTTTGTCACTTTCTTTATAGATTTTATCCTTATAAGTTACAACCTTATTCCACTGATTTATATATATACATTTAAATCATGAACATGTCTGAGGCAAAACTCATAATGAATGCATGATGATCATGTTCTTCAAATAATTTGTTCCTTTATCGTTGTCATTTTGTGTGCCTCCATTCTTGTTATCAAATCAAGTTAATGGTACCCAAAATTGCTGCTTAAGCTCTCCTACACTATTAATTACAAATATAGGGATCACTTTTGTCACCTTTGTTAAAAATGTGTCCATTTGGATTATGTAAACTAATTGCCTAATTGGTTATAGGTCATAATGAATGCATGATGATCATGTTCTTCAAATAATTTGTTCTTTTATCAGTCTTTCCAATATGCCTTATTGTTGCTTTCTTCTGTCAACAAAAATGTTATGTTACACCTTTTTCCTTTGCTTTTACCTTCCATTTTCTATTATTCGTCGTCGTTTTATGTGCCTCAATTCTTGTTATCAAATCATGTTAATGGTACCCAAAATTACTGCTTAAGTTCTCCTACACCATATAATACAAATATAGGGATCATTTTTGTCACCTTTGTATGAAAATGTGTCCATTTGGATTATGTAAACTAATTGGTTGTATGGGTATTACAGAAAAATGTCAGTTCTGTATATGGAGAAAAATCTTTATCCCATATAAAAGAAATTACCCCCCCCCCCTTTCCTTTTAACTTTCAGCCTTAAAAATACTAAACTACCCTTCTTCTTTATTCACTAATTGAAATATCTCCACTTAATATACCTATAATACCCTTAATGAAATTATTTACAACATACATCCCTCAACCCTTAAAATAACTACACTACCCCACTTTTATATCAATTACTTTTACATTAATAACCACACCGCCGTCGCCACCCATCACCTCCATCGCCGCCACCACCGCCACTGCAATCGCGTGGGTATCTGTCTAGTATTTAAAAAGTCATTCCTAGCATACTCAAATATACAACCTTTAACATTTCTTTATTCAAAACATGTGAATCATTATTTTGCTTATATTTTTGTAAACATGTTTAATTCCCCAAGTTTTTGTGAAGAAAAAAAAAGGTAACAAATCTTTGGTATCCAGCCCGGCTCATTTTGTCCCAGTTCTACCCAACCTTTTATGACTAGTTAACTAACTGACCTATTTTGCTAGCTATAATGACAATGGAAATCTGAAGCGAACCAGATGGCCTGATGTATGATATTGTTTGTTTCTCCAGAAAGTGTTTGAATCAAGAGATGCTCACTTGAGAGCTATTGGTTACCAAGAAGATGATGGAAAGCTTGAAAGTACTGATACTTATCTAGAAAGATTAACCTCACATGTGAAACTGTATGGGGCACTAATTCAGGTTTTCTACGTTTGATCAATTTTAGTATAAGCGTTAAGTCTCTTATATTGTTATACCTGCTTCTGAAGTCCTGAACACCATCTTCTTTGAACATTTAGACTGAAGTTAATGGTATTCAAAATCTGCATGGAATTGAAGAGGGTTGGAAATGGCTTGCAAGGTTGTTAAATGCTCTCCCTGCGAATTTATACACCATAGTTGCTCTTGAAGCTTTCATTCAGGTGAGTTGGTAATTACATATATTTTCTTGTTGCATATGTTTACAGTGTATTATAGATATGGTAATTTTAAAAAGGTTTTTCTATGCATAAGTCAATTTGGATTACGATATGTCTTTAGGGGGTCAAACGGGTAAATTAAATAAACAGCTAACATGAAATGCCAATGGGTTGGACGTTGCCAAAAGTGTAATCTCAAAGCAAATAAGTGTACATGGAGAAGAGGAATACTAACTATTAATTGCATGATTATTACTTTTCAGGTGGCAGGGTTTGCTTTATACAAAAGATACAAAAACCAGTTCAAGAAGCTATTAAACATCATATCCTGCGACTTCCTTCGAGCACTCAAGGATAGAGAAGATCCAAAAATAAAAAAAGTTTTGATGAGTTTAGAGACCTATCTTCAATCAAACCAGTTTTCAAAAGAACCTGTAGGATGGCGGCTGCAGGATACTTTATTATCACACAATTTCAACGCCAGTGAATCCGATCATCATCAGCAGTATCAGAACCCATCAGGAGGGTATCAACAACAATACAATTATAATTCACCCAGTCAATACACTTACAAGCGTTGACATAATCCAAAATTGAGTTTTCATGGCGAAAATCCTTGCTCTTGATGAATCGCGAAATCAACATTAGTTTTCAAACATCCTTGCTCTTGCCCATTGGAAAGGGTCGAGTTTCATGAAGTACATGGACCAGGGACCTGAGAGTACATCCTGATACCAACTTCCAAGGGTCAAGGAGTTCTTATTTATCTATGGTGTAATATTTAGGTCAACATAGGATATCCATTTTTAGTGTACATTCATATGTATGTTGACTTGAGTAAACATTGAATCTCCATTTTTTCATTGTCAACCTATTGTTTATGCTATGACTCGTCTAAATGTATGTTTGGTATCATGTGGTCCATCTCTTGTATTCTTTTAGTATATGTAGTTATCAATTTGTTTTGTAAATTGGTACGTTTTACCTATAGTACGGCAATTTTTTACTCAAGGCCGGTGCCTATAAGGTCGTCACCGCAGCGTTCTTATCGAGTTGGACGTTGGTTTTTTATCGGCAGGGAGCGTCTTCAAGGGTGCGTCCAGGCTGAGCTTCATGTAAGAGATGATGGAAGACGCGAAAAAGTGGGATCGGATAAGCGTATAACGGTTGGAACAAAAAGAGATTCAAACTTAAATGTTTGTCTTACTAACTGCTAGTTTATTTTTCTTTATTTAAGCAACCAAATCACTTCCATTTCAACTAACAATCATCTTATCTCAAACCGTTTCATTCATCAAGCACCAACAAAATTATATCTAGATCATCAAGTGACGGATACAACTTCCTAAACAACACCATTATTGAATACGTTGAGAGGAGTCGTGAGTGATTGACAAGAAGTTTTAAGAAGTTCATTGTTATAGGCACTAGCCTAAGAAAATAATTAGTTAAATTTAACAATTGCAATAAGGTTATATCCCTTTGTTTATGAGCTTAGATGGTTCTCCCATTTAACTAATTTGAATCCTGCTTGACTACATAGGTTTGAATAGCATTGGACTATTCTATTAATGGTGTTAGGTTTAAAATTGAAATAATTTTTAAAGTCTACATTTTTATCAAGTAGGGTATTACATGTTTCTATTCAAACCAACTCGTCAAGCTGGCAACCTTTCAACCCGTTTGACATGTATGACCGAAAATGACTCAACAATCCGATAACGCGTTATTAATTTGGTTGGGTTCGGGTTGGTTTCTTGTCGCACATGTTAATTGGGTAGGCAATTGGACGAGTTGGCTGGTTATTTATTGTAATATTAGAGTAAAACAAATAATAAAATTTTGACTATTGGATCATGTCAAAATAAAAAAAAATTGATACATTCAGATTTACAAAGTACACGAAGATTCTCAAAACACATGTCTATAAACAAATATATAAAACTAATGTATGAGTAACAAAACCAAGATTTATAAGTTATCGATATCAAACAGTTATATAACGATTCATTAATTAAATAAATAGTTAATTTATTTGTTTTACATTTTAATCTAAAATGATATATAAAGATTAGTTGTAATCCAAAGAAACTTTAAAAAATGGTGAGATTCAAGGGCCACATCTCAGCCCTTGGATCAAAACCAATCAATGGTCTACTTAAAAAATAAAAAATAATGCGGAGGGGTAATTTCGTCATTCGACACATAATAATCATTTCCCTCCTATCTAGTTCCACACACACAGATCTCTCTCTTTCTCACATACACTCTATCCTCTTGGAAAATCACCACCAGCAACAACACCATTACCACCACCACCACTACCACCATCGTGTTCAGGTCGTCTCCACGTTCCAATTGAATTGGCACAACCATCATTGCCTCTGTCGTCACCATCTCCATCAGTCATCGTCAATGGATCTTGAAAATGTTAATAGCAATGAAGAATGTATTGAATACGAATATATGGCTTTTTGTTTTGTAAATTCGAAATTTCTCATGTGATAATCAAATGTAATTAGATAACATGTGATTAGATCTATTCTAACATTTGAATTTGTTAAATTTTATTAGTTATTTGATTGAATTTGTTGTTTGGTTCAATATTGCATACAAGGTGTTTGATAAAATGTCTAAACCAATGTTTCTTATATATGATTTAGTATCAAAACACATTTAATTGAGTATTGCATAGAAGGTGTTTGATGAAATGTCAAAACCAAAGTTTGATAATATCATTTAATCACCTTTATGATTCTGAATCAAATTTGATTTTATATAGGTTTTTGATATAAGCTCCATTTGTTTGTGTAAATGTATGAATACAATCAAATTTGATTTGTATAGATTTTTGAAACTGTATGTTAACAATCAAATTTGATTGTGTATAGGTTTGTTGATATAAATTCCATTTGTTTTGTGTAAATGTATGAATAAAATCAAATATGATTTTGTATAGCTTCGTGA
>CM067167.1:259571263-259613605 GCA_034093135.1 Erigeron breviscapus
TCGCCTTTTCAATATCAACATCTTCCGAAAGAAGAGTCAATAGAAATGTGAAAATCTCCGTGGGAAATGAAACAAGTATTTGTTAAGAAACACTTGAGTGGTTAGGTAAAGATGTGCATCGCTTCACTGGGTCCATGAAGACTTCTTCAATATCAAGAAATCAACAAATGAAATCCGATAGAAACGTGTTTACCCGGCTTTTTGAGAATTTAGGGAGGGCTTTTGTTTATTTTAGCCCTTTCTCACATCATATCACCTTAACCTCTCACTTTTCGACTTTAGTCCCTCCATCCTATTTGCACAAAACAACATCACTCAAAATACCCTCACTATCTAATGAAAGAAGTGAATACTCCGGGGTTAGAACTCATCGGCGATGATGAAATTCATGGAGTAAATTTGAGAAATACTTATCACTCATGTGCAAACTAATCACCGAACTCCATTTGATTGAAAATCATTGGAAAAACATCAAATGTGTGCATGAAAAAAAAAATTGAAACACATTTGAAGGTTTGAAGGTTGTTGAAATCACAAACTCCTCCTTAAACTATGCAAGAATAGATCAAAAATTTTCATAGAAAGGTGGAGCAAAAATTGGTTTTGTGAGATCAAACATTTGAGAGTCTATTGTGAACAAGATTTTTATTTGAAAAACATAAAGTTTTGCTTCAACAACAATGTTGATAGTAAGACAGCTAGGGAGTACACAAAGACGTTCAATCCGTCGCATCTTACAACAACACGTTGGAGGCAATTAAAACATTTAAGCAAAAAATTAACCCAAGCAATTGTTCAAGATGAGACAACAAGGGAGTACACAAAGGCGTTCGATCCTTTGCGTCTCATATCAACAATTGAGAGTTTTGAAAATTTTATTTGAACAACTTTGATTGCTATCACACATACATATTCATATAAGAACACTTGGAAGTACACAAAGGCGTTCGATTCCTTGTTATCTTATATCAATTTGTATGTATAATAACAAAAGCTTAGAATGTAAAAACACTCTACAAATAAATATATCATTTAAGAACGGGTTGCATACATAGTATATGCAAGCCACCGAAATATATCTTTTTGTTTATTTTTGAAAATATGCAATTTTGTATTTTGGTTTTCTGGAATGTGTCAAGAATTCCTTCAAAAAGAGTTAAGGTTTAAGATTTAACATACCTAGCTTGGAGATAAGAAAGTTAAACCTCTTTTCATCCAGTGGTTTTGTGAACAAATCTGCAAGTTGAAAGTCAGTACCCACAAAGTAGAGCTCGATGTCACCTTTCTCAATATGATCTTTGAGAAAATGATATCTAACATCAATATGCTTGAGCGAGAGTGGTTTACTGAGTTGACTGCAATGGCAATGGCACTCTGAGAATCACAATAGATAGGGATATGATCATATTTCAGACCATAATCAGTTAGTTGTGTCTTCATCCATAAAACTTGAGCACAACAACTAGCCGCAGCCACATATTCTGCTTCAGCCGTTGATAGAGACACACAATTCTGTTCTTGGAAGACCAACTCACAATTTTATCGCCTAAAAATTGTAAAGTACCGGAAGTGCTCTTGCGATCAAGTTTACAACCTGCATGATCTGCATCTGAATATGCAGTTAGATTGAATCCAGTATCCCTTGGATACCAGAGACCTAAATCGGGTGTCCCCTTCAGATAACGAAAGATTCGTTTCACAGCTTGATAATGTAAATCAGTTGGAGCAGCTTGATATCTAGCACACATACATGTTGCAAACATTATATCTGGGCGAGATGCTGTTAGGTACAACAACGAACCAATCATACTTCGATATCTCTTTTGGTCAAACGGTTTTCCATTTGTATCAGTATTTATGTTTGTTCGAGCAGCCATCGGAGTAGAAATTGAAGAACATGAAGTCATGTCAAACTTTTTCAACATATCATTTATGTATTTACCTTGTGATATAAAAATACCAGTTGGTAATTGTTTGATTTGAAGACCCAAAAATAATTCATTTCCCCAATCATGCTCATTTCAAAATGATTAACCATAAGAGATGAAAAGTTTCGGCAAAATGTTTGACTGGTCGACCCAAAAATAATGTCATCAACATATATTTGAACAAGTAGAACGTGCTTACCTTGTTTGCGAATGAACAAGGTAGGGTCAATTGTGCCTTTGGTAAAGCCACCTCTTAGTAAGAAAGTAGTTAAAGAATCATACCATGCTCGGGGTGCTTGCTTAAGACCGTAGAGAGCCTTGTCTAACCTGTAGACATGGTTTGGCCTTTGAGGATCAACAAAACCTTCTGGTTGATCAACGTAAACTTCTTCTTTGAGGTCACCATTCAAGAAAGCAGTCTTCACATCCATTTGAAACACAGTAAAGTTTCGGAATGCTGCATAAGCTAAGAATATTCGAATGGCCTCCATTCTTGCAACTGGAGCAAAAGTTTCGTCGAAGTCAACACCAGGTTGTTGGCAATAACCCTTTGCAACAAGTCGAGCTTTATTCCTTACTACCACTCCATTCTCATCCTTTTTGTTTTTGAATATCCACTTTGTACCGATTGGATCATCTTTTCTAGGATTTGGAACTAATCTCCATACCTTCAGTCTTTCAAATTGTGCGAGTTCATCTTGCATTGCCTTAACCCACTCTGGATCACGAAGAGCTTCAGATACCGTTTTGGGTTCAATATTGCTAAGAGAAAGTGCAACAAGACACTCATTTACTGAGGTACGAGTAGTTACTCCTGCTTGTGGATCTCCAATTATTTGATCAGTAGGATGGTCTTTCTGCATTCGTGTCCACTTGTGAGCATGAGGAAGAGGATCTTGTTGTTGAAGATCAACATCACCATCATTAAAACTTGAGTTTTGTTGAGAGATGGAGTCATAACTTGGTATAACTCTTTCCTCATAAGCTGGATGATCAAAATCAAGTGGTACATACACATTTGGAGTGTTTAATGGATTTTTTGTCTGAGTTAATCGAGAAGGTTGTTCTTGAACATTCACTTGAGAAGAATTATCCTGAGAGGATGGTGGAGAAATATCAGTAGAAGAGGATTCTTGCTCTGAAGAACTTGATGAAGATTCATGAATGTTGTCAGGAACTGGATCGTTGTTATGAAGAGGTTCATTGTTTTGAATTGGTTCAAAGATGACCTGAGGTTCTTGATCATGAATCGGTTTTGAATTATAGAATTCTTCAAAAAGAATATCTAATTCATCACTTGTTGGAGTTGGAAACTTCTTGAATATAGAAGCTAAGGTAGAATTCCTTGTAGAAGTACTTGAAGTACTTGGATCATTACTTGTTGGCAGCAAACCTTCTTGCTCAAAAATCATGCCTGACATCTCATCAAACCAAACATTCATTGTTTCTTGAATTGTGTTGGTTCGACGATTATAGATTCGATAGGCAATTGATGTTTTGGAATAACCAACAAAATATCCTTCATCACCTTTCTTCTCGAACTTTCCAAGATTCTCCCGATCATTCAAAGTATAACAAACACACCCAAATATATGAAAGTAGTTGATGTTGGGTTTGCGTTTGTTAATAACCTCATAAGGAGTCTTTTCGAAACGCTGATTGATAATGGACCGATTCTGAGTGTGACATGCAGTGTCAACAGCTTCAGCCCACATATTGGATGGCAATTTGGAATAAGCAAGCATTGTCCTTGCTGCTTCACCAGCGATCGATTTCTCCTTTCAACAACACCGTTTTGTTGTGGGGTGCGAACTGCTGAGAATTGATGAGTGATACCTTTGGATTTGCAGAATTCATCAAAAACAGCATTCTTGAACTCAGTTCCGTTCCGAACGGATGTAACGAACTGGAAGTTGAAGATTTACTTGAGTATTAGTGATGAAATCTATCAACATCTGAGTTGTTTCATCTTTGGATGCAAGGAACTTGACCCAAGTATATCTTGAATAATCATCAACAATAACCAAGATGTATTTCTTCCCATTTCGGCTTTGTACTTTCATCGGCCCACAAAGATCCATGTGAAGCAAATGAAGAGGTGCTAAAGAATTTGGAGATTTCTTCGGTTTATGAGAAGCTCTCTTAATCTTCCCAACAGCACAAGAAGGACAAACATGCTCACTTTCATACTTATAGTCAGGTAAGCCTTTAACAAGATGCTTGTTGACCAAAATATTGATGGTTTGAAAATTCAGATGCGACAGCCTTCTATGCCATAACCAAGAATTCTTTGAAGTAGCCTTTGAAATGAGACAAATATTATTGGTTGGTTGGTTATCATCGAGATTGACGGTAAAAAGATTATCATCACGGTCACCACAAAGAATATCAACTCCATCTAGAGTTTGGACTTTGCATAGAGATTTTCGAAACAGAACTTGAAGATTGTTATCACAGAATTGTCCAACACTGAACAAGTTGTGACTTAATCCTTCAACATAGTGAACTTTCTTGATGATAATTCCATTTCATTCAATGTCTCCATAACCTAAGATAGGAGCGAAATTGTTGTTTCCAAAGCGAACTGTTCCCATGAATCTTTCAACAAAATTCTTGAGCAAAGATTTATTTCCAGTCATGTGCTTCGAACACCCGGAATCGAGTATCCAAACACAGATGGTTATTTCCTGCAATCAAAGAAATTTAACTGTTTTTAGGTACCCACTTGAAGACGGGTCCTTTATGGTTAGTTAAAACAGGCAGGGTATATAACTTAGGATATGCATTCAAACATGTTTTCGAATCAACATAAGCATTAACAAGCACATTATCAACAAACACATTTGAATAAAAAGTACGAACATTCACATGAGAATTAAAAGTAACATGTTTACAAGCATCATCATCAGATACACAAGTATGAGAATTAAGATTGTTTACAAGCTCACAAGGTCTTGCCTTGGCATTTTCAACAATATTTGACAAAGAAAAATTGTTTTGATTAACATGAACACCCTTCCTCCTATTAACAGCCTTTCTCCTCTTTCTTTTCTTCTTTTTCTCAACATCCTTTTGATTACTAGTGATCCTAGGTACTAATGTATTAGCGACCCATTTAGCACCACTAGTTATGCTCTTTCCACCTGTTGAATTGAAACTAAGAAGATTAGAACTAGGAGTTTTAAACACTTTCATCTTTTTGGAATCTTTTGGAGGTGAGGAAACTTCTTGCTTCTTTGGTTTATCATGAGAAAAACCATCCATATCTATCCCTATATCTAGTTGTACCATTTGATGTATCCTTAGTTAGCGAAACTGAGCTAGACTTAGACACTTTAGGTATAAAGCTAGATTGAGAGCTAGATTGAGAAGCATTAGGATAGTCTTTCGGAAGTTTCACTTTGGTGTACTTTGTCCTGAGTGGGGTTTCAGCTTGTTCCTTTTTGACATGTTTCACTGGGGTAGCAATAAAGGTTTCTAACTTAATGGTCTTTGGTTCAGTCTTGACTAGTTTGGTCTTAACTCGTTTCTTTGAGTAATATGAAGTTGGAGCTTTGGACCATGGTTTTTGAGATTCCACTTTTTCTTTTCCAAAAATGTGGTTGGAAAGTACATTTTAGTTGGTTTAGGTGGAGTACCGACAGATTCTTGGTTTTGAAAATTTGATTCAATTTCTTCCAATTTGAAAATTGAAGATTCCTTAGTTTTGTATGAATCATTTATTGCATCATAATTAACCAAAAATTCTTGTTTTGGTATTCTCTCAACTTCATCAGTCTCAAATTCGTCATCAATGGACGAATAAATTGTTGTATCATACCAAGTCGTAGAAATTTTTCATCATACAAGGGTTCAATTTCCTCTTTGGCTTTTTGTAATGGTGTGATATTCTCAAATCCCAACCCGAGAAGAAGTTCTGTTTTGTCAATTTTTGACTTGTTGAAATAGGCAGTGAAATTCAAGAGAGGATTTTGTTCAACTTTATATAACTTTTCTTGATAGAAAAGTATATTCTTTTTAAGTTCCTCAACTTGTTTTCAAGATTCTCAATCTCAATGCCTTTTAGAAAACAATTATGATTTAAATCAGAAATCTTCCTTTCGAATTCAAAATTGTTTGGTTTAGCTTCTTGAGCTTTTTATTGAGAATATCAACATCCATTTGTCTTGCATTTGCCCGAAGCCATTCATTGGACTTTTGAATTTCAAGATCTTGATTGGTCTTTTTCAAGATCATGAATGGTCTTTTCTAGATTTTGACATTTTTGTAATAACTTAGAATCAAGAGAGACATTCAACTCAAATTCTTTAACCAACATCTTATCTTTGTAAGCTTGAAAATCTTGTTTAATAGCATCATGTTCAAAAAGTAATTTTGAATGTTCTTCAAGAAGGTTTGAAAATTCACTTTTAGAAAATAAAATGCTATTTTTCAACTTTTTGTTTTTGTTGGCTAAAGAATTGATATGAGTTGCTAAATCTGATAAAGCTAATCTACATGACTCTTTGTCCTTAATCAAAGAAAAAGTAGAGTCGAGATTTACCTCATCATCTGGGTATTCATCATCAGTGCTTTCTGCTTCAAAGACTTTGTTCTTGGACAACCTTGCCATATAGCAAACATTAGCAGAGAGATCTTGATCTTCATCATCTGTGAGTAACAGCCATTTGTCATCTTCAGCTAGCAATGCATGTCCTGCTTCGACTTATTTGGCTAACAGCATCTTCTGCTTGTAATACTCATAGTTCCGCTTTCGAGGTTGTTTGCAATCAACAGAAAATGTCCAGGAATACCACAATTGTAGCACTTTTTGTCTGATGCCTTACCCTTCTCAACAACTTGTTTCTCATAAACTTCATTCTTTTCACCATACCTTGATCCATTAGCTTCACCTTGCTCATTACTCTTAGGATGATAGTGTTCCTTCTTGGGAAATGCACTTGTAGAAGAAGTGCGGAGATTGTTGTTTGTTGGCCTCGCTTTGTAAAATTTCCTCTTGATATGCTTTGTTACCGCGGCAAGAGCTTGATATAGTTCATCTAAAACACCATCTCTTGTAGCCATCAGATCATCTCCCTCCTCATCAGATGAAGAAACAACTACCATTTGCCTCTTAAGAGCTTCAGAAATCTTCTTCTCAACTATCAATGCCAAAGGATCAGAAGATACAACTTCTGGCATTTTGTTTGATGAAGCTTTGTTTAGGACTTGGTTTTCATTTAGCTTGAAAGATTCATAAAGAGTATGAATGGTGAACTTGGTCAGATTTTGATGTTGCTTGATCTGTGTTCCAAAATCTTCCCATTCTGGACCAAGAGCTTTGATGAATTGATGTTTAACTCAATCTCTGTTTTCTTGACATTGTTCTTCCTCAGTTCATTTATGACATTGCAAAATCTGTAGTAGACAGCTTCAAGAGATTCATTAGGCAATTTGGCGAAGTTGTCAAACTCAGTCAAAATATTGGTCAATCTTATCGTCGAAGTCACATCAGCTCCTTCCATCTGTCTAGCCACCTCATCCCATATCTCCTTGGCCGTATCATAAGAATCAACAGAGCCATAGATTTCATCCGGTAGAGCTTTGTATAAGCATGACCTAGCTCTGTTATCTGCAGCTGTTCGATCTTTTTGTTCAGCATTCAAAAGATCAAGAGTTAGAATTATTGCATCAGTAGTGGGATGGCGATGAACGGCAAGTCCATTAAGGATGGAATCTTTCATCATATGACTATTTGTTTGACTTTCCACATAGTCCATAAATCTTTTCTTCCATAGTCCATAGGAACCACGGTAGAGAACTGGAGGTCTTGTGTCTGAACCAATGCCAATGCTTCACGAGAAGCCATTTGAATTTGATTTGATTTAAAAATTGAATTGAATTAAGATCAGAAAATGAAACGATCTTGATAAGATCGTCCTGGGTAAGATCGTTCTGGGAGAGATCGTTCTAAGCAAGATCGTTCTAGGTGAGATCGTTCTGAGCAAGATCGTTCTAGGTGAGATCGTCTTAGGATTTTTGATGAAATTTGGTTAAGTCTTGAAATTGAAACGATCTTGAAATGAAACGGTCTTGAAATGAAATGATCTTGAAGTGAAATTATCTTGAATTAAAGTGATTTTGGATTGAAACGATTAAAAAAAACTGGGACGATATTTGATTGAAGATCGTCTTAGGTTTCGAAGAAATGAAACGATCTTGGTGAAGATCGTCTTAGGTTTCGAAGAAATGAAACAATCTTGGTGAAGATCGTCTTAGGTTTCGAAGAAATGAAACGATCTTGGTGAAGATCGTCTTAGGTTTCTTTCCCAAAACTTATAAGTATTTGAATTGACCAAACCAATCCTTTCGGATTAATTAGCCAGAAACAACACTACACAACACACACTTGTCTAGAATGATCTTGTGAAGATCGTCTAACAAGCCACAAAGCACAAAAATGAAAAACGAGCTTTCAAAGACTAAGACGATCTTGGGAAGATCGTCCTAGTGAAGATCGTTTTGGTGTCATCTTCTTCATCTCATAGTTTTCCAGAAAAACTCCATTAACAACTTCAGAAAGCTTCAATAACTTTTGAATTACTGGGAGTTAAATCATGAAATCACTTGCAAACTGATTGTATTCACGTCCGCAAGTGTATGAACAAAATTCAACACAAAACACAACAGATTCAAATCCCTCAAATTCGCGCCAAAAACAAAAATTCAATCTCGAGAATTAGATTGAATTGAAACTTAAAACTTGACAGGATTATGTTTTCAACAACCACGAATCTATTGGTGAACAAATAATTGTGATTTTATGTGACTTTTAAGTGTGAATTTTGATGAACCAGTAGGTGAAAAATACGAACTAAAATTGTAAATAAATTTGATTTTGATGAATTTGTGATTGAATTCAGTTATGGATCGTCATCAGATCGATGTTTTTCTCTGATACCACTTGTTATAACACGATTTATAACACCGAATTCAAGTCATCAATGGTGGATTTGGTGAGTGTGTGTTCTTGGTGTTTGTGTGTGTTTTGAGAGAGAATTGTGTGTTAAAGTTATCAGGTATTAAAGTTATGAAAGGATTATACCAAAGTTATGATCTATAAGGTATGAGAGGGCTATTTATAGTCTAACTACACAATTATGCTAATTGTCACAATTAGCCCCTCAACCTTAGTGATCATTTATCTATGATTTAATAACAAGAAATTCCTCTAATCTAGATTACAATTTATCACTATTTTTGGATTTCTAACAGGTTATAAGGAACAGAAGGATCAAAGTGGATCTCAGTCATAATTTCAGATGACATAAAAACAGTTGGTTTGATGGGGAGCTCAACCTTTTTCTTCTCAGATTTTAGCTTGATTTGTTTGGAAAAAGGTTTTGCATTTTGTTTAGGTTGAAGAGGTGTGGTTTCAACATTTTTTAAACGTGCATTACAACTCTGCACTTGTCTAGCCAATAACTGAAATTGACTCTCTAACCTCAACAAAATAGATTCATCATTAGACACCTGAGCCTTACCTGAATCTGAGGTAGAAGGCTCAGTGGGGGAGATATTTTTCTTTTTCTTTTGGCTTTTAGAAACCTTAGATGAAGTCTGAGGGGATGGCTTTTTGGTTTTAGCCTTCCTTTCTGAACTAGTTGTCTGAGCTGTTTCAGATTTACCCTCAGATTGTTCCTGGGCCTTATCAGTCACAGTTTTCTGCTTGCCAACTTTAGGAAAAATGATTTCAGGTTTTATTTCCTTTGGAAGAGCATCTAAATCAGTGATTATAGATGCCAAATGAAGATCACCAGATTCATATGCTATTCTTTGAGTTGCAAAGGTATTTTTAATTGCAGCATCTGGCCTTGGTGCTTTCATCCAAGATTTAATGATTGCTTGTTCTTTTTCAAGGATAGTTTTTAATTCTTCTTTTTCCAACTCTAAAGTGGCAACCATAGACTGATAACTTTTTAAAGCCAAATGAACATCTTTCAGTTCTTTTAGTCTGGCCTGACTGGCGTTCAGTTCAGAAGTATTATTTTCAAACATTTTTAGACTTTCTGAACGCACAGTTTCGACAAAAGAAATGTCTGCCTCTAAAAGAACCAAAAGGTCCAGTTTTTGTTCCTCATTGCTTTCAAAGCCAAAGTCACTAACCTTTTTCATGACAATATCCACCCAACGACCAGATTCAACATCAGATTTGACCAGATGACCTTGATCTTCACGTGCCATGAAACACATATCCCTTACTTTTTCTTCATCATCAGATGATTCATCAGATTCCTCCCATTTTTCAGTCTTGGCAATCATACAACTATTATTGCTTGAGTTATTTTGAGCCATGAGAGCTATTTGGGCTTTCAGCTTCTTGTATTTAGCCTTATAGCTGTCATCAGGTTTCTGAAAAATAGAATGATTAGGGGCAGATTGTGATGATGACGGTTGACTAGATCTACATTCCTTCATGAAATGTCCTTTCTTGCCACACTTAAAGCATTCAAGATTAGACTTATCAATAGAAGCGCTGGAAGCAAATGATTTGCCAGATCGATTAGATTTGGCCTTAAAACGATTGAACGTTTTAGCCAGCATGGCAACCAGATCATCATTGTCATCCTCATCACAACTATGAGTTACATTATCAGAAATACCAGTTTTTAACATTTCAGAGATCATCTTCTTCATTGAGTCAGAATGATCACTCTCAGAAGATAATAGAGCAGTCCCATGTGGTTCAGAATTATGAACCATGACTGAACTAGTAGAAGCATGATTTTTGGCATCTTGCTCAGCCATAGCTCTCTCAGCCTTGTTCTCTTCAGTGTACCTTGAAGGCTCCATATAGGGAGGCTAGAGTGTGACTGTGCAAGGTTTTTCCTTGTCTCAAAACCAAGATCAAGTTTTCCCATTTAGAAGGTAAGATGTCACAAAACTTTTCCAACAAAATTTCTTTATCTTTAGTTACACCCAGGGCTTTCAGTTGATTTACCAGATTAGTGAATCTGATGTAAGTTTGTGTTAAAGTTTCACCAGGATAGCAAAAAAAGACTCATATCTTTTATTCAAAGCAACTTTTCTTGTGACAATTGTCTCATTGGTGCCTTCAAATTGTGTCATGAGTTCCTCCCACATTAATTTTGAATTTTCAAGTAAAACCAGGGTGGGCATAAGAGTTTCAGGAACAGCATACAAGATCATATTTTGCAGCTTGGTATCAAGATCTACCAGCCTATGATCTTCTTCAGACCAATGATCATTCTCCTTGGGTGAAACCCTAGGAGTCCCATCGGCATTTACATGTGAAGGACCGTAAAGAGACCATTGTTTTTATAGTTGACTTTGTTTGACCGTTTTCAACACTTTATAAAAATATTGCCAATTTTCGTCAAAAATCAAAATACTCCAATTCAAGAAATGACAAATGGAACATTCTTATAATGATATAATAAGACTAATTTACAAGTTTCAGGACTCGAGAAGTTCAAACGAAAGCTCGGGAAAAAGTGAGTCGAAGACAGCGAACAAGGATGGTATGGCGGATGTCCGCCTTCACCTGCGGATGCTTTGGCGGATGATCGCAGCATCCGCAGTTTCAGTTCCACCATATTTGACAACATTTCTTGACAACATCTTATGACCAAAATGACATACTTACATTTAGACATCCAAATAAGTTATATACCAATAAACCAACATACCAAAATCTTCCATTTGATCAAGTATGCATTTTACACAAAAAGATCATTTGCCCAATTTACCAAACAACCAAAGTTACCAATTTCGTCAAGATACAAATGACCATATGACCAAATTATAAGTACAAAAGCATACATATTCTACTTGCCCAAAACACAACCAATGTTAACGGGCGTTAGATGGAAGGACTAGAGTTGCACAGATCTGTTAGTTAGCCCATGTAACGGCCGTTACACATCACTAACGGCCGTTAGTCGCTGAAACATATAAATATTTGCTTTGAACGGATTTTGAGCAACTTTTTGATCACTTAAAACCCTAAAACGATCACCATTCGTCTTTGGAGCCCTTTGAATGAGGTTTTTCACCCGAATCATCATCTTTGAAGATCAAAAACACGATTGGATTCGTCTCATCATTCCGTTTATGATTCTAGCACTTTGTTGGATTAGTTTCTTCATTCGGTACAATATGTGAGTCCCAAATATAGATGGCTTAAATACCCGACTAGCAAGTAATTCTAACTGGAAGATGACCAGTTCAGAATACGATCCAGATATGGATGAACAATACGATAGAGGTACTGAAAGTAAATGCAAGAAACAATAAGGGCTGAAACTATATAAATAATATGTATAGATCAAGTATGTAGCATTGAGACACAATGTATTTTTCAAGGTATTTGATTTATTGATATATAAACAAATACAAGGATTGTTGCGGAACAAAGATAAACACCCAAGTGTAAATATCTAAACAACCTAGAAATACAAGTGATCTAATAACTTGTAAATACTCGTAAGGATTACTTAGAGTATATCTCACAAGTTGCAATGCAAAGGTTTCAAGCCATTTGCAAGTTGTGAGAAGACTTATATTTATAGACTAAGTCCATGATGACGTGGACCAGATCGTACAAATATGGTTGGGTGTATTTAAGGAATTAAAGCTAATTCCTTACATGTGTACTTTTAAGGTTTAGGTATATAAGTCGTTGATGTGACTTATCAAACCTTATTCCCAACCTTTACTTTACCTTGTACTTTAATTAATAGTTAATTCTATTAACCGGGTAAAGATATGTAAAGTAAAAAGTCTTCCTCGTAATCAGTGTAAAAGTGTGTAAGTACTTTTACACTGAGATGCTTCAGTCTTCGATCAGGTAGAATCAGTTTCTGAGCTCCACATCTGAACTGATTCTCATTCTTCAGACTTCAGTCTTTGACTTCATTCTGAACGGATTTCTGATACGTTGATCTGAACTGAAGTGAAGCTTCAGTGAACAAATTCTGAGAGACCTCAGAATTCTATACAAGTATTCTTCACTGAGCTTCAGCTATTTCTGAACAAATTATACTTGGTCGATTTTCGACCTAACAAATTCCCCCTATTTGTTCTGAAATAGTGCATGCATCTCAGACTTCTATCTATACATGTTTGTAAGTCTGAAATGCAAGTTTTTTTGTTTAAGTTGTATAAATTTTCTAAGTACATCTTATAGATCATTGATGTATCAGAATTTTACTTGTGGTTTTTCTAACTTAAACCTATCATCTACTTATAAGCTACAAAATGTAACATATATATACAAACTCAAGTGTTTGTTACATTTGTGAATATTTATACAAGTACATGATAATCTGAAAAAGAAACTACTTCTTAGCAGGCCTTGAACCAGAAGGTGCTTCAGTAGGTTTCCTCTTCAGTGGAGAATGATCCTTCTTTCTAAACAATCTGCCTTCAATCTCTACCTTGGCCTGCATCTTTTGTTGTATTATTAACGGTTGGTGGTACCATGTTGTCTTCACATAGATACAATTGTTAATTCGATAGTCAAACAAACTAGTTGGTTAGGGAAATTGTTTTAAGCATTGGTGGTACCGGCTTTTACAAAGGAACTGATTAATTAGGTGATTTAAATGATTTTACAAACGTTGGTGGTACCAGTTTGTGTCTTTATTTGGTCACGATTATCATTGTCAACTGAATTGAATTTGAGCTTAATCATGTGCAACCCGAACTGTTGTCGAGTGGATTCGAGGTAGATGACTTTTATATTCTGTTTTAAAACAAAAACTCTTTTCGATTAATTCTCTGGAATTACTAACTTGATTTCATTTCTTCCAACTAACTTTCAAAGCAAAGTGACAACACGGTCACAACCCCCATTTACTTTGAATTGCATTATTTGAACAACTTCACTAACAATAGTCCTTGTGTTCGATCTCGGATTTACCAAGTTAACTATATTGCATACGAACGGGTCCACTGCCCGCAAGTGTGTAGTAGTCAGTTGCTAGGTGATTCGTGTTATAAATTTTAAGACTCGATTTCACACATCAGTACATACAAAGGACTATTACATGTAGCCTATGGCACCGTCGTACCATATCTACATGCTCACCTTTGTACTTTAATGCATTACATGGATCCATATAAGCAATATCAACACAATCAAATGCCACATGCATATCATAACAATAATGTGAGGTTCTTAGGCCTCATACTCAAGAGGTTCTTAGGCCATTGTTAGGTCCAGATTTAGTCCAGACTGGACTACTGGAACCTTATTTAGGTTTGTTAAGAAACTTGTTTTGCTGGTCTCGCTCCAGACCCGACTACTGGAGCCTCACTTGAAGATCTGACCAGAAAACGTTTTACTACTGGACCTACTCCAGACTTGGAATCTGGAGTCCCTCTAAAGATTTGTCCAGAAATAATTGAAGACTAGTGAGCATTTTCTTGTATAGGTAATCTGGAGCATTCTCCAGATTAGCTCACTGAAGACTTCACCCCAGTCCAGATCTACTCTACTGAAGACATTCTGACTGAAGTCAAAGACTGAAGTCTGAAGGAAGAAGACTTAACAAATGGCGGAGTCCACTGGAAAGTCTTACCAGATCTGCACACTGGAGGATTGTTAGTGTTCTAGATCCTGCAAGTCTGAACACTAATATCGAGGATTGACTTTTGCCTTTAACACACTTTCCAAAGAACAATCCACTTGTTCTTTAACAAAGTATACGTGTGTTAAGGTGGTTGGATAAAAGGATACACTTGCACTTGATGTGACTTTATCCTTATTCCTTATCCAATACATTTAATGTTCTTGTCGGATCATTAAATGTATGCCAACCATATTTGTACGGCACAAATTCACTGGTGAATTTGTTGCCTATAAATACAAAGTCATTTCCTTGACAAAAATACTTTTAAGCATTCCTTTTGCATTTAAGTGAATTTGTCCAAATACTCTCGATCTTAAACAGGGATACTTCACAACTTTAAGTATCTCGATCCTAAAGAGCTATTTGACAAATATAGATCATATTGTAACTCATAGGTTGTTAGGATACACACTTAATTGTGTTATCTTGATTCCGCAACAATCTTGTATTTTATTTAAACATCAATAAATGAAATACCCATGAAACATACATAATGGTCCACTTTATTTGTTTATTGCTTTAAGTCTTGTATTACTCTGTTTATATATCTTGCATCTTTATTTACAAGTAATACTAGTCCAATCTAGTGATTATTAGACTTGTTGTATTTTACACTTTCATTGGTAAACCATCTTGAAGTTAAACAATTTCCTGCTCAAAAACGTGCATATTTAGATGAAAATACTAATGTTGCATCATTAATACCAGTAATCGATCGGTTACCAGAGGTGTTCAGGCCTATCACTGTTTATGATGAGCCTGCAACTCCTAAGACCAATTTAGACCCAGTTCAATCCCCAGAGGTTAAGACTGAAGAGCTCCAGATGGCTGCTCCAGTCAAAAAGGTGAAGCAGAATAGACCTTTGCCTCAGACCAATCCCCTACCAAAGCCTTGGACTGGAAAGGCTAAGGTAACATCTGAAGAAAATATTTTGTCCAGGTTAGAGAGCCAGATTCAAATTCTGACTCGTCAATCACAAAGTGTTAATGCAAGATTAAACTTTCTTGAGGGTACTTCATCTGGCCCTAGACAAAATATGAAACCTTTTGCTAAGAAAGACAAACTTATTTCTCCAGTTGAGAAAATGAAAAAGGTTTTAAAACCATCAACCCCAGTGGTCTTCTCTTCTAAGACCACTATTGAACAAAGTGAACTAGACCAGATTGCCCCAGGGACCTATAAGGGAGGGTCCAGTGAACCCATCAGTCGATGGGTTCCCAAATCTAACTGATAAATATCTGGTGTATGTGTAGGGCGATCGAAAGAAGCTTATCTGGTATCTTGACAGTGCAGCTGGCAGGACGATGACCGGATGTAAGACCCTACTGGAGGAGTTCACCATTTCTGATGGACCCTCCATCACGTTTGGAAATGATGGTTGTGGGAAGACTGAGGGATATGGTGTTCTGAACAATGGACAAGTCAAGTTCAGACGAGTTGCATTTGTGAATGGTTTGAAATATAACTTGATCAGTGTAAGTCAACTGTGTGACGATGGCTATCAAGTCTTATTCAATGTTGCTCAGGGCATCGTATTCAACAAGGACTGGAAGGTAGTGTTGATTGCTCCCAGAAAAGGGAATGTGTACGTGATGGATATGGAAAGCTCTCCTTCAGAGCAGTGTTTCTATACTCAAGCTGATGAAGACACAAACTGGTTATGGCACAAAAGGTTATCCCATTTAAACTTCAAAAACATTAACAAGTTGTCCAGAAAACAACTTGCAGATGGGATACCTTCAGTCTCCTTCAAAAAGGAAAGACCATGTCCAGGATGTGAGATGGGTAAGCAAAAGCGTACCAGTTCAAGACCAGACAGAATTTCAGCATTACTGAACCTCTTCACATGCTTCATATGGACCTTTTTGGTCCAGTGAACGTTCAGACTCGTGCTGGTAAAAGATACACCCTGGTGATCGTAGATGAGTTCTCCAGATATTGTTGGGTGATCTTTCTGAGGTCCAAAAGTGAAGCTGCTGCTGAAATCATCAGTCTTATCAAGCAAATTGAGGTCAAGTACAGTCGAAAAGTGTGTCAGTTAAGAAGTGACAATGGAACAGAATTCCAGAATGCAACTCTGGAGTCATTCTGTACTGACACTGGCATCTCCCAGAATTTCTCATCAGCCCGCTCTCCAGAACAAAATGGAGTGGTAGAAAGGAAGAATCGAACGCTGATAGAAGCTGTCAGGAGTATGCTTGCTGAATCTGGTCTGTCTACCAGTTTCTGGGCGGAAGCAATTGCAACTGCTTGCCACACCCAGAATCGATCAGTGTACATAAAAAGACACAAAAAGACAGCCTATGAAGTCTTAAGAAATAGAAAACCAAATATTGGTTATTTTCACGTTTTTGGATGTCCAGTTACATCCTGAACGACTCCAGTCAGCTAGGCAAATTTGATGCCAAAGCTGATGAAGGGTATTTCTTAGGCTATTCAGCCATTCGCAAGGCCTTCAGAGTCTACAACAAGAGACTGGAGAAGGTCCATGAGTCAATTCATGTAACATTTGATGAATCAAATGCCTCAATCAACAAGAAGCCAGTCCCTGACACTCCCCCAGTAACACCATTGTCTTTTGTGAATCTGATCCTATAAACGACAAATTTGAAGATTCACCAGACACAGTTTCCAGTCATCCTGATCTGGAACCTGTTCAGAAAAAGAAACTCTCCAGTAGTACTCCATTCTATCCCTCTATTATTTTCAAACTACCCTCTGAAATTAATATTGGTTCAGATGTGCGTACTACTTCCAGTATCAGTATCAGTTGAGAATTTACCAGAAATGTCTTCTGGTGACCAAACTGAACCAGTACTACAAGAAATACCTTCATATGAAGAATTTCATGATGCAAATCGTGATTTAAATGAATCAGATGAAGATGTTGAAGTAGTCTATGAAGAACCTCCTCCTGAAGCAACTTCAGAGGAGACTCAACTGAATTCTTGCACTGATATTGTTGTCAGTAACAATCCTGGTCAGTACTCCAGATGGACAAAAGCTCACCCTATTGATCAGATCTTAGGTGACTCCAGTCGTGGTGTTCAGACCAGAAGAGCCTCCAGTAATCAATGCTTATACGTCAGTTTTCTATCTTTGATAGAACCTAAGAAGATTGACGAGGCTCTGGAAGATCCAAACTGGGTGACTGCTATGCAAGAAGAGCTTCACCAGTTTGAAAGGAACAAAGTATGGTATCTGGTTCCTTTCCCAGTTGGAAAGAAAGAACCAATTGGAACAAGATGGGTCTTCAGAAACAAAGTAGATGAAGATGGCCACGTAATAAGAAACAAGGCCAGACTGGTAGCACAAGGCTACTGCCAGTCAGATGTCGACTTTGATGAATCTTTTGCTCCAGTGGCTAGACTTGAAGCGATCAGAATTTTCTTAGCATTCGCTGCTAATCATCAGTTCAAGGTCTACCAGATGGACGTAAAGAGTGCTTTCTTGAATGGGAAGCTTGAAGAAGAAGTTTACGTCAGACAACCTCCAGGTTTCATTGATGACAAGCATCCACATTGGGTATATCGTCTGGACAAAGCGCTATATGGCCTCAGACAAGCCCCACGTGCCTGGTATGATACTCTGACTAAACATTTGTTGAAAAATGGTTTTAAACGAGGTGCAATTGACAATACCTTATTCATTCTTCATGAGAAAGGTAATCTGTTAATGGTACAAATTTATGTTGATGATATAATTTTTGGTCTACTGATGAAAACATGTGCAAGAAATTTTCTAAAATCATGTCCACTGAATATGAAATGAGTTTGATGGGTGAATTAACATATTTTCTTGGACTCCAGATTAAACAAAACAAAGATGGAATTTTTATTAATCAGGAAAAATATGTTAGAGATCTTTTAAAGAAATTCGATATGAATTCTTCACCATCTAAACCAACTCCAATTTCTTACCATCTAAACCAACTCCAATTTCTGCACCACTGACACTGGACTCGGATCCAGATGGCAACCAGTGAACACCACTGTCTATAGAGGCATGGTTGGTTCACTGATGTATTTAACGGCCAGTAGACCAGATATTATGTTTTCAACATGTTTATGTGCCAGATATCAGTCTAATCCAAAGGAATCTCATATGCTTGCTGTAAAGCGCATACTGAAGTACCTTAAAGGTGTCCCCAGTCTAGGTCTTTGGTACCCCAAAGGCTCAGGCATGGATCTAATGGGTTATTCAGATTCAGATCATGCAGGTTGTAAGATAGATAGGAAATCCACAACTGGTGGATGTCATTTCCTAGGTGGCAAACTGGTCAGCTGGACCAGTAAGAAGCAAACTTCAGTTTCATTATCCACTGCTGAAGCTGAATACGTGTCTGCAGCCAGTTGTTGTGCTCAGATACTCTGGATGAAGAACCAGTTGCTTGATTATGGTATTAAATATTCAAAAACTCCAATCTTTTGTGATAATACCAGTGCCATCGCTATCTCCAACAATCCAGTCATGCACTCCAGAACCAAACACATCGATCTAAGGTACCATTTCATTCGCGATCATATTATGAAAAACAACATTGAACTCCATTTTATTCCCACTGACAAACAACTCGCTGACATTTTTACCAAACCACTGGATGTAAAAACTTTTGAATATCTTGTTGGTGAGTTGGGAATGTTAAACCCTTAAATCTGGAACCTTGGTATTGAACGTCATTGTGTACTACTAAGGATCTTTGATTTAAAGATTCAAAAATTTATTTCTGGATCAACATTCCAGGGAAGACTTGAAAAATATTTTCTCTTAAAAATGTTTAAGTTCAGGGGGAATTAATTTTCTCACTGGACAAATTCTTTAGAAAATATTACTGGTGCTTTGTAAATATGTCCCTCTCACTGGTAACTGGACAAGTTGAAGTGCGTGTTTGAGTTGACTTTTGTCTCCTTGTAAATGTGTCCCTCTCATTTGTCTGTATTAGTTGATGTGCAAGTTTAAGGTTTCCAGTCTTTCAAAAATGGTTTTCACTGGTACTTTACTGGAGTGTCCCTCCAGTGTACCATCAGTACATGTTCACTGGACTAATCCACCAGTGATACTGGACGGTCCTGTCAACCTCCAGATGCACTGAAATATGTCATAATATTTTCAAAATACTTGATCTTTGTATGTGCCACGTAAGCAAACTTTTTCAAAGATATTTATCTTATAAATCCTACGTGGCATGTAAATTTTTCAAACGCAATGATGGTCTTTTTACTTTGGGAAAACAAAAAGTACAAGTTGTTACTGTTTTGTGGACTGTAAACCGTCATGCATTTATGTGTGATGTGATGTAATTAATGCGGATCTCAGAACACGATCAAAAATGTATTTGATAATTTCAAATTAATCGTTTGAGTTCCACATTCTCTATCTATATATACCCACTTTCACTTTCAATTTCATTTACTTCGAACATTTACTCCCAAATCTTAAAATTCCTTCATTAATTTCTTTCTTCATTCATTTTTCCAATCATAATACTCTCATATTAACTTCATTCATTAAATTCTTCATAAAACCTTAAATATTCATTCAATTTCATCTTTCATCTATAATCAAATGGCACCTAGACAATCAAACTCACCCAAGAATCTTCTATCTGCTGAATATGCTCCGGCTGCAGATGTCGTTAAAGCACCTCATATCACTCTTGAAGCAAAGGCTATAAGAATGAATATGAATAACTGGATGGCAAAACTCTCACTATCCAGTGTCCATGATCCACAATCAATCATTGGGAGATTAAATACCTTTTTTTCTCTCATGTCCACTATATGGTGCTTTAACAATAAATCCAGAAAAGATGTATCACGATTATTTGTGTGAATTCTGGTACACAGCCGAATATAATGAAGCGAATTCATCTATTGAATATTCTCTTGAGCAAGGGACCAGACCCTTGGCTTTTATAGTAGATTCTCTCAGAGCAGCTCTTCAATTAGGCTATCTGGATGAGAATGAGTTAGCAATACCACTCCCTACTGGTATCAACTTCAGAGAGGTATGCAGATTGATGGGGCATACAGAGATAGTGGATGAGCATGGTCAGTTACTAAGAAAAGGAACAATTTATATGAGCAGACTGACGGATTCGTGGAGATATTTCTTCACACACATTGTAGAGTGCCTTGGAGGTAGTTCTGGAGGGTTAGACCAGATCAATCAAACCCACCTCCAGATTGCCTACTGTTTGTGGTTTGGGCTAAGGGTTGATTTTGCCCAGATATTATTTGACGATCTGGTAGAGCGTTTAAAGGTAAAAGGTAGAAAGCCCTTTGTACCATACATTCGTTTTCTTTCAATCATATTTAAGAACGTTCTTGGAGCCCAGTACGACTTTGAAACCACTCATTTTTCTATGAGTGAGTACATGAGAGATCTGACCAACTTAAGGTCCAGAGATGGTGAGGTGGATATTCCTCAAGCAATGTTGTCACTTCAAAGAATAGAAGAGAATGTGGTACCAGGCAGGGTCCAAGTTGTTGAAGTACCTGCTGGTAGCGAAGATGTTGAAATTGTTGAATTGGTTCAACCTATTCGACAAGTGGCTCCAGTTGGTGGACCAGAAAATGTTGAGTCCTCCAGACAACCAAGAACTTCCAGGCGTCTGATGAGAGGTGGAGTCCAGGTAAATCCATCAACCCATCCTGGTGATATAATGAATATAGATGGGTCTCCTATTTTTGAAGAGGAGAATATTGATTCTACTGTACAATTTGAACAGAGAGTGGACACTGAAGTCCAGGCTGTTGTACAAGATGTGGCTCAAGCTGGTGAGCAAGTTGTTCAGACTGAAGAACAAGCATCTGGCGAACAAGAAGCCCAGATTGATCTCAATGTTGATGTTGGTGAACAAGTTGATATTGCTGGTGCATCGTTTTGGGATGAGGCTGACTCTCCTATGTCTGGAGGTCAGAATTTTGATGTAAATATGGACTTTTTGGGTGAAGAAAATGTACAAATTGAAAGTTCACCAGAAATGCCACCACCTCCTCCAGAAACCAAAATGCCAACACCTCCACCAGAAATACCAACTCCTACACCAGAAATGCCACCACCAGAACCTAGAATGCCACCACCACCACCATCAATTCCTCAATCAACTCCATACTTCACACCATTTATTCAACCAACACAAACTCAATCACCACCAGTTGAAGCCCCAGTAAACCCAACAGAACAAAGTGTGCCAGTCTCAAATGTTGAAACTGAAGAGGACTGGGCACAAGTACCTATGATGACCAGATTGACTTCTCATCTGGAACAACCCTCTGGTCTCTTCACTTCCTCTTCAACCGAGGTCCAAGGCCTTCTTAGTAAGGTGGCGGACCTGGAGAGATCACTCCAGTCATCTTCCCAGGTTATTTCTGACTTCAAATCAATATTGTCAAACAATTTAGCGTCAGAAATGAACCTTTTTGCTGGGAATGAGAAGTTGGTTTTTGATAAGTTAGATGAGCTGGTACTGGCCACCAATCGCAATTCTGAAAACATTAAAGTGGCAGTCCAGAGTTTGGAAACAAAACTGGTAAGTTCTGTGGAAACTGCAGTGGAAAGTAAGGTTGTTCGTCCACTGGCAGGTCTTAAAGAAAAGGTTGAGCAGCTGGTTACAAGGGTAAGCTCTCTGGAGAGTAGGCCCACACTGGACCAGAGTGCAGTTGTTCGCACTATCAGTGAAGAATGTACAAGAAGGTTCAGAAACGATATGCTAAAGGAATTATGTGAAGAAGTTTCTGGAACCATTCTTCGTAGTATTTATGATGGGGTGTTACCTCAAGTGGAAAAGCTCCTGGATGAGAAGTTTCCACAACACTTGCTTTCATCTGTTGATAATGTTCAGAAAGAAGTGCTGGCAATCAAGACTGGTATGACTGCTTCCTTGCCAGAACAAGGAAGAACCTTTGGTTCACTGGACAGGCACATGATGGAAGAATTGTGGAATGATCTGAAGTCCAGGACTAGAGATCAATCCAAGGGGGAAAAATTGTCAATTCCATCATTTGGTGTCCAAGAAAGTTTAAGGAAGAGAAAAGAAGAGGTTGTAAGGGCAGTCGCTACTGAAAGCGTTGTTCAGAGAAGACAAGTGACTGGTACTGATGCCAGTGCACGTATAGCCCAGAGAGCACTTGGCACTGAAGCCATTGTGCAGACTGAAGAAGAGGTTACTGGTACTGAAGCCAGTGAACCCCAGTTTGAAACCTTCCCAGACATTCCTTCTACATTGAAATCTGTTAAAGGAAAAGAAAAGGTTGTGCCTGGTGAAGAAGAAGAACAGACTGAAGATGTTGACAATGAAACATCTAGGAAGTTACAACAACAGTGCATTATGATTGAAATATTCAAGAATAATCAAAGAGATGAACTGCTGGCCCATCATAGGGATATGGCAACAATGGGTACTCTAGACTCCTACAACGCTGGCAGGTTAGGCGTAAATATTGAAGTTTTCAAAAGGATGAAAGATGACCCAAGAGTTCATCAGTGTCTTGATGCACTGAATGATGTTCATATACGCTCGTTCTATGCTGAAGAAGAACAGGTATATGACTCATTGATATATGGTGTTACAATTCCAGAGTTGATCAGACAAAGAAAGGAGGAGCTGGTAAGCCTCCAGAAAAAGATTAGAAGAAATGCTGGTGCTCTGGAGTTGGAATACAGGAAAAGGATAACTGGTCTACCAAAGCTTACTGCCAAGCAACTGAAAGCAATAAAAGATGGTGATCTTAGCACCTTTATTCCTCTGGATACTACTCTCAGAATTAATCAACATCACCAGTCCACTGAAGGACAACAGAGTGGTGTATCCAGGGATACTGAAGATATGGTACAGTTGGCTAAGCAGAGGGCTAAATATGATGAAATGATGAATTTCAGGGCCAATGCAAGAAAGATTGTAAATGCTGAAATCAAATTGGCTGAAATTCATCAAGGGATGACCAGGTTCAATGTGAAGTTGACCAGAGAGGGTAACTTTACAGATGAAAGGAAGGATACGTCAGTCCAAGCTTTTGGATGGACTGAACTAAAGGAGATTGGGTTGACTTTTAAAGGTAAGACTGATCTCTCTCCAGATGTGAAGGCCTTTATGAAGAGGATTGAGAAGGTCTGGAAGAGAATTCAACAAATGGAAGCTGTGTTGGGTCTGAGACCACCAGTGTCTGTTCCATCATCTCCATCTCCAAAGAGGAAGGCTACTGAAGATACACCAGAAAGGACATCAAGAAGAAGGGCCTGAATCTTATATCATTGTACTTATTGTAATTAAATGTCTTATGAAAGTTGTAATTATTTTCCTTTTTGGTGAAAGTAATAATAGTTGCAATTTTTTATTTTTCATAAGTAAATGACCAGATTTAGTCTAAGTTAGAACTTAAAAGATGAAACTGAAAACACTCATGATCTATAAAGTGTTTTCCAGTAACTTAGATTTTTTAGACTTAAATCGACCAAGTGTTTTCCAGACATACAAATTTGTATATCTATAAGTCTGAAAACACTTGCATTATTTCTAAACAAATAGGGGGAATTTGTTAGGTCCAGATTTAGTCCAGACTTACTGGACTGGCTCCAGACTGGACTACTGGAACCTTATTTAGGTTTGTTAAGAAAACTGTTTTGCTGGTCTCGCTCCAGACCCGACTACTGGAGCCTCACTTGAAGATCTGACCAGAAAACGTTTTACTACTGGACCTACTCCAGACTTGGAATCTGGAGTCCCTCTGAAGATTTGTCCAGAAATAATTGAAGACTAGTGAGCATTACTTGTATAGGTAATCTGGAGCATTCTCCAGATTAGCTCACTGAAGACTTCACCCCAGTCCAGATCTACTCTACTGAAGACATTCTGACTGAAGTCAAAGACTGAAGTCTGAAGGAAGAAGACTTACAAATGGAGGAGTCCACTGGAAAGTCTTACCAGATCTGCACACTGGAGGATTGTTAGGGTTCTAGATCCTGCAAGTCTGAACACTAATATCGAGGATTGACTTTTGCCTTTAACACACTTTCCAAAGAACAATCCACTTGTTCTTTAACAAAGTATACGTGTGTTAAGGTGGTTGGATAAAAGGATACACTTGCACTTGATGTGACTTTATCCTTATTCCTTATCCATTACATTTAATGTTCTTGTCGGATCATTAAATGTATGCCAACCATATTTGTACGGCACAAATTCACTGGTGAATTTGTTGCCTATAAATACAAAGTCATTTCCTTGACAAAAATACTTTTAAGCATTCCTTTGCATTTAAGTGAATTTGTCCAAATACTCTCGATCTTAAACAGGGATACTTCACAACTTTAAGTATCTCGATCCTAAAGAGCTATTTGACAAATATAGATCATATTGTAACTCATAGGTTGTTAGGATACACACTTAATTGTGTTATCTTGATTCCGCAACAATCTTGTATTTTATTTAAACATCAATAAATGAAATACCAATGAAACATACATAATGGTCCACTTTATTTGTTTATTGCTTTAAGTCTTGTATTACTTTGTTTATATATCTTGCATCTTTATTTACAAGTAATACTAGTCCAAATCTAGTGATTATTAGACTTGTTGTATTTTACACTTTCATTGGTAAACCATCTCGAAGTTAAAGGGACTCACACTTATACTCAAGAGGTTCTTAGGCCTCATACAACAATAGCCCCTACTTAGGCTTAACGCCAAATCGATTACCACATACGAAATCCACCATCATATGGTAATCGACCCGACGCATACATAAAGGTATGCAAGAATACTCACCTCCTTCGTGACTCGAATATCCGGACAAGATTCGGTATTTTAAGCAATTACCCAACGAAACTTGGTATGAAGCATGGTTAAGGATTAGAGAAGTAGTTGATAAATTAGGCGTGGAGGGACTTTTTGTTTGTGAACTTGTTACGTTTTATTTGCGTGGGCTAGATGACGAAACATACGAAATTCTAAGCGAGGAATTTTTAGGGATGAATACGGATGGAGTATTTGATTATTTGGAAGAATTTGTTCAATATGAGGAATTGGTGTATTTGCCCAAAAATAAAACAATATGGCAAGAAGTGTATCAGGCTTCAGAAGAGAATGAAACAAGGAAAGCTTATGATCAGTTGGAAAACGAATCACAAACCCAACCTCTGGGCGAAATGGGCGACCGCACTGAGCATCAAAAATCGAGGGGCAACAAGTCTTCGGTTCAAGCTATAATATACTAGGTTCATTTAGGCGTCAAAATGATGTTATAATAGGTTTATCTAGGCATAAAAGTTATTATATATTAACGATGGAAGCCAAATCTAAGAAAACAAGATCTTCATTCGGTTTTAATGGCGAATTCCGATCTCGGCGAGTTGCAGTGAAGGGACATGGAAGATGAAGATTCATTATTTATTTTAGTTTTCCATATGCCCCCTTTACTTTCAACACTTCTCATAAATGTACATATTTTAACTTCCATTACACCCCCTAACTTTCAAAAACTTTAAAAAAAAACTGTCCAATTTAACCTTGACTTTTAGACACTTTGTTGTTTCAATAAACTAATACGAGTAATAAATTTAGTTATTGATTTCTAATTTTTGTTATGATTATTCTACTAAGATTATAAAAACATTGTTGGTTATACTTATTTGTATGAGAAATAAATTTAAATTATTGAAAAGATATTTTATAGAAACATTTTTTTAATTCATTTTTTGTGGCAGAGATATAAATCTTTAAGTTATTTGGCTACAAAATCTTGATAGGAGTATCAGGCTTCTTCAGAAGAGAATGAAACAAGGAAAATGATCAGTTGGAAAACGAATCACAAACTCAGCCTCCTGAAAGTCAAGAATATCAAGAGATACAGGATTCCATTCAAATCCTGAACACCGAATATATGGAGGAACCATATTTGTCTCTTTCGCAATCTGACCTTGGTAACGTGATAATGGAAGAGTTTAAAGAAGAATTTATGGAACCGGGCGATGGTGTGAGTAAGATAGTAGCAAAAGAGCCAGAATCATATCCACAACCTTTCATGAGAGTTGATTTGAAAGAAGATGATTATCAGTTTACTCATTTGGAACCAAATGAACTACCACTCATTAGCAATGAGCCAGTGATTAAAGTTGTTGATGTGGAGTTTAGTTCCTCATTTCTAGGTAAGGTATGTGATGTTTCTTATGATTATACAAATGTTGCTAACTATATCTTGCAGGATTTGGAGGATAAAGTCATAATCGACTTGGATGAGGAGGTAGTAACTGGTCCAACAAAGAGGATTGAGCTTGTACACACCATAACGGATGTATTACCCCCAGTTCAAGCATGTATTAAACTGGTGAGCAAAAAGAGGAAGCTAGAGGGAGCATCGACTACTTTCCTCATTGATAAGTGCTTAATTGTCTCTCAAGAGAGTCGTTTTTACACTTCAGGTAACCCAGTATTGTTTGAGAATAATAAATGGATGAACTGGGTAGAAATTATAGATTTAGAAATGGATGTGATAGATCATGTGAATGGAGATTTTGAAAAGGTGGATTTTAAGGAATGGGTAATGATAAAAGTTAAGTTCACAAATTTTTCACCTTACTCGTGTAGGCCACCAGACTTTTTATGTGTAGGTGATGTTAACAATTGGATTATGACGAAGGTGAAAGGTAACAGTTTATCACCGTTTAAGGGTAGACCGCCTAACACTTTAAGTGTGGGGGCGGCGGAGACCCCACCATGGTAAATCTTTGGGGGAGGAGTCTAGCTAACGACTCATTAATAAATTAAGCGCTTTCAATTTTGTTATTTATATTTTATTTTTGCATTTTTTTTCTTTTTGTTTGTGTTTTTGAATAAACTCTTGATGATGGTTGTTTGATTTGATTGGTATTTTGGTATGTGTTAATGTGTTTATTCATGCTTAATAGCAAGTTGGTTGTCATATGCATATGCTGGCAGTAAGTTCAGCGACATATTTTATTGGCATCATTCAAGCATAGAACACACTACACCCGACAAGTTTTTCTTGTTCTTTATTTTGCTTTTGTTTACTTTCCCCTATTTCCCATAGTTTGCCTTAGTTCATTGGACATTGAGGGCATTGTCCAACTCAAGTGTGGAGGGGTGGTAAATAGGAAAAAGTCGGGTATTTTAGTGGAATTTTAAACTTTTGCATGCTTGTCCTTGTAGTTAATTGCTTTTGTCACATACATTTAATGATATTAGTAAGCAATTTGACTACACCTTTGGTACAAAGTTTAATTGGTGGAATGTGTCTTGAATGATTAATTAGGCAATCCCTTCTGGATTAATAACATGACTAGCACAGTTATAGCCCAAAACACCAAATATGTGAGGATTCATTTTCATTTCATATATAGTGTTGGATAATCAAGTTCATGGATAGATTACTACTTATGTTGTTAATTTATAAAATGCAGAATAAGGACTGCTGGTGTTGATTATGCTTAAAGATAAGGACTGAAGCTGTACAAATGGAATCTTGAAGTTCTGGAGCAGAAATAGAAAGATAGGAGAAGAGGAGGGACTGAAGTGAAACATGCAGATATATATATACAACCCTTTATCAGATTTAGGGTTAATCAACACACACACATTCATATATTCGATTTATTTTCTCTCAAAATCATTCATATATAATCTGTTATATATATCATATCGATATATATTTTTCTGTATATAATCATCATCCTGATGGTTATTTCGATTTGGTTGTAATAATAATTTGTTCTATATTCATAATAATCATTCTTCTGCTTTAATTTTAGTGTTGGTTTGATATAAATCTTGTGAGTGAAAGGGTTTTTTACATGGTATCAGAGCTAATCGGTGGTTATTGATTCAATTAATTGTTCGATCTAATCAGATCTAGGGCGTATTCCTCTTCGGAACCCTATATTTTATTTTAGGGTTTGTTCATCTGGTAAAAGTTAGGGTTTCTTCTGGAAATCTCGATCTAAGTTCTTCCGCTGTGTTTCTGGTTGTTTTGCCTAATTTTTTAATTAAAAAAAATTAGGGTTTTCTGGTTTTGATTTCAGATCCTGATTACTTCTCTTGACTAAGTGAATCAAGAGAAGGATTAGGGTTCCTCTACCATCGGCTTAATAGCACTGTATTGTATTCTTCTCCCTTTCTATTCTATTATTTGTTTGGTTCTGCTTATATTTTCTTCTCAAACAAATTATATATATATATATATAATATTATATAGTAATATATATATTATATATATATATATATATATATATATATATATATATCAAAATTTCTTTATCTTCAATCTCGTAAAAACATTCGTGTTAATACTTGACCTGCCTTCATACGAGAGGTTAGGAATCCTGTCACTGACACGTTTGTGAGGTTAAGATCTATTTTCTGCACTGTTTTTTATTTGAGAAGAAGATATTTGTGATATTTTTTGTGTTTAGTTGTTATTATCTGAATTTTCTGTGTGTGTTTAAATCTATCTTATCTGTTTCTTATTTGCTACTTGGAAGTATTATTTGTTATTTCTGATTTTTGTTCTTATTTGCAATGGATGCTAATAATAATAATAATGATAATAATAATAATAATAACAACAACAACAATAATGGTGAAGATGCTCATTCTGAACATTCTGATTTCCTTAATTTCCTTAATGAGCCTGAAACTAAAATTAGCAAATTGGATTTTGGTGATCCTTTGTATCTGCATGCTAGTGATACTACCAGTACACCTTTGATTGGTTTTAAGTTGCTTGGAACTGAAAATTATAAAGTGTGGGCTTGTGCAATTGAATTAGCTTTGGAAACTAAGAATAAAACAGGTTTTATTGATGGTACTTGTATTAAAAATGTGGATAACCCTGTATTAGCCAAACAATGGGATAGATGTAATGTTGTGGTTCTAAACTGGATTTTAGGCTGTGTTTCACAAGAGCTATATTTAGGGCAAATTTATTCTAAAAATGCTTGTGTTGTTTGGCAAGAACTTAAGGATACCTATGATAAAGTTGATGGATCTGTCACTTTTAACTTGTATCAAAAGATTAATTGTCTTACTCAAAATGGTTCTTCTCTGTCTGATTATTATCATAAACTTTCTGCATTGTGGAAACAATTTGATGCTATGATTCATTTACCTGCTTGTTCTTGTGCTGCTGCAAGTGAAATTCAAAAACATGCTGATCTTATGAAGTTAATGCAATTTTTAATGGGATTAGATGATGTTTATGTGTCTGTTAGATCTAACATTCTTATGAGAGATCCTTTACCTACTGTTAAAACTGCTTACAATATTTGTTCTAGAGAAGAATCTCATAGAGGGGGGATGGGTGATAAATCTGTTCCTTCTTCTTCTGCTTTCATTGCTAAGTCAAATTTTAATAGAAATACTGGTTTTAAAGGAAATAAAAATTCTTTTGATAACAAGAAAACTTTTGATAATAACTTTGAGTCAAGAAAAACTTTTGATCCAAATCAAAGACTTTTAAGACCTCCTAATCCTAATCTACATTGTACTCATTGTAATAAGATTGGTCATACTGTTGACAGGTGCTTTATTCTTAAAAACAAAAGTTCTTCAAATCAGTTTAATAATGGGAGATTCTCAAATAATAATGTCAATGTTGATAAATCTGATTCTGGTCATAAATCTTATGATAATTCTGGTTCAGTGTCTTCTTCTTCTAATGTTCTTACTTCTGACCAAGTGGCTAGGCTGCTTAGTTTGTTAGACACCAAATCTGGACCTTCTTCTAGTCTGCAAGCCAATATGGCAGGTATGTCTATGTGTAGCAATTCTTGGTTTTTAAGTTGCAACAGTTTTTTGTTTAATGCTATAATTAAATGGATCATTGATAGTGGTGCAAATCAATATATGACTATGTCTGCTAAGAATCTTACTAATGTGGTTGATATTTCTGACTTACAATTAAAAATTGGTCATCCTAATGGTACATGTGCTACTGTGAAACAAATTGGAAATCTTCATCTCAAAAATGGCATTGTTTTGTTTGATGTTTTAGTTGTGCCTGAATATAATGTGAATTTAATGTCTGTTCATAAGCTTGTTAGGGACAATAATTTGTTCATAGGGTTTGATCCTAGTACTTGTTATATTCAGGATTCACTTCAAAAGAATGTTCTGGGGACTGGTAGTGAGCAGGGTGGTTTATATGTTTATGATGATCTTCCTCTTCCTTCTTCTTCTGTTATGTGCAATTCTGCTTCTCTTCCTTGTGAGTCTAAACTTTTGTGGCACATGAGACTTGGTCATCCTGCTGATCAAGCCTTGTCTGTTTTTTCTAAAAAACTTAATCTTCCTTCTAAAGTCATTGGACCTTGTGATGTTTGCCATAAGGCTAAACAAACTAGAGAACCTTTTCCTTTAAGTGAACATAAAACTTTTGGTTTGGGTGATTTACTTCATCTGGATGTATGGGGTCCATACAAAGTTACCAGTAAAGAAGGATTTAAATATTTCTTAACTATTGTTGATGATTTCACTAGAGCAGTTTGGACTTTTATGTTAAAAACAAAAATTGAAGTGTTTGAGTATGTCAAACAGTTTTTAGAATTATTGCATACTCAGTTTAATGTTAAAGTAAAAATTATAAGAAGTGACAATGGAACAGAGTTTTTAAATAAACAAATGGCTTTTCTTTTTACTTCAAAGGGAATTGTTCACCAGACTTCTCATTCTTATACTCCTCAACAGAATGGTATTGCAGAAAGGAAACATAGACACCTTCTAAATGTGGCTAGGTCTCTTATGTTTCAGGGGGAATTCCTTTATATCTTTGGAGTGATTGTGTGCTTACTGCTACCTACTTAATTAATAGAACACCTTCCTCTATTCTTAAAGGTAAAACACCTTATGAAAAAGTGTATGGAACTGAACCTTCTTTAAATCACTTAAGAGTTTTTGGTTGTTTATGCTTTGCTACTAAACTTAATATGTCTGATAAATTTGAGTCAAGAGCTGAAAAATGTGTCTTAATTGGTTATTCTAATAATAAAAAAGGCTATAAACTTTATAGTCTTGAGTCAAGGTCTTATGTGTATTCTAGAGATGTTAGGTTCTATGAAAATGTGTTTCCTTTTACAATGAATAAAGAGATGTTTAAAATGCAGTCTGAGTCTATAAACCAATTAAATTTTTTTGATATGTTTGATACACTTATTCATAAGGAAAATGATTTCATGCCCAATGATGAAGAGGAAGACAGTGGTAATGATCTTAACATTGGAGGTGAGCTCCCACATTTTAACAGTCCAAATGAATCCATTCAAGAACAGTGGATTGACAATTCTCCTGGCAGCTCCTCTAGAGTTACTGAGAATTCTGTTGATCATAATCTGTCAGATGGTTCAAATGAGAATGTTGAACATGTGGTTGAGCCTGCAATCATGTTACAAGATTTGAATAATGAAATTCAACCTGAGGGCAATAATCCTAATTTAAATGAAAATGCTCTTAGAAGAACTTCTAGGCAGTCTGTTTTGTCTCAAAGATTACAAGATTTTGAAATTCAAGGGAAAGTTAAATATCCTTTAAACAAAGTCATAAACTATTCTCATTTGACTTCTGAGCTACATTGTAAAGATTCTAATTGGATTAGTGCAATGAATGAAGAAATAGAAGCTTTAAATAGGAATAATACTTGGACTGTTACATCTTTACCTAAAAACAGAGAACCAATAGGGTGTAAGTGGATATACAAGATTAAATATAAAGCCAATGGTGAAATAGAAAGATATAAAGCTAGATTAGTAGCTAAAGGATATAGCCAGAAAGCTGGAATTGATTTTGATGAAACTTTTTCACCTGTGGTAAAAATGGTTACAGTTAGGTGTTTATTAACTGTTGCTGTTACTAAAAGTTGGCCTTTATATCAACTTGATGTTAATAATGCTTTTTTGTATGGTGACTTGAAAGAAGAAGTTTATATGAAAATGCCACAAGGGTATTCTAATAATAAAACTATGGTGTGCAAATTAAACAAATCATTATATGGTTTGAAACAGGCTCCTAGGCAATGGAATTCAAAGTTGTGTAGTGCTTTAACTGAATATGGGTTTATTCAAAGTAAATGTGACTATTCCTTGTTTACCAAAACTTGTAATGATAAATTTGTTGCATTATTGGTTTATGTGGATGATATTGTGTTAACTGGTAATTCTCAAGATGAAATAGATAAAGTGAAAGAATTTATGAATTCTAAATTTAGAATTAAGGATCTTGGAAAGTTAAAGTATTTTCTTGGTATTGAGGTTCTTGAAAATGATTCTGGTTTGTATTTGACTCAAAGGAAGTATTGTTTAGAATTGTTGAATGAGTTTGGACTTCTTGGGTGTAAACCCATTAATACTCCTCTTGAAATGAATATGACTATTAAGTTTGATTCATCCCCTTTACTTGATGATATTTCTGTGTATCAAAGGTTGATTGGGAAATTGATTTATTTGACTCTAACAAGACCTGACATTAGCTATTCAGTGCAATGTTTGTCTCAGTATATGCATTCTCCTACAAAGGAGCATTTTAATCTTGGACTTAGAGTTTTGAGGTATCTTAAAGGTGCACCAGGTAAGGGTTTGCACATTAAGAAAGGTAATAATCTTGATCTTGTGGGATATGTTGATTCTGATTGGGCTAGATGTCTTACAACCAGAAAATCTGTAACTGGCTTTACTATTTTTCTGGGCAATACTCTTGTATCTTGGAAAAGCAAGAAACAAAATACAGTGGCCAAGTCCTCTGCAGAAGCAGAGTATAGGGCTTTGGCATCTGTAACTTGTGAAAGTATTTGGCTTATGAACTTATTAAGTGATATTGGTATTAAGATTAGTCTTCCTGTAACATTGTTTTGTGATAGCAAAGCTGCTATACAAATAGCAGCTAATCCTGTGTTCCATGAAAGAACCAAGCACTTTGAAATTGATTTATATTTTGTAAGAGAAAAAGTTTGTGCAGGGGTAATTAAAATCAATAAGATACATTCTGATCTCAATATAGCAGATGTTTTTACCAAGAGTTTAAGTTCAAAGCAACATTATTTTCTTTGTGACAAATTGGGACTTATAGATATGTTCAAACCATGAACTGGAGGGGGGATGTTGGATAATCAAGTTCATGGATAGATTACTACTTATGTTGTTAATTTATAAAATGCAGAATAAGGACTGCTGGTGTTGATTATGCTTAAAGATAAGGACTGAAGCTGTACAAATGGAATCTTGAAGTTCTGGAGCAGAAATAGAAAGATAGGAGAAGAGGAGGGACTGAAGTGAAACATGCAGATATATATATACAACCCTTTATCAGATTTAGGGTTAATCAACACACACACATTCATATATTCGATTTATTTTCTCTCAAAATCATTCATATATAATCTGTTATATATATCATATCGATATATATTTTTCTGTATATAATCATCATCCTGATGGTTATTTCGATTTGGTTGTAATAATAATTTGTTCTATATTCATAATAATCATTCTTCTGCTTTAATTTTAGTGTTGGTTTGATATAAATCTTGTGAGTGAAAGGGGTTTTTTACACTAGACACATTTTTGTGCTAGAATTCTCTTTGCTATGAGTGTGCCGGTGATAACGTTGATTCTAGAACTTGTCTTGGTTGATCGTTTCGAGGCCGCAGTGAGATCACTTCGGTGATATAGGTATGACTAGATGATGAAGGGGCAAATTTAGGATTAAAACCTTTGTTCTTTGTATGTTCACCCCTTGTTTTGTAAACATTTGTTATGTGCATGTTTTGTTCATGTGCTTAGTAGCTAACTACACTGGTTAGTGAACCACCCTGTGAAACCCTTATGTTCATTTTTAAATCCACCCCAAATATACACCTATCCTAGCCATACCGATAGTCGAAGTCCAGGTGGGTCATTGGTTGCCTATGCTAGTGGATGGTTTGGGTTGTCCTATTGTGTCGGGTTGGTATATTCTCGGTTACTGAGAATAAATTGAGTTCGTCATGATTTTTGTTCAAGTCTAAATTATTCTGATTAGATTTCTACTACATGATTTGTCAATGTTTTGAATTTCCAAAAGAAATACCAATTAGGCAGGGTAAAAATAGTTCAAAAAAATGAAAAACAGAAAAAATAAAAAAAAAAAAGTAAAAAATGAAAAAAATGAGCTTGGACTGTCAGTTGGTATTTCCCACATTTTCGTCAAATCATTTTTGAAGTTGGTACACTTATTACACCAACATAAGCTTCATCATTTCTATTATTTATCAAGTTGATGTTGGTACATCTTTTTAAACCAACAAAAGGTTCTTCTATTGATATATTCTTTACATTTTGAGTTGGCATGATCGTTTAAGCCAACATGGTTCGTTATGGTTGATTGAGTCGTTTTGAATGTCATACACCACAATGGTGTCGGTTTTTATCGGTCTATTGAGGGGTATTGTCGAGATAACGTCTTTGGGTTTTTGGATAGATGGCAACTGATGACATGGGTTCTGTGGATTAGACTATTTTGTGAAAAACTTTGTTAATTGTTGTGTTATTTCATTTTAACACCAATTTATTTTCCCACATTGTTTTAGGCCATTTATGATATGTTTTATAGTCATTCGTACTCTATTTCGATGCTTTATGGTATGTTTTAACCAATTATTCCAAAAATTCCATACCCTTTGTTAATTACCCTGTTTAGCCTCAGAGTTCATTACAGCCCTTTAAAGACCTCTTCTGATAGTTGTCCTGGTGCTTACGCCACGTCGGTGCAGAAATGATTCTGGAACAAGCCTATGGTAAAAGATTATGCATCACGACTAGGCCTTGAGTGATTTATTCAATATTCAACCCCAGTAGTTTGTTAGTTGGAGTAGGATAGTTGAGATATCATTGTTTTGATTGATCAGTGCTTAGTCGTGTTATTGAGGCTTGTGAATCATTCAGGTATTGTCAAACATTTCAGTTTTCATTTAAGATTAAAACTGCTTAACCATTTTAATCATTTTCGTTCATTGATGGTTTAGCTTCTTTTTGATTATTGACATGTTTCTCAATGTTGGTGTACCAAAGGAATTATGGTTTTGAAATTTGGATTTGCTTGAGAACAAGCAATGCTTAAGTGTGGGGGGATTTGATGTGACTCAATATATACATATTTCCCACATTGTTTTAGGCCATTTATGTTATGTTTTATAGTCATTCGTACTTATTTCGATGCTTTATGGTATGTACGAGTGGTTTCAGGTCCATATTAGGTTTTATGGAAGAAAATGGCTAAATACGGTATAAGATGCGCTTGTGGATGTTTCCGGATGAATTCCGAGGATGTTAAGATGAAGAAAATTAAAGTTTCAAAGCCTAACTCCCGTTACAAACTGTTAACGGCCGTTAAGAAGATTTAGGGAGATGACATCGCTCTGTAACGGCAGTTACAGCTTCTATAACGGGAGTTACAAGCATGAAGTTAACGGGCGTTAGATGGAAGGACTAGAGTTGCACAAATCTGTTAGTTAGCCCGTGTAACGGCCGTTACACATCACTAACGGCCGTTAGTCGTTGTTACATATAAATACATTGCTTTGAACGGATTTTGAGCAACTTTTTGATCACTTAAAACCCTAAAACGATCACCATTCGTCTTTGGAGCCCTTTGAATGAGGTTTTTCACCCGAATCATCATCTTTGAAGATCAAAAACACGATTGGATTCGTCTCATCATTCCGTTTACGATTCTAGCACTTTGTTGGATTAATTTCTTCATTCGGTACAATATGATTTCAATAATTATCGATTGTTTTCATTATTTCATTATGAGTAGCTAATCGTTTCATCATCTACTGAGATGAAACGAGACATTATGTGACGGTTGCACTATTTTATTAATTCAATGTTGATTTCAATTATCGTTGTGTCGAGATCTTGATGAATTGATTCTTTATTAATTATTATTTTGATATTGGTGATATATATGTTCTTCGTTAGTGGTACTAGTTGAATATATATATGATTTCAATTGTTTATCTTTAATCAATTGTCGCTAGTTCATGGTATGATAGTGAATGTCAATTTAATAAAAGGAATCAACTTGTCAACGTGTTGATTAACGGTTGGTGGTACCACGTTGTCATCACATAGATACAATTGTTAATTCGATAATCAAACAAACTAGTTGGTTAGAGAAATTGTTTTAAGCATTGGTGGTACCGGCTTTTACAAAGGAACTGATTAATTAGGTGATTTAAATGATTTTACAAACGTTGGTGGTACCAGTTTGTGTCTTTATTTGGTCACGATTATCATTGTCAACTGAATTGAATTTGAGCTTAATCATGTGCAACCCGAACTGTTGTCGAGTGGATTCGAGGTAGATGACTTTTAATCTTTTTGTTTAAAACAAAAACTCTTTTCGATTAATTCTCCGGAATTACTAACTTGATTTCATTTCTTCAAACTAACTTTCTAAAGCAAAGTGACAACACGGTCACAACCCCCATTTACTTTGAATTGCATTATTTGAACAACTTCTCTAACAATAGTCCTTGTGTTCGATCTCGGATTTACCAAGTTAACTATATTGCATACGAACGGGTCCACTGCCCGCAAGTGTGTAGTAGTCAGTCGCTAGGTGATTTGTGTTATAAATTTTAAGACTCGATTTCACACATCATCTACACAAAGGACTATTACATGTAGCCTATGGCACCATCGTACCATATCTACATGCTCACCTTTGTACTTTAATGCATTACATGGATCCATATAAGCAATATCAACACAATCAAATGCCACATGCATATCATAACAATAAAGTGAGGTTCTTAGGCCTCATACTCAAGAGGTTCTTAGGCCTCATACTCAAGAGGTTCTTAGGCCTCATCAACAATAGCCCCTACTTAGGCTTAACGCCAAATCGATTACCACATACGAAATCCACCATCATATGGTAATCGACCCGACGCATACATAAAGGTATGCAAGAATACTCACCTCCTTCGCGACACAATCAAAAAATCAATATAACCGCAATGCATAAACAAGCTTTCAACCTATCATAACATCATAATTCGCATATAAGACAATATTCACACTCTTTGGCTAACTCAACTTAGCCATACTAACGATATTCACTAGTATTCCTAACCCATAATCATCTCATTTTGTCATTGAGTTGCTTTACTTTCAAAAACTCCATTTGGTGCAATAAATCACCATCATCATCATCATTTCATTTAACTAACAAGATCACCATTTTCATAGTTTGGGTTTTATTGCCATCACTCATATTTTCAATCAAATTATCATGCAACTCAATAACAACAATATTATATACAAGAATTTGGGAAAAATCATGCATAAACTTTGTAAGTCCCAACTTGTTAGATGGTACTACTGAAGACACCTCTATGTCGATGGTGGAGTTACTTTGCAATATACTTACTGAACTGGAGACGACCAGTTGCAGAGGTATATACCAAGTTCTAGATAGATTACTTATATAAAAGACAATAAGTAAAGAACAATGCAATAATACAAATAACTTGTAAACAATCTTGATGAGACAATATGTAGTTTTCAATGTGTAATTTATTTATTGATATTAAACAAATTACAAGGTTGATGCGGAACCAAGATAATACACGAATGTAAATATCCTAACAACCTATGAAATACAATTGATCTATACTCGGAATTTCTCTTCAACAATCGAAACACTTAAAGTAGTGAAATGTTCCTTTTAGCGGTTGAGAGAATATTGCACAAGTTCACCAAGAATATTGCAGGTTTGCAAAGTATGAAGTTATCCGTTTTTGTGAAGTAACTTGAATTCTTGGTTGTGCAATGACTTGTATTTATAGGCAAAGTTAACATTGGGATGTCAACTTTAGCCGTACAAATGTGGTTGGGAGCATTTAAGGAATAGCATTTAATTCCTTAAAAAGCATTGTAAAGTCGCATGTTAAAGTGACTTTACATAACCACCTTTATGTACCTTTTAATACTTAAATAATAAGATAAGGCTTATTATCCGGTAAAGGTACATAAAGTATACAAGTCAATTCCTCGTAATCAGTGTAAAGCTTTGTAAGGGCTTTCCACTGATGGTCTCCAGTTTGTAACTGACTAGAATGCCAACTGGGCTTCGCTGCCATGCCATTCTCTTTCTTCCATTTGTTGTCTTCGACTTCAACTGGAATGCTTCTTCAACTTGGTCAGTTCTCAACTGGAGGAAGTCTTCAGTTGCGTTAACTGTACGGTGCAACTGGACTTCAATATATTTCTCGACAAATCATCTTGGTCACAGTTTACTGGTCACCAGGTGCAACTGGTGACTGGCCAGTTCCAGGTGAACTGGTCCTAACAAATTCCCCCTATTTGTCTAGAAATATAATCTAAGTCTTTTCTAGTTCTTGTATCTATACAAGTGTGAACTATAGAGACTTGTTCGATTTAAATCTATTTAAGTTATCTAAGGCATTTTTATAGATCAATAAATGCCTTAGGTTTTTCTTTTATGTTTGTTAGATTTTAATCTTTTATCTACCTTGTGGTTACAAACTGGTAACTTCATTTATACAAGGAATGAACTTTACACAAGTTACAGAATGTAAAACAAATTACAAGAAGATAAAATGAAGAAGAACTTAAACAGATGGCCCTTCGCCAGTTCTCCTTCTCTTGGCAACTGTAGAAATGGGCTGTTTGTCTTCTGGATCAACATTTAGTCTCTCTTCAATATTTTCTTTAAACTTGAGCAGACTTTAAAGAACAAACATCCATCCTCTTTCAACCTTGTTCTTTTGTTGCTTGGCCCCCAACAAGTTTGCCATCTCCACCAGCTCCGAATAACCATATCCAGTAACATCAGGATTCTCAGTTTGCCTTAAGGGTCCATTAAGATGTTGAACCCCAACAGTGAAGTGTTTGGTACCTGGTTTGATGAAAACTTTCATATCAGTAATCTTACCAGGGTGATATCTCCGCTGTTGCACTTCAGATAAGTATTCTCTAGCTTCAGATTCATTGGCCAGTTTGATCTGGCCAGTGCTCATACTGTGCACTGCAGCTTTGATATCTTCACTTGAAGGTTCAGTTGTTTCTACCCAGGTTCTAAGGTCTGCATCTCTTGGCAGCAACTTAGGTTTACCTCTGGACTTGGGTGGATTCAACACTTGTTTGACCACTTTCTTTACCTGTTCAGCTCTTTTGAGAATTCCTTCAGTTCTCACTTCCTTGGCCTTATCCACTGTGATGTTTAGACATCTGGCATCATATTCAGCCTCATCCTCCTGATAATGTTTGTCAAGCTCAACCTCCAGTTGTTCTTTTAAGGCATTGATAATTCTGGGGTCAGCTTTAACTTTGGCATATTCTGCAAGTGTTATGCCCAGGAGACGCGCATCACTTATATCAAGTAGAGTTGGGGCTAAAGTTTTTCTATCATTAGCTTGATTAACCCTCATCTGTTTCTTTCTCTCCTTGATTGCGTCCCCAAGTCTTGCCAGTTGCCTACTAACATCATCTGACACTGGAGGCAGCTGATCAATGTTACCAGTTTCTAGCACACTGGCTTCAGTACCAGTTGCTTTTGTTTGTTCATCAGTGGCCAGCATAACTTCCTTTCCTTTATTCTTATTCCCCCTATCAACAACATCATCAAACTGTTCAATAACATGCTGCTGGTCATCACCTTCATCTGACCCAACAACAGTTCTTTCAACCAACTGTCTTGCACTCACTGGACCTGGCAGTCTTGGTGCAGGTGCAAGGATATTCCTTCGTTCCCTTTCCCCCTTGGCAGCATCGAGACCTGCACGAATAGCTGCCCAATCTTCATTACTGGAGGGCAAACGGGCTAGAGGCTGCCACGATTGCATATCCTTGCACTCTCTAAAAACAGTGCAAATCATCTGGAAGGATCTCCACAAGTGGTTAATTTCTTGAGACTGGGTCAAGACATTTGCAGCAGTTTGGTCCTGACCAGTCTTCAAGTCTTTCAACAGCTTTGAATCTTCATCTAAACCTTTAACCACTTGTTCCTTCACTTCAGCATCCTTCTTTTTCAAATAATCCACTTCAGTTACCAGTTTGTCAATGGATGAAGTGTGAGAAGCTAACTGGGTGTTTACAGCATTAACTGCACCCCTTAACTGTCTTACTTCAAGTGCCAGAGGCTCCAGATTAACTTGAGTAGTGGGGAGCTTAGCAATTTCAGCCATTACCTTCTTAACCAACTCATCTTCTCGACTTGCCAGTTTGTCATCAATCATCTGGCCAACTGAAGTGGCCACCTGCTGTCCAATTTCAACTACATTTAGGCCAGGTCTTTCAAACAACTCCTTGACCTGCCTCTCTATCTCCTTCAGATCAACCTCTGATGATCGAACAGTGTTACTCAATAGGTTGGAGATAGATGTATTGACATTGGAATGAGTTAAGTCAAAAGCTTCCTTCAACGATGTGGACAGATTGTTACAGCTGGTGACTAACTCATTCAACTTTTGAAATACCAAGTCCTCATTTGCAGCAAATTTGTTTATTCCCAAATCAACAACCTTCGAATTTGTGATTGTTTCCTTGTTGAATCTGGAAATGGACTTGGCATTCTGCTCAATTGTCTTATGAACACCCTCCACCCGTTTGATCAGGTTTTGGATGTCGGTTGAGAATGAGACAAATTGAGTTTCCAGTGACAAAGGATAAGTTGTCACTGGACCAGTAGCAGGTTGCACGAGATCAACTAGAGGAGGTAAAACAAAGGAAGCCTCTCCAGTTGTTCCAGTGGCAAAAGAAGGAAAAATTGGTAGTGAAAAAGAACGCTGAGGAATTTCAATGTGTTGGTCAGGCTGAGAATGCTCAGGTGTGACCAACGGCGGCGGTAGGGAGGTTTGCCTATTGCTAGGCACAAAAATTGATGGAGTTCTTTGTGGGGAAGTATTTGTGAGCGTATCTGTATGGAAAACTGAAACTTGTGGTTCTAGGGGTTGATCAGAGAAAGAAGGGAGTTGATCATGTACAGATGCATCAACCATTTCTTGATCATCTTGTGTTCCTTCCGAATCCGAAGATTCAAGATGGAACTCATCCTCATTTATGCCTAGATTCATAAATGATAGGGATGGCTGAACATCAAGTTCAGGCTCCTGATGACCAGTTCCAGTTACCTGGATGGTTTCATCAGTTGGAGGATCAGATGCCGAAGCATCTTCACCAGGGATAGACGTGATAGGAGTGGCTTCAGTTATGGTTGTTCTATCCTCAACCATAACTTGAGACGAACTGGAGGGTCCCTCATTATTTTGAGGCCCGCCCAGTTGTCTTTCTGATTCACTTTCCAAAGGTGCATCAGTTTTAGCAAATGCCAGTCGCATTTGCTCTGGAATTTCGACCTCTCCAGCTTCAGAAACAAGAGAGTCTAGATTCTTCATCAAATCTGGCCTTGTGAACGGTGAATCTGTATTTCTATACTCTTCATCGCCCAGAATTTGTTTGAAACATAGTGAAAGGAATCTTGAAAAGGGGATACACACACCCCTGGAGCCTTTCAGCTTTTGTACAAGACTCCTATACAAAATGTCAGCAAAATCCACCCTCAATCCATTCCACAAGCAGTAAGCCATCTCTGCTTGTGAGGAGTTGATCTGGTCAAGACCACCAGAACTCCCACCTAAACTTTCCACCAAGTGTACGAAGAAATACCTCCATGAAGGTGTAAGACCCTTCATGGTCATAGCACCCTTGGTCTTCAACACCCCATTGTCCAAACACTCCTTATGACCCATCTCAAGGAGTACTTGATG
>CM067167.1:259625083-259669135 GCA_034093135.1 Erigeron breviscapus
TCATCTATATTTGGGACTCACAATTGGTATCAGAGAAGCAAGGTTGAATTATATCAATTCTTTAACCTTTGATCTGCATAGATGGCTGACTTTCAATAAGAACGTCCTGACCCTAATAACACTACTCCACCCCCTATCATCAACAACAATATACCATCGCATAATATACACGTACACTTTCCAAATAATCCTGTTCCCAAGTTTGATGGGAACAGTGAAAACTTTCAAACATGGAAAGCATGCATGCTAAAGTATATTGCTGGTGTTGAAAGACATTTGCCCGATATCTTAAAAGAAGGACCCTTTGTCCCCATGAATGCTTCTACTGTTGTCAGAAATACCGATGGGACTCCTAGGCAGTCACCTAAGGAGAAGGATCATTGGTCTGAGGAAGATCATAGACTTGTAGACCTTGACACTAAGTTACAAAATAGTGATTTTATATGCAGTTCCTGAAACCCTTATGCCCACTCTTGTTTTACTTGAGAATTCCAAATTAATGTGGGAGGAACTAATGACACAGTTTGAAGGCACAAATGAGACAATTGTCACAAGAAAAGTTGCTCTAAACAAAAGATATGAGTCTTTCTTTGCTGTCCCTGGGGAAACTTTAACTCAAACTTACATCAGATTTACTAATCTGGTAAATCAACTGAAAGCCCTGGGTGTAACCAAAGATAAAGAAATTCTGTTGGAAAAATTTTGTGACATTTTACCTTCTAAATGGGAAAATTTAATCTTGGTCTTGAGACAAGGCAAAACTTTGCACAGTCACACTTTTGCTTCCCTTTATGGAGCCTTCAGATATACTGAAGAGAACAAAGCTGAGAGAGCTTTGGCTGAGCAGGATGCCAAGAATCATGTTTCTACCAGTTCTGGTATGATTCAGTATTCTGAACCACATAGTACTGCTCTACTATCTTCTGAGAGTGACATTTCTGACTCGATGAAGAAGATGGTTTCTGAAATGTTAAAAACTGGTGTCTCTGGTAATGTTACTCATGATTGTGATGAGGATGACAATGATGATCTGGTTGCCATGCTGGCTAAAACGTTCAATCGTTTTAAGGCCAAATCAAATCGATCTGGCAAACCTTTTGCTTCCAGCGCTTCTATTGACAAGTCTAATCTTGAATGCTTTAAATGTGGCAAGAAGGACATTTCATGAAGGAATGCAGATCTAGTCAACCATCATCATCACAATCTGCTCCTAACCATTCTATTTTTCAGAAATCTGATGACAGCTATAAGGCCAAGTACAAGAAGTTAAAGGCACATATGGCTCTTCTAGCACAAGACAACTCAAGCAACAGTTGTATGATTGCCAAAACTGAAAAATGGGAAGAATCTGATGAATCATCTGATGATGAAGAAGAAGTTAGGGACATGTGTTTCATGGCACAAGAAGATCAAGGTCATTTGGTCAAATCTGATGTCGAATCTGGTCGCTGGGTGGATATTGTAATGAAAAAGGTCAGTAATTTTGGCTTTGAAAATAATGAGGAACACAAACTGGACCTTTTGGTTCTTTTAGAGGCTGACATCTCTTTTGTTGAGACAGTGCGTTCAGAAAGCCTAAAAATGTTTGAAAATAATGCTTCTGAACTGAACGCCAGCCATGCCAGACTGAAAGAACTGAAAGATGTTCATTTGGCTCTAAAAAGTTATCAGTCTATGGTTGCAACTTTAGAATTGGAAAAGGAAGAATTAAAATCCATCCTTGAAAAAGAACAAGCAATTATTAAATCTTGGATTAAAGCACCAAGGCCAGATGCTGCAATTAAAAATACTTTTGCATCACAAAGAGCAGCATATGAGTCTGGTGATCTTCATTGGCATCCATAATCACTGATTTAGATGCACTTCCAAAGGAAATAAAGCCTGAAATCATTTTCCTAAAGTTGGCAAGCAGAAAACTGTAACTAATAAAGCCAGGAACAATCTGAGGGTAAATCTGAAACAGCTCAGACAACTGTTTCAGAAAGGAAGGCTAAATCCAAAAAAGCCATCCCCTCAGACTTCATCTAAGGTTCCTAAAGACCTAAAGAAGAAGAAAAATTTCTCCCCCACTGAGCCATCTACCTCAGATTCAGGTAAGGCTCAGGTGTCTAATGAAGAATCAATTTTGTTAAGGTTAGAAATTCAATTTCAACTATTGGCTAGACAAGTGCAGAGTTGTAATGCACGTTTAAAAAATGTTGAAACTCCTCCTCTTCAACCAAAACAAAATACCAAACCCTTTTCTAAGCAAATCAGCAGAAATCTGAAAAGAAAAAGGTTGAAAACCCCATCAAACCAACTATTTTTGTGTCATCTAAAATAATGACTGAAATCCCCTTTGATCCTTCTGTTCCTTATGAACCAAAGAAATCTGAGACTGCTAAGGGAGAGTCTAGTGAACCCATCCAAAGATGGGTTCCCAAAAAGAACTAATCTTTGTTTGTGTGCAGGGAGACCGAAAGAAGAATATATGGTTTCTGGACAGTGCTGCTGGCGAACCATGACTGGTTATCAGACCCTGCTAGAGGAATATAGGGTGCAAGAGGGGCCCTCAATAGTTTTTGGAAATGATGTAATGGAAAAACTGAGGGATATGGTGTGGTGAATAATGGTCAAGTCAAATTCACACGTGTTGCATATGTGAACGGTTTGAAATATAACCTTATCAGTGTCAGTCAACTGTGTGATGATGGCTTCAAGGTTTTATTTGATATTTCACAAGGCACCATATTCAACAGAGATGGAAACGTGGTACTGATTGCACCAAGGAAGGGAAACATTTATGTCATTGATATGAATCCTTCTACCTCTGAACAATGTTTCTATTCAAAGGCAGATGAAGACACAAACTGGCTGTGGCACAAGAGATTATCCCATCTGAACTTCAAGAACATCAATAAGTTGTCTAGAAAACAACTTGTTGATGGGATGCCCTCTATGTCTTTCAATAAAGACAAGCCATGTCCAGGTTGTGAAATGGGTAAGCAGAAAAGAGCTTCATTCAAGACCAAGCAAAGCTTTAGTATAACTGAACCTCTTCACATGCTTCACATGGACCTTTTTGGACCAGTGAATGTTCAGACCAGAGCAGGAAAGAAGTACACCCTTGTTATCGTTGATGAATATTCAAGATACTGTTGGGTGATTTTCCTCAGGTCCAAAAGTGAAGCTGCCGCTGAAATCATTGCTCTCATCAAACAAATTGAGCTCAAGCACAAGCGAAAAGTTTGTCAGCTCAGAAGTGACAATGGCACTGAATTCAGAAATGCTACTCTGGAGTCCTTCTGCACTGAAACTGGCATATCTTAGAACTTCTCCTCAGCTCACACACCAGAGCAGAATGGTGTTGTAGAAAGAAAGAATCGTACGCTGATTGAGCTGCTAGAAGTATGTTGAATGAATCTGGTCTTCCCAAGAATTTCTGGGCTGAAGCTGTTGCAACTGCCTGCTACACTCAGAACAGATCTGTTTATGTCAAAAGACACAAGAAGACCTCCTATGAAGTACTCAGAATAGAAAGCCTAATATTGGATACTTCCATGTATTTGGGTGTCCAGTATACATTCTGAATGATTCAAATCAGCTTGGAAAATTTGATGCAAAGGCTGATGAAGGATACTTCCTAGGATATTCATCAAATCGCAAAGCCTTTAGAGTCTTTAACAAGAGACTTGAAAAGGTTGATGAGTCAATTCATGTTACCTTTGATGAATCCAATTCTGCAATCTTTAAAAACTCCATTCCTGTACCACCCTCAGAAAGTCCAATAAGTTTTGGTGATTCTGATCCTATTGCTGAAACTGATCAGTCACCTGAACCTGCTTCTGAACATCTCCGTTCAGAACCAGTAATAAACAAGCCTAGCAACATTCCATTTTATCCTCCAGTTAGTTTCAAACTACCTTCTGAACTGACTATTGGATCAGATGTACATGCTGCTTCTCCTCTGATATCAGGCTCCACTGAGCAACCTCATTCTGAAGAATTTCATGATGCAAGTCATGATCTGCAGGAAGAAGAAGAAGCTGAAGATGTATTTTCTGAAGCTCCTCCTGAAGTTACTCAGAGAAGTTCTTGCACTGATATCATTGTTCATCCTGGTCAATACTCTAAATGGACAAAAGCACATCCAATCGAGCAAATTATTGGAGAGTCCAGTAAAGGGGTTCAGACCAGAAGAGCCATAAGCGATCAATGCTTAAACGTCAGCTTCTTATCTCTAATTGAACCCAAGAAGATTGACGAGGCTATGCAAGACCCAAGCTGGGTTGAGGCCATGCAAGATGAGCTCAACCAGTTTAAAAGAAACGATGTATGGGAACTCGTTCCTTGTCCCAGTAACCTGAAGAAGGAACCAATTGGGACAAGATGGGTCTTCAGAAACAAGATGGATGAAGATGGTCATATCATCAGAAACAAAGCAAGACTTGTTGCAAAAGGATATGCACAAGAAGAGGAAATAGATTTTGATGAAACTTTTGCACCAGTTGCTAGACTTGAAGCTATAAGAATATTCTTAGCTTTTGCAGCTCATCATCAGTTTAAAGTCTATCAAATGGATGTCAAAAGTGCATTCCTGAATGGAGAACTAGAAGAAGTCGTTTATGTGTATCAACCACCAGGATTCATCAATGAAGAAAAACCACATTGGGTGTACAGACTGAACAAAGACTTATATGGTCTGAGACAAGCACCCAGAGCCTGGTATGATACTCTTACTAAACACCTTCTTAAAAATGGTTTTAAACGTGGTGCAATTGATAACACTTTGTTCATATTGCATGATAAAAGTGATATCCTTTTAGTACAAATTTATGTTGATGATATTGTGTTGGTTCTACAAATGAGAAGATGTGTGAAAAATTTTCTAAAATCATGTTTTCTGAGTATGAAATGAGTATGATGGGTGAACTGACATATTTTCTGGGACTTCAAGTAAAACAAACTGAAGATGGTATTTTCATAAACCAAGAAAAATATGTCAGAGATTTACTAAAGAAATATCAATTTGATTCAGTCTCATCAAAAGATAAAAAAAAAAAAGTAAAACTAAAAATGGTATTTTCATAAACCAAGAAAAATATGTCAGAGATTTATTAAAGAAATATCAATTTGATTCAGTCTCATCAAAAGATACTCCTATTTCTGCTCCATTAACTTTGGATTCTGATCCACATGGAAAACCAGGTGGACCATACAAAATATCGTGGTATGGTTGGTCACTGATGTATTTAACTGCAAGTAGACCAGACATAATGTTTGCAACATGCCTTTGTGCTAGATTTCAGTCTGATCCCAGAGAAGCACATGCAAATGCTGTTAAAAGGATCTTCAGATACCTTAAAGGTGTCCCCAGACTGGGTCTTTGGTATCCCAAAGGCTCTAGTCTAGATCTAATGGGTTATTCAGATTCTGATCATGCAGGTTGTAAGATAGACAGGAAAAGTACCACAGGTGGGTGTCATTTCCTTGGTGGCAAATTAGTAAGCTGGACAGTAAGAAGCAGACTGCAGTATCACTATCCACTGCAAAAGCTGAGTATATTTCTGCAGCAAGTTGTTGTGCTCAGATTCTATGGATGAAAAACCAGCTGACTGATTATGGTGTTACTTACACAAAGACTCCAATCTTTGTGATAACACTAGTGCCATTGCCATATCTCACAATCCTGTGATGCACTCGAAAACCAAGCACATTGATCTCAGGTATCATTTCATTCGTGATCATATTCTGAAAGGAGATATTGAATTGCACTTTATTCCCACTGATAAGCAACTCGCTGACGTTTTTACAAAACCTTTAGATGTCAAAACCTTTAAACATCTAGTCAGTGAGTTGGGTATGTTAAATCCTTAGACTGGTAATCTTGTTTATGAACGCCTCAGTGACACTGATCTGGTTCACCAGTCTGAGCGATCCATGTAATTTTTGCTCGCCTAGCTATCGAACGCCTTTGTGATACTATCTTGGCACTTATTAATTCATGGATCACCTTCAGGGGGAATGTTAAATATTTTTCAAACTTTAAAATAAACCTTCATTTTTGAGGGGGAACTTTTTACTCAGAAAAATGTATTTAACTGAAGCACTTCAGAAAATCAAAAATATTTCAGTTGAATTTTATTAACTGAGATGGTTCAGATCTCTTTGGAACTGACCATGCTCAGAATTTGTTTAGTCATCACTGAAATACAACAATCTTTTCAAAATATTTTTGATACTTGGTCAATTGTGTGTACACGTGACCTACTGCATACTATGTTTTTAACTTACGTTGGTCATGCTTATGTGTCACACAAGTTGCGCCGTAAAAGGAAAAGAAATGAGTACTTTTTCTGAAAAAGTGTTGCAGGGTGGGGTCACTCAAACGTCTCTGCATTTAATGCGGACTTGACCCCAGAAATTGTTTTTAATTGGAAAATCACTTTGTATTCCATCTTAAATTCAAATTCCTTTTCATTCTTTCATTTACTTCGTTTTTCATTTACTTCGTTTTTCATTTACTTTCCAATCATCAATCTCTCTCATATTTACTCTCAAATTCCTTAACTCTTCATATTCCTTTCACTTTCATCTTTCGATTCTTAAAATGTCTAAATCATCATCTTCTTCGCAACACAAATCGCTCATAAATTTTGAATACACTCCATCAAATGATGTGAAAACATCTGCCACATGGCCAAAGAATTTCACTCCGTCTCAAATCCGATTTAACATGAGCAATTTCTTGGCTCAATTAAATGTGAAATCCAAAACTCTAATGGGAAGAATTAATAATTTTTGGGAGCAATCCCCTTTCCATTATGCTCTGACCGCTAATCCTCAAGCATTGTATCATCGATACTTGCTTGAATTCTGGTATACTGCTGTGGTGAGCAAAGATGAACAATCCATCTCCTTCACTCTTAATGAGGGCACCAAGCAGTGTGTTATCACTCTTGAGGGGTTCAGAAATTCCCTTCATCTGAACTACCTCAAACCTTCCCAGGTATATTTGCTAAACGACTCAAAGGAGTCAATTTAAGGGAGGTTCTAGTCGCCACCGGTCATGGCGATATGGAGGATGCTGATGGTAATCTGAAGACCTCCGGACACATATTTTTGTCTGGATTTGGCAATTGCTGGAGGTTCTTCTGGACCCAAATTGTGGAAAGTCTTGGTGGCAACCATGGAGGGTTGGACCAACTTTCATTACCCCAAGTTGAGATGGGGTATTATATTTGGAATGGGATACAAGCAGACTTTGCTGAGATTTCTCTTTTCTCAGCTGATTACAAAACTAAAAGGAAAGAGAAGTCTGCATATTGCCTTTCCAAGATTTCTGAGCTTATGTTTCATGGATATTCTTGGTGAAGCTTATAATCAAGCTGGACCTGAAGCTTCAGTACCTGAATACAACAGAGATTTCTCAAAGGCATCCACTGCTGAAAATGAGCCTGAACTATCCACTGCTATGCTTCAGGTATTTAATAAAATTGTTTCAGCCACACTAGCTGGTTCAGAAAGGTCACTAAGTGGGCCACAAAAGAATGTGGGACCCGTTAGTCGACCTAAAGAAAAGTTGCAAATCGTTGAATCTGGTAACGATGCACCTGCTTCTGCAATGTTGAACCAGAAACTGGTGCGGGTACTAGTGACCCAAACTAGAGCATATCTGACCAGATTGTAAAAGTGAATGCTTTCTGGGATGACGATGAGCTACCTCAGGGGAATCTCGATTCCCTTGCTGATTTTGAGTTTGACGAGGGATTATTGGAGGCGAATCAATCTGATTCTGAGCCAGCCGCCATCCTCGCAAACGCCCCTCCTCCTCCCCCAGAAATCCAAAATAAATCCTTATGTTCCACCACCTCCATCTCATCAACATCCAATTTTTCCACCAGGCACTACTCCTGCCTATGTGACCGATCCAACTTTCACTCCATCACTTCAATTTCTTCACCCCCAAATTCACAACATCCCACCGCCTATCAATTATGATGCCCCAATAGAGAAGGACTTGGATTCTGAGACAGAATCTGAGAGTCCAACTGATTTACAAATGAATAATGTACTTAAAGGGCTTGGTAAACTACCGTTTGTTGCTCCTGCTTCTGCTCAGCCCCCACCTCCTTTAAATGTAGAAGCACAGTTAGAGAAGACTCAAACTGAAGTCCAAAGCCTTATTCTTAGGGTGGAGGATTTAACCAAGTCTCTAACTGCCAATACTAGTTCTGTAGCTGAAATGAAAGGTGCTCAGATGTTTCTTGGAACTGAGTTAACCAAAGTTGCTGGAAACGAAGGACTAGTAGTTGGGAAGCTGAATGAGCTGGTGATGACTTGCAACAAGGTGAGCTCTGCAATCAGAGAAGCCTTCAAGCTAACAAAAAGAGATGTGCAAGCTTCGGTGGTTGCAAACTTGACATCTTGTGTTCAGCTAATGAAGCAAGATTTAATGGCTGTTGGAAGAGAAGTACATGAGTTGGTTAAGAAGCCAAGTATAAATGAGAAAGAACTTGGGGCTTCTATAAGTGTTAGTATTTTGGATAATCTGAAGTCTGAGCTAACTCAGAATCTAGTTACTCAGATTTCAGAATCCATTTCTGAAAAGGTTGGTGCGGAGGTTAGAATGATGATTGCTGAACTGACCAAAGACACAAATGACAAAGTGGACAAGGCTGTAAATGAAGTAAAGATTCAGTATCCAAGCTTGAAGGTTCAGTTCAGAATCAGTCCAAACAGTTAGATGAAATTCTAACTCTTCTGAAGAAAGAAACTATTATTGCTCCTCCTCCCCCTGCTTCTTTCACTGAAGAAGATAGAAAGATGTTAAAGGATGTAAAAGATCAAGAAGCACTGAACCTTAATTCTTCATTCAGATTAAGGGCTCAGTTTGCTACAATGGCAAAGGGTATATGTGATTGCCTAGAACAACAAAGTTAGGAACCACTGAAGGCAATTAAAACTTCAATTGACCTTTATGCTAAAATGCTTTCAGAGATTCCCAAAGGGGGAAGTGTGCCTATTGGTTTGCTGGCTAGTACTCAAGAAATGATTGAAGCAACCAAGAAGCAAACTGAGGTACCATCTGGTAGTGCCTCAGTTCAGGAGGAACAAGTTCAGAAGAAAGACAAGGGCAAAGGCAAGGCTCAAGAAGTAGAAGAACCAAAGAAAAGTTCTAAGGGTTCTGGAATCATTGTTGGTGAGAATGTGGATGAGCATGGTTATCCCTTGCACGATCTTGAGGCTAATAGTAAGAAGTTGGAAGCGTTGCAAAAGCAGGTTTCCAATCAATTTATTATGTGGAGGGAAAACAAAGAAAGAGAAAGGGAACAACATCTGAAGATGGGGACCCTTGATCATTTAGATGCTGCAGCTCTTGGTTTATCATTGGAAAGATACTTGAAAATCAAAAATGATCCAAGAGTGCAAAAGGCTATTGTTGATATGCTTGAGTATGAGTGTGGGATGAACTACTCTCCTCTGGAACAAAAGTTAGAAAGTCTGACCTTTAAGTTGTCCATTGAAGACTTAAAGAAAAATAGAGAAAAAGAAATGGCGATCAAAAGGAAGGAAATTCTGGCCGAAGTTCTGAAGGTTGAGAAAGAGTTGCTCAGACCAACCATTAAGCCCAAAGTGACTGGACCAAGATCATCAAGAAGGAATGTTCGTGATGCTGATCTTTCTACCTTCAAACCAATGTCTGATGATGCTATTGAAATTGAAAGAAAACATGAAAGGGATCAATATGAGCATTATATGAAGCATCGATCTCATTAAGCCAAAATAGTTGATATGGAAGTAACAAAAGCTGATGGATTGAAGCTTTTTGACTTGGTTATTAAAAGAGAAGGAAGGGCAGCTGAAGAATACCATCAGGTTTCAGTGCACGAGTTTGGGATTTCTGAGCATAGGGAGATGATCCAGATTCTGAAGGGGAAGACGAAATCTGCCTTGATTGGTGCATGGTTATCCAGAATACAACAAAAGATGCAGGCCAAGGTAGAGATTGAAGGCAGGTTGTTTGGAAAGAAGGATCATTCTCCACTGAAGAGAAAACCTACTGAGGCACCTTCTGGTTCAAGGCCTGCCAAGAAGTAGTTTCTTTTCAGTTTATCATGTACTTGTAATATATTTACATTTGTAACAAACATTTCAGTTTGTATATATATGTTGCAAATTGTAACCAATAAGTAGATGGTAAGTTTAAGTTAGAAAACCACAAAAATTTGCATTTCAGACTTACAAACATGTATAGATAGAAGTCTGAGATGCATGCACTATTTCAGAACAAATAGGGGGAATTTGTTAGGTCGGAAATCGACCAAGTATAATTTGTTCAGAAATAGCTTGAAGTTTAGTGAAGACGTTTGTACAGAATTCTGAGATGTCTCAGAATTCCTTCACTGAAGCTTCACTTCAGTTCAGATCAAGACAAATCTAAAGCATTCATTCTGAAGTCAAAGACTGAAGTATGAAGAAGAGAATCATCTCAGAAGCGAGCAAAGAGAGATTCTACCAGATCGAAGACTGAAGCATCTCAGTATAAAGTATTAACAACACTTTACACTGATTACGAGGAAGACTTTCTACTTTACATACCTTTACCCAGTTAATAGATTTATCTATTAATAAAAGGTACAAGGTAAAAGTATAGGTTTGGAACATAGTACTATAAGTCACATCAACTGACTTATATACTCTTCCTAGTATAAGCATGTAAGGAATTAGGTTTAATTCCTTAAATGCTCACAACCACATTTGTACGATCTTGTCCACATCATCATGGACTTGGTTATAAATACAAAGTCTTCTCACAACTTGCAAAAGCTTGAAACTTTGCATTGCAACTTGTGAGATATACTCTAAGTAAACTTACGAGTATTTCAAGTTATTTAGATCACTTGTTTTTCCGGATTGTTTAGATACTTACACTTGGGTGTTTATCTTTGTTCCGCAACAATCCTTGTATTTGTTTATATAACAATAAATCAAATACATTAGAAAGAAAACAACGTGTCTCAATGCTACATACTTGATTATACATATATATATCTTTATATAGTTTCTGCCATTTAGTTCTTGTTATTACTTTAAGTCAATTGTTTCTTGTTATCCATATCTGGATCGTAAACATAACTTGTCCATCAAGATTAGTTGTACTTGCCAGTCGGGTTTAGTTAATCATCTATATTTGGGACTCACATTTAGCATTAGAGTGAATTTGTCTAAATACTCTCGATCTTAAACAAGGATACTTCACAACTTTAAGTATCTCGATCCAAAAGAGTTATTTGACAAATATAGATCATTTGTAATTCATAGGTTGTTAGGATACATACTTATTTGTATTATCTTGATTCCGCACAACCTTGTATTTTAATTAACATCATAAATAAAATACACTTGAAAAATACATAATGTTCCACTTTACTTATTTATTGCTTTAAGTCTTGTATTACTTTGTTTATATATTCTTGCATTTATTTACAAGTAATACTAGTCCATTCTAGTGATTATTAGACTTGTTGTATTATACACTTTTGGCTTAACCATCGTATTTGGGACCTCACATCATGTTTGCTTCAAAGTTCCTTGGTGGAATATTTTATGGTCCTGGAAGATGACTAGGCTCGTACTTGATCCAGCAACCTCCTCTTCGACGTACAACATACTTAGACTTCTTGACATTCTTTGCCTCTCTCATCATTCTAATGCTGTCTATGTATTCAAGTCTTTGATTAATCTTGGAGATTGCTTTATCAAATTGTAACATCCCAAACTTTTCTTTACTAGTTGACTAATGCCGTTAAGTCAATATTGTGTGTGTCGTTAAGTCTATTTTAGATTTAATGTTTATATGTAGCTAATGTGTGTTATGTGTGAGGCTTGTAAGCCTAAATGTTAATGTAGTATAAATGTGTGTAATATGAAGATCAATGTTTATGTAGTGACATTTAATGAAGGATTAATGATGTATGTGGTCAATAAAGTAGGTTGTGACCAATAATGAAGGATTAGGAAGCTTAGGGGCTAGTTTTGACATGTGTGCAAAGTTAAAAATGGGTTTAGAGGCTTAGGGGTTGTCTTTAGAGAGCCATTATGCAGGTTTTCTTCCTCCTAAACAAGCCCTTCCCTTCCCCTCAAGTTTCTCGCTAGATCTTTTCGTTTTGGAGCCAAATCGATCGTGCATTGCTTAGATCTTGGATCTTTATCACCTAATACAGGTAATTAGGTGTTCCTCTTTTGAGATATGATTGTTTGAGTCTTATATTAGTCTTAATCCAGGCCATAAGGGTTTGGGTTGGGTTATTTGATTAAACGTTCACCGATTTCATGTTATTCGGGTGATTAAATGATTGATTTATGAAGTAAAGGATTAAAGGATTTATAGGCTGAAAATAGATGATGAAAGTGCAATTAAATGGTTAATTTTAAGTCCCCAGGTTGGATTTGGGGTATGGGTTCGTATGGAATTCGTTTGATCAAAGAACAAAGTTGGGATTTCTGGTCGACACTCCAAGTGCGACACACCTGGAGGGTGGTGCGACGCACCACAGCCCAGTTTGGGTTTTTGGTGAAACCCGATATGCGACGCACCAAAGGGTTGGTGCGGCGCACCTATTGATTGATAAGTTTTTCTGATGGTTTTGTGCGACGCACCAAAGGGTAGGTGCGGCGCACTCGTAGTTAATTTGAATTTCCCTGGAGGATTGGTGCGACGCACCACATGGAAGGTGCGGCGCACCACCTGCCCAGATTTTACAAAAAGTGTCGCCTAGCTTATCTTTCGATCTTATACTTGTTCTAGGTTATTGGAGACACCTAGTCATCCTTGTATTGTGCTTGTAGCTTGTTGTTAAACCGTATCGAGGTAAGATACACTACTTTTGTCACGCTGAGGTTCAACAAGCAAAGGTTTCATACTTATAACTTCCTTAACGGTAACTTATGATATATGTGGGTATCTCGGGTTACACGGGAGGTATTATGGGATATGTAGTTGACCATGAGACCTGAAATGCAGACCTTAATGTAGTGAAATGAAGTATTGTTCAATGTAGGGTATTGTTATGCAGTTTATGTAGATTTATGAAGTGTCTTATTATGCGTAAAATGTAGAAATGAAGTTGTTGTGTGACATATGCATACTACATGGCTTGTACACCTAGCTCACTAGACTTGGTAGGTTGCCATGTCACTTGCACGTTTAAGGGCCCAAACGAAATGAAGGAAATGTGTGATTATGTTTAGGTTATGTGTGTTTCCTAAACCATTATGTGTGGGATCGAGCTCGTAAATATAATGCAGGGAAAGTGTTAAGCTTAACCCGTACAAGTCTTAGCCGGACGAGTACGTTGATGTAGTTGTTGCTTGGGTGGCTCCTTGCAACATGGTCTTTATAATGCAGGGCGAGTAATACGAGGGGTTTGACCAACCTCCACATACGGATTACTCTTGGATTGGCTTGCCATTCCTTAACGACGTACGATGATTAGTCTTTTGGTTGATCATCTAGTCGGGTGTGATGCAGGGCACACTTATGCAGATAATGAAGATATGTGTGACAATGTGAGAACTAATGCAGGATAGGCACACTTAGGATGATTATCCTAATTGAATTGAAGTTGATATGCAGTTGTGTGTGTTGTGTGTCGTGCCTAATGAGTTTGTCTATTAATGAAGAAATGTTTTAATTGGACAAATGCTTTTAAATTAAGTGTGATCTTACTTAGCTATTCTTATAGCTAACACTTGTTTCTTTAATGTGGTTGTTCCCTCAGGTTTAGCTTGATGGACTAGTGACGCATGACTTATGAGCTTGGGTAGATGCAATGAAGGAGCCTTAGCTACCCATAGTTGCTTATTATGGAGACTTTTGATTACATTTCGTTTTGATGTCGAATTTATGTAATAATGTGTGAACGGTTGTTTAATGTTGGGCAACCGTTGGGTTTTCATTTGAACTAATGTTTGATATGGCATGTAACACCAACTAAACGCAGAAACCGAAATGTTTTGATCGGTTTTGACTTTACGGTCTTTACTTCCGCAATTTAACACCGTTAGGTGAAAGATTTTTGAAAACCCATATTTTTAAAACGTCGGGTGTTACAAGTTGGTATCAGAGAATTGGTTTAAGTGAACCAAAATTCGACTTATGCCGTAGGATTTTGGACTTAGACCGATGAGAAGTAGGTTAGGCTTAAGTAGGATGCCTAGCTAATGAAGTGGGATGCTCTAGGACGGGTTGGGGAGTGAGTGAGAGTGTGATTTAAGGCTTGTTTATTGTGTGTGATAATGTAGTTAATTGTAGTAGAGCCTTAACATATGTAGTCACTCTTTAATTCTTGCTAACCGTCGTCGTTGCTTTGTAGAATTAATGGCAAACACTAGAGCTAGTAACCAGAGAGCAGGAGGAAATGGTGGTGGTATTCCTCCTAATGGAAACGGGGCTGGAAATGAAGTAGAGCAAAGGCCACCCCGTGCACAAAATCGCCGTCTTGGTGATCCACCAACCGCCTCTGAAGTAGATAGGGCAAACCCGGTAATAGAGCAGGTTCCCAATCAAGCCCAATTACATGAAGAATTGAGAGCTATCCGAGCTCTCTTAATGAGAAATGAAGAGGAGTTAGCTCAATTGAGGGCTGAAAGAAATGCAGAAAGGATTGGGAGTGAACAAAGGGGTGAGCGTTCGGAAGGGAATTACTCTAATCCCTCCCAAAGTGTTGAACCATCCATGGCAGCCATGGGTGTTAATGAAGTTAATGGTGGAGGACTTGGAGTTGTTAATGCACCTCGTGTTAATAACTTCAAATATGAAAGTTTTCAGAAATGTGGTGCCAAGGAGTTTGATGGTACCCAAAATGCAGTGGGTGCTATGGAGTGGATCGAGGACATTGAGGTAGTTTTTGCATCTTGCTATTGTCCGGATGATATGAAGGTTTTGTGTGCTAGTAGGATGTTGAAGAAGAATGCCCGTAATTGGTGGAGGGCTACTACAGTGTCTATGGCTCCTGAGGTACTTGCAGTTATGCCTTGGGGAACATTTAAGGAGAAGTTTCTAGAGGAGTATGTGGGAACGCGTGAGTTAAGGTTAATTGAAAAGGAGTTTAGATCGTTGGTTGCTAAACCGGGTGCAATTTCTGATTATGCACACTCGTTTATGGAGAAGTTGAAGTTTGTTGGACACTTGGTTCGAAGGCAGGAGGACCAAATTGAGGCTTATTGTGATGGTCTTCCCGTTAATTATCGTGGGTTATGTAGACAACATGTGACTTTATCGGCGGCTATTAAGGAGTCAAAGAGGTTGGATGATGACTTCAAAAGTGAGAAAGTTATGGTGAAGGTTGATGACAAGAAAGCAGGGTTCAAAAGAGGGTCAAATTGGTCATCTAATAACAATAATAAGAAGTTTCGTGGGAATTCTAGCTCAAGTGGTGACAAAGATAAAAAGAAGAATGGGTCTTGGTGTGCTTTTTGCAAGAGTGTTCATGAAGGCCAATGTTCTGACAAGACAAGAAGGTGTCATAAGTGTGGAAAGTCGGGTCATCTTGCAACAGAATGTAGGGACAAGGTTCGTTGTTACAAGTGTCAAGAAACGGGTCATCTTATTGCCGATTGCCCACAAATGAAGAATGACGGGAAGAAAGCAGCTACTTCAGCAACAAAAGTGAGAGCCTTGCAAATGACTGTTGATGATGCTAAGAACAACGACGAGGTGGTAAGTGGTACTTTCCTTGTTAATTCAAAACCTGCTTCTGTTTTATTTGATCGGGTGCAAATAGGTCGTTTGTGTCTACTTTATTTGCTCCTAAGCTAGGAAGAGTCACTACCCCTTTAGATTGCTCGATAGAGGTGGAAATTGCTAATGGTACGGTTAGTGATATACGTGTGGGTTATGATGATTGTGACATTGAGATTGAAGGTCGTTTGTTTCTGGTCCAGTTATTGCCTACTACCTTAGCCGGTTTTGATGTAGTGATTGGTATGGATTGGTTGTCTAGAAATGAAGCTAGTATTTTATGTTCCCAAAAGATTATTCGGTTTCCTACATCTGATGGTAATGTGGTAACGGTTTATGGGATAAGAAGAGAGGGGGAATAAAGATCATTAGTATGATGAAGGCTATTAAATGTATAAGGAAGAATAAGAGTCATTTCTTGGCCTATGTTATTGATGTGAGAAAGGAGAAGCCTTCTATTGCTAGTGTTGATGTAGTATCCGATTTTCCCGATGTGTTTCCAAGATCTTCCCGGTATCCCTCCTGACCGTGAAGTTACTTTTCAGATAGATCTTATTCCCGGTGCTACACCTGTTGCTAAAGCACCTTACCGATTAGCTCCTACAGAAATGAAAGAGTTAATGTCCCAACTTCAGGAGTTACTTGACAAAGGTTTCATTCAACCTAGTTCCTCGCCTTGGGGAGCTCCGGTTCTCTTTGTTAAAAAGAAGGATGGAACTATGCGCATGTGCATAGACTACCGTGAGTTGAATAAGCGAACGGTTAAGAATAAATATCCTCTCCCGCGAATTGATGATCTCTTTGATCAACTACATGGTGCTTCATATTTTTCAAAGATAGATTTGCGGTCCGGTTATCATCAATTGAAGGTTAAGAAGGAGGATGTAGCAAAGACAGCTTTCCGGACTAGATATGGTCATTATGAGTTCTTGGTCATGCCATTTGGGTTGACTAATGCTCCAGCCGCGTTTATGGATTTAATGAATCGGGTATGCCGTCCCTTTCTAGATCATTTTGTTATTGTGTTTATTGACGATATTTTGATCTATTCTAAGTCAGAGGATGAACACCGTGAGCACTTGAAAGCAGTTTTGGAGGTGTTGAGGGAGAAGAAGTTGTATGCCAAGTTTTCTAAATGTGAGTTTTGGCTTCGAGAGGTGCAGTTTCTTGGTCATGTTATTTCATCGGAAGGTATTAAAGTGGATCCTTCAAAGATTGAAGCTGTTTCAAAGTGGGAGCAACCAAAGACTCCTACTGAGATTAAAAGTTTTCTTGGTTTGGCTGGATATTATAGAAGGTTCATTCAGGATTTCTCCCGAATAGCCAAGCCCATGACTGAACTAACAAAGAAAGGAGTAAAGTTTGAGTGGACCGATAAGCAGGAGAATGCATTTCAAACGTTGAAAAAGAAGTTGTGTGAAGCTCCTATACTTGCCTTGCCTGAAGGTACCGATGATTTGGTTGTGTATAGTGATGCATCTATCACGGGTTTGGGTTGTGTACTGATGCAGAGGGACAAGGTGATCGCCTATGCTTCCCGCCAGTTGAAACCACATGAGAAGAATTACCCTACCCATGATCTTGAATTGACCGCAGTTGTATTTGCATTGAAATTGTGGAGACATTACCTTTATGGTACAAAATGCACTTTGTTTACCGATCATAAAAGTTTGCAGTATGTCTTTAATCAAAAGGAGATGAACGTAAGACAAAGGAGGTGGATGGAATTACTTAAGGATTACGATTGTGAAATCAAATATCATCCGGGAAAAGCCAATGTAGTGGCGGATGCACTAAGTAGGAAGGTGCAAAGTTCTTCTTGTAAGTTGATGAGCATGCAAGTTCAAGCCAAGTCGGGCTACTTGATCGAATTAAGGAAGCACAAGTGAGGGCATTGATGAAGGATAACATTGACAATGAAAGCATTGGGAAGAAGAAACGTCTTGTGATGGAGACTAATAGCCGTGGGTTCAAAACATACAAGGGTCGAATTTGGGTGCCATTGCTTGGTGGTAACCGAGAATTGATCCTTGAGGAAGCCCATAGAAGTAGATATTCGGTTCATCCCGGTGTCACCAAAATGTATGCAGATTTGAAGCCGATTTATTGGTGGCCGGATATTAAAGGAGAAGTAGCTCATTTTGTAGCAAAGTGTTTGACGTGTGCACGTGTGAAAACGGACCATCAAAAGCCGTATGGTTTGTTGCATCAACTAGACATTCCCGAGTGGAAATGGGATCATATTACCATGGACTTTGTAACGAAGCTACCTAAAACGCCGAAAGGGAATGATATGATATGGGTAATTGTAGATAGATTGACGAAGAGTGCTCATTTTCTAGCTACCCGACAAGATGTGCCTTTAACGAAGATGGCAAAGATGTACATTGATGAAGTAGTTGCGAAACATGGAGTTCCTTTATCTATTGTTTCGGATCGAGACTCGAGGTTTGTGTCAAACTTTTGGAAGGGTCTTCAACGGGAATTGGGTAGTAGAATAAATTTAAGTACCGCCTATCATCCCCAAACCGATGGGCAAAGTGAGAGAACCATTCAAACCTTGGAGGATATGTTGAGAACGTGTGTACTTGAATACGGTGGAGCATGGGATGATCATTTAAGGATGATTGAGTTTGCTTACAACAATAGTCACCATGCAAGCATTGGAATGGCCACCATTTGAGATGTTATATGGAAGAAGGTGTAGGACTCCAAGTTGTTGGATGGAGCCCGGTGAAAAGCAGTTGACCGGTCCCGAAATTATTGAAATTACCTCTGAAAAGGTTAATGTAGCTAAAGAAGCTTTGCGTGTGGCAAGGGAAAGGCAGAAAACTTATGCAGATAAGAAAAGGAGACCGATTGAGTTTAATGTTGGTGATTTGGTGATGCTGAAAGTATCACCTTGGAAAGGAGTTATTCGATTTGGAAAGAAGGGAAAATTGAGTCCACGTTTCATCGGACCTTTTAAAGTTGTGAAGCGCATTAAAGACGTGGCATATCAGTTGGAATTACCTCCAGAATTGGATGGAATTCACAACACTTTCCATGTATCCTACTTGAGGAAATGTTTAGCTGAGGAGTCAAGTGTGATTCCTATTAAAGACGTGAGTATTGACCCAATGAAGAGAATAGTAGACGAACAGTAGCGATACTTGGAAGAAAGCAAAAGAAGTTACGCCGAAAAGTGATTGACCTCGTGTTGATAAAGTGGAAGTATAACCATGGAGAAAGCTTAACGTGGGAAACTGAAGCAGTAATGAAGGAAAAGTATCCCGAGTTGTTCCTTAATGAAGAGATTCCGGGGACGGAATCCTCTTAAGGGGGAGGTAATTGTAACATCCCAAACTTTTCTTTACTAGTTGACTAATGCCGTTAAGTCAATATTGTGTGTGTCGTTAAGTCTATTTTAGATTTAATGTTTATATGTAGCTAATGTGTGTTATGTGTGAGGCTTGTAAGCCTAAATGTTAATGTAGTATAAATGTGTGTAATATGAAGATCAATGTCTATGTAGTGACATTTAATGAAGGATTAATGATGTATGTGGTCAATAAAGTAGGTTGTGACCAATAATGAAGGATTAGGAAGCTTAGGGGCTAGTTTTGACATGTGTGCAAAGTTAAAAACGGGTTTAGAGGCTTAGGGGTTGTCTTTAGAGAGCCATTATGCAGGTTTTCTTCCTCCTAAACAAGCCCTTCCCTTCCCCTCAAGTTTCTCGCTAGATCTTTTCGTTTTGGAGCCAAATCGATCGTGCATTGCTTAGATCTTGGATCTTTATCACCTAATACAGGTAATTTAGGTGTTCCTCTTTTGAGATATGATTGTTTGAGTCTTATATTAGTCTTAATCAGGCCATAAGGGTTTGGGTTGGGTTATTTGATTAAACGTTCACCGATTTCATGTTATTCGGGTGATTAAATGATTGATTTATGAAGTAAAGGATTAAAGGATTTATAGGCTGAAAATAGATGATGAAAGTGCAATTAAATAGGTTAATTTTAAGTCCCCAGGTTGGATTTGGGGTATGGGTTCGTATGGAATTCGTTTGATCAAAGAACAAAGTTGGGATTTCTGGTCGACACTCCAAGTGCGACGCACCTGGAGGGTGGTGCGACGCACCACAGCCCAGTTTGGGTTTTTGGTGAAACCCGATATGCGACGCACCAAGGGCTGGTGCGGCGCACCTGGTCTTAATCTAAATTCCCTGGAAGATTGGTGCGACGCACCAAAGGGTTGGTGCGGCGCACCTATTGATTGATAAGTTTTTCTGATGGTTTTGTGCGACGCACCAAAGGGTAGGTGCGGCGCACTCGTAGTTAATTTGAATTTCCCTGGAGGATTGGTGCGACGCACCACATGGAAGGTGCGGCGCACCACCTGCCCAGATTTTACAAAAAGTGTCGCCTAGCTTATCTTTCGATCTTATACTTGTTCTAGGTTATTGGAGACACCTAGTCATCCTTGTATTGTGCTTGTAGCTTGTTGTTAAACCGTATCGAGGTAAGATACACTACTTTTGTCACGCTGAGGGTTCAACAAGCAAAGGTTTCATACTTATAACTTCCTAACGGTAACTTATGATATATGTGGGTATCTCGGGTTACACGGGAGGTATTATGGGATATGTAGTTGACCATGAGACCTGAAATGCAGACCTTAATGTAGTGAAATGAAGTATTGTTCAATGTAGGGTATTGTTATGCAGTTTATGTAGATTTATGAAGTGTCTTATTATGCGTAAAATGTAGAAATGAAGTTGTTGTGTGACATATGCATACTACATGGCTTGTACACCTAGCTCACTAGACTTGGTAGGTTGCCATGTCACTTGCACGTTTAAGGGCCCAAACGAAATGAAGGAAATGTGTGATTATGTTTAGGTTATGTGTGTTTCCTAAACCATTATGTGTGGGATCGAGCTCGTAAATATAATGCAGGGAAGTGTTAAGCTTAACCCGTACAAGTCTTAGCCGGACGAGTACGTTGATGTAGTTGTTGCTTGGGTGGCTCCTTGCAACATGGTCTTATAATGCAGGGCGAGTAATACGAGGGGTTTGACCAACCTCCACATACGGATTACTCTTGGATTGGCTTGCCATTCCTTAACGACGTACGATGATTAGTCTTTTGGTTGATCATCTAGTCGGGTGTGATGCAGGGCACACTTATGCAGATAATGAAGATATGTGTGACAATGTGAGAACTAATGCAGGATAGGCACACTTAGGATGATTATCCTAATTGAATTGAAGTTGATATGCAGTTGTGTGTGTTGTGTGTCGTGCCTAATGAGTTTGTCTATTAATGAAGAAATGTTTTAATTGGACAAATGCTTTTAAATTAAGTGTGATCTTACTTAGCTATTCTTATAGCTAACACTTGTTTCTTTAATGTGGTTGTTCCCTCAGGTTTAGCTTGATGGGCTAGTGACGCAGGACTTATGAGCTTGGGTAGATGCAATGAAGGAGCCTTAGCTACCTATAGTTGCTTATTATGGAGACTTTTGATTACATTTCGTTTTGATGTCGAATTTATGTAATAATGTGTGAACGGTTGTTTAATGTTGGGCAACCGTTGGGTTTTCATTTGAACTAATGTTTGATATGGCATGTAACACCAACTAAACGCAGAAACCGAAATGTTTTTATCGGTTTTGACTTTACGGTCTTTACTTCCGCAATTTAACACCGTTAGGTGAAAGATTTTTGAAAACCCATATTTTTAAACGTCGGGTGTTACACAAATACTTCCTTTTTCTTTGCTTCTTGATCATCTTCTTTCAAACATATCAAAACATTCTTGCAAAACTCTAACGTTCCATCAGAATAAGAAGCAAGTTCATCCATGCGAATGAAAATCTTCTTCTTTCGGCTATTCAGAAAGACAACTCCAAATGATGGTTCTTCAATGACATGACCAATACTTAGCTTTTCAATGTCTTTAGTGTAAAGACTTTGATCTGGATAAGGGACATTAATTTTTCTTTTTACAACTTCAAAACCAATCTGAAAATCTTCCAATGAAGCATATTGTATGCAGCTTGACATGTATCTTTTCACAGCATCAAAAGCAACAACATCTTCACGGTATCTTTGCATAGCATTCAGAAAATGGTTGTAAAGAAAAATTATATCATCAACCGGCAAAAGCTTGAACTGAGCTTCAGTGAATCTGTAAATCTTGTCATTATCTCTTATCACATGAAAACATGGAACATAGATAGAAACTCTTTTGATTAGAATCACTCTGACCAGCACCAGAATTTTGTGATTTCTTTGTTCTTGGAGTAACTTAGGATTGTATTTCTTTGTGAGTTTAAGAAGCTCTTTATATTCTTCAACTTGTCTTGCTTCCTTAAACTTGTACATAGAAGCAATCTCTGGTCTCTCAGTTTTAACAATTTTGGTAGCTCCACAGAATATAGGATATGCTCTTTCCTCCAGATATCTTGACTTCTTGGTTGCTTCCTTTTGCTTAACACCGAGAGCAACCATTCTTTCTTTGTCCCTCAAGAAGTATCCTCGATCAATAAACCTTCTGATGGGACCAATTTATATAGATCACCCACATCATTATTGGCCTTTTTCGTATGTGTTTTGAGTCGATTTTGTATGCATTTGGCGCGTTTATGGTTTTTGTTAGTGCTTTCAGGTTCTTAGCAGGTTGTGCGTCCAATTGGTGCAGTTTCTGACGATTTTTATGCCAAGATGTTGATCGAGTGTTCGAGAGCCGATAATAAAGAAAAACAAAGATTTCAGCAAGTTTACACTGCGCCGCAGTGGGAAGAATGCAACCCCACTGCGCCGCAGTCAAAGGGGTGCCAAGGCCAAAGCTTTCCAGTGGTTTAACACTGCGCCGCAGTGGGAGGGACGTTGCCCCACTACGCCGCAGTCAAAGGCCGAAGTAAAAGAGATGAATTTCCAGAGGATTTTAACTGCGCCGCAGTGGGAGTGCACTAGCCCCACTGCGCCGCAGTCACACTAGAATAGAATTTCAGAAGATTCTCACTGCGCCGCAGTGGGAGTGCACAAGGCTCACTGCGCCGCAGTGAGTGCACGGGAAAAACAGGGTTTCAGCTTTCTGCATCAGAATTTGGGGAGGTATATAAAGAAAAATAAACCCTATTTCCCATTGATCAAGTTTTCTTTCTAGGAGCTGTTCTACCGCGAATTCTTCGAAGGATCGACTCAAGATTTCATCATTGGATTCATTGAAGATTCAAGAACACCCATCTAGATCGTATCTAATTTTGTCTTGCAATTTACATTCAACAAATATTGGTACAATATGTTCTGTTTCTATTTCGTTTGTTATTTTCGATTTAGCATGAGTGGCTAGATTTCCAATCATCCACTTTGATGAAACTTGACGAATCATATGATTGCAATATTTTAATTCAAGAGTTGATTAAATTATCGTTGTGTCGTGATCTTTATCAATTAATTCCTGGTGATTTATTCTTTTGATGTTGATGGTTTATGTGTTCATCGTTAGTAGTACTAGGTGAATGTGTTTATCGTTGCAATTCGATTGTCTATGGTCGTTTGTCACCGGTTCATGGTATGACGGTGAATGTCAAATCTATAATAGGAATTAATCGGTAAACGTGTTTAGAAATGGTTGGTGGTACCACGTTTTCATTCACATAGGCATAATTGGTAATGGGATAATCAAGCAAACTAATTGTTGGGGAGATTTTCTAGGCATTGGTGGTACCGGCTTGGGTAATTTAACTAGCAACTTAGGTGTTGGGGTGATTTGCGAGCGGTTGGTGGTACCACGCGAGCATTTTTATCCTTTCACGATTATCTTGTCAACTCTAAATAATTTGATCTTTAACGTGTGCAATCATAACTGAAGTCAATGTCATTTAAATTTCTTTAATTTCAAATTGTCAAAGTGAGGTAGCGATTTGGCTACGGTTCCATCCTTATTCTAAAACCACTTTAGTAAACAATTATTTCAAAACCATTCCCGTGTTCGATCCTGGACTTACCTTCTAGCTATACTATATACGAACGGGTCCACTGCCCGCAAGTGTGTAGTAGTCAGTTTTAGGGTATTTCTTGTTTTAATTTTTAAACTCGATTTCACGCATCAAGTTTTTTTGGCGCCGCTGCCGGGGATTGTGTGCCGATTTAGTTGTTAATTTAGTGGTTTGATCCTTTCTCACGCATGAGAAAGTTACTTGTTTTATTAGTTTAGTTTTCTTTTCTTATCACAGTTGCATTTGACGTGTTTGTGTTAGTTGTGTGTTTGCAGCATATTTCTTTAGTTGATGAACTTGCGTTCTTCGGGTCTACCTTTGAATAGTCCTTTGTCTACTCCGAGAAGACCAAGAGGGCGTCAGTTTAACTTCACTGAACCCACAACACCAATACCTACACCGTTCTCACCTATAGCTAAACCCACTCCTGATTCAGACGAGGAAGGGTTTTATTTAGACGAATTCTTCAATTTAGAAGTTAAGCAAGAAGAGATGGGTGACGAACAACCAAGGGATCCAAATGACACTCGCTATGGCGAGAGGGTTCGAACTATCCCAACTAGTCGTGGCTCCGCCATTAGACCACCGGCCATTGATCACACTTTCAATTTGAAAGGGAATCATCTTAAGAGCATAGAAGAGCATCAATTTGATGGAAAAAAGGAAATGGGATCCTTACCAACACTTGGATAGGTTTGAAAAGTTGGCTCGGCTTTATCAATATGGTCAAAATCAAATGAATGCCGTGAAACTTGAGACATTTCCCATGTCAATCACTGGAGAAGCACTTGATTGGTTCAATGATCTTCCAGAAAATTCAATCACTACTTGGAACCAACTTAAGGAGGCTTTCATTGGTGAGTTTTATTCACTTAGAACTCAAAGAAAGTTGGAGAATATGATTAGGTCGTTTGAACAAGATGATGGAGAAGATGTTGCAGATGCTTGGGTTCGTTTCAAGGAGATGTTGAGAAATTGTCCAGGTCACAATTTGACTAAGGAACAATATGTGGAGCTTTTCTTTGATGGGTTGAATAAGAAGTCTAAACGAGAATTGGGATATGCTTTTGGGGGTAGTTTCAATAACATTACACCCAATGAAGGCTATCAAATCTTGGAAGACATGGCAAAGGATAACTCAAATATGGATGATGAAAGGTTCTTGAAAAATGAAAGAAAGATGAAGAAAGGAACTAACCAAGGGAGAGTTGCTAAGGTTGAAGCTAGCAACGATTCAGGGGTTATTGGAGAGATTAAGGCGCTATCTGAGCGCATGGATAGGAGCTTTGCTGCTCAAAGACTAGGTTTGGAGCAATTGAGAGGGATGTTAAGGTCGTAGCCGATGGGTGTGATCATTGTGGTGATATGCACTATTCTGATGAGTGTCCAAATCGGGCACCCGAAGATGTGAACTATGTTCAGAATCAACCCCAAGGGAGCTACCACCGCAACACCGGTTTCCAGAACCGGCCTTCAGGTAATTCTTCTTATAACTCTCCTTTTCAGGCTAATGCTCCTCGTTTTTCAGGTAACAGGTGGCAAAGAGATAATTATCAGAATCAGCCACAACAGCAGACTCAGCAAGGGCAAGGATCATGTTCTTCTTCTTCTAATGCCGATCCTAATGCCGAGTTGAGGGAGTTGATGAAGCAGTTGGCTAGTAATCAAGTTGAAACAAACACTAGCATTCAAATGATCAGGGAGGATACTAAGGCTTTGAGTGAGAGGTTGGATCAGATAAGCGGGAAGGTGGAGATCAACATGAAGAATCAGGGTGCTAATTTCAAGGATCTCGAAAGTAGATGGCAGCTCTTGCTAGGCCCACGGGGACTCTTCCTAGCAACACACAGCACAATCCTAGACCTCAGTTTAATTCGGGACAGTTTAGTCAGGGACAGAAATACACTCCACCTCCAGTCCGTAATGAGCAAGCCAAAGCCATCACCACTCGTACTGGTAGGTCTTATGACCCACCTCCTATTCCTAATGTTATTGTTTCAGATGTGCAGGATAACGGGGTTGATGATACCGATGTTGATGAAGAGATTGAGATGGAGGAATATCCGACCGTGAAGACTCCGGTCACTCCACCAAAACTGGCTGTGGTTCCAGAGGTTAAACCATACAAGCCGAAGATACCATTTCCACAGAGGTTCAGGAAAGCAAAGCTGAAGGAGCAATATAACAAGTTTGTGGACATGATCAAAAATGTTCATATTAATGTTCCTTTAGTTGATCTTATTCAGGGGATGCCCAATTATGCTAAGTTCATTAAGGAGCTTGTGACAGACAAAGGGAAGTTTGAAGAGGCAAAGGCTACTTTTATTAATGCCGAGTGTTCTGCTATCTTGCAGAACCGCATTCCACCAAAGCTTGAAGACCCAGGGAGTTTTCTTATCACTTGCTCTATTAGAACTATTATTTGTAAAGCCTTAGCTGATTTAGGGGCTAGCATCAATTTGATGCCTTACTCGGTTTATGCCAAGTTGTCATTGGGAGTCCTTCGCCCTACTCGTATGAGTATAAGACTTGCTGACCATTCTTTTCAGTATCCCATCGGGATTGCTGAAAACATTAGTGTCAGAGTGGGCCATATTGTTTTTCTAGTTGACTTCGTTATCCTCGAAATGGAGGAAGATACGAAGGTCCCTCTTATTCTTGGACGCCCATTTCTTAATACCGCGGATGCTATCATCCGTGTGAAGGATAAGGAGATTTCCTTAGGCGTAGGAACTGATAGGATTGTGTTTAATGTTGAAAAGTCTATCAAGCATTCTTATTCTAATGATGAGACTTGTTTCAGGATTGATGTCATTGATGATGCATTGGATCAAGAATTTCAGGAATTCATGGAGACATATATTGGAGAGGAGGAGATCGCTAATTTAGGATCTGGAGAAATTACTGATGAAGCTTTGTTTGCAGAGGTCATGGCACTAAGCTTGGATGAATCACCTCCCGAGGATGAGACTTTTGAGGAGGTAGTTGCTGACGGGAGTTCAAGGGTACCTAACTCTGTTGATTTACCACCTACTGACTTGGAGCTTAAGCCGCTTCCAGACCATCTAGAGTATGCATATCTGTCAGGTGAGTCTTCTCTTCCAGTGGTTATCTCGTCCTCACTATCGAGTGACGAGAAAGACCGTCTCATGTCTGTTCTTAAAGCCCATAAGCGGGCTTTTGCTTGGAAGACCACAGATATTCCAGGTATTAGTCCTAATTTCTGCCAGCATAAGATTGATTTTCTTGATGATGTTAAGCCCGTTGTCCAGAGACAAAGGCGACTGAATCCTAATATGAAAGAGGTTGTTAAGAAAGAGGTGATTAAGCTTCTTGATGCAGGAATCATTTTTCCTATTGCCGATAGTCCATGGGTAAGTCCTGTCCACTGTGTGCCCAAAAAGGGGGGCATGACAGTCATTGAAAATGATAATAAGGAGCTTTTGGCCACTAGGACTATTACAGGTTGGCGGTTTGTATAGATTACCGTAAGCTTAATGATGCCACCCGTAAGGATCATTTTCCCCTTCCTTTTATTGATCAAATGTTGGAACGTCTTGCAGGGAATGAATACTTTTGTTTCTTGGATGGGTTTTCCGGGTACTTTCAAATACCCATTGATCCCAAGGATCAAGAGAAAACCACTTTCACCTGTCCTTTTGGCACTTTTGCTTATCGGCGTATGCCGTTTGGTTTGTGTAATGCCCCTGGCACCTTTCAAAGGTGCATGATTGCTATTTTCCAGAACATGCTTGAAACTTCCATGGAAGTTTTCATGGATGATTTTTCAGTTTTTGGGGATTCTTTTCATTCATGTTTGAGTAATTTGGATAGGATGTTGGAACGATGTGAGAGGGCACACCTTGTTTTGAATTGGGAAAAGTGCCATTTTATGGTGACTGAGGGTATTGTGTTAGGGCATAAAGTGTCTAAGGCTGGGATTGAGGTTGATCGGGCTAAGATAGATGTAATTGCCAAATTACCCCCGCCTTCCAATGTGAAAGGGGTAAGGAGTTTTCTTGGACATGCAGGTTTTTATCGTCGATTTATTAAGGATTTTTCTAAGATTACTCGTCCTATGACCCACTTGTTGGAGAAGGACGTTCCTTTTGTCTTTAATGATGCTTGTTTGAGTGCTTTTCAGGTATTGAAGGAGAAGTTGACTAATTCTCCTATCATGGTAGCTCCAGATTGGGAATTGCCTTTCGAGTTGATGTGTGATGCAAGTGACTATGCTGTTGGAGCTGTGCTAGGGCAAAGGGTTGAGAAACATTTCAAACCCATTTACTTTGCTAGTAAGACTTTGAACCCCGCCCAGCAAAATTACACCACTACGGAGAAGGAGTTGCTTGCATTGGTCTTTGCATTTGATAAGTTTAGATCATATCTTGTTTTGAGTAAGACCATAGTTTTCACTGACCATTCAGCCCTTAAGTACCTGTTCTCGAAACAGGATGCTAAACCCAGGCTTATCCGTTGGATTCTTTTGTTGCAAGAATTTGACATTGAGATAAAGGATAAGAAAGGGGCTGAAAATTTGGCTGCCGACCATTTGAGTCGTTTGGAAGATCCTCACCGGGAGGAACTTCGTGATGGGGAGATCAATGATCACTTCCCCGATGAGTCTTTAATGTTTATATCTAACTCTGATGAAATTCCTTGGTTTGCAGATATAGCTAATTATTTGGTTTCAGGTGAGATACCTAATGATTTCACGTCCCAGCAGAAGAAGAAGCTCATATCAGATGTTAAGTATTATTTTTGGGACCATCCATACTTGTTTCGTGTTTGTGCAGATGGTATGGTTAGGAGATGTGTTGCTGGAGCTGAGACTAGAGAGATTTTGGATGCGTGTCACTACGGGCCAACTGGGGGTCATTATGGTCCTTCAGTGACGGGTAAGAAAGTTTTTGATGCAGGGTTCTATTGGCCAACAATTTTCAAGGAGGCCCAGACTTTGGTTGAGACTTGTGACATCTGTCAGCGCCAAGGGAACATCACTAAACGGGATGAGATGCCTCAACAGAGCATTCAGGTATGTGAGGTATTTGATGTCTGGGGTATAGACTTTATGGGACCATTCCCACCGTCTAATAAGCTTCAGTACATTCTTGTCTCCGTTGACTACGTGTCTAAATGGGCTGAAGCCAAGGCTTTGCCCATGAATGACGCGCGTGTAGTCATTGATTTCTTGAAACAGTTGTTTTGTCGTTTTGGTTGCCCTAGAGCCTTGATTAGTGACCTTGGTACCCACTTTGCAAACCATCAATTAGCCAAAATAATGAAGAGGTACGGTGTTGTCCACTATTTTTCTACCTCATACCATCCACAGACCAGTGGTCAAGTGGAAAACACAAATAGGGCCTTAAAGAGGATTTTGGAGAAAACTGTTGGAGATAACCCCAAGGTGTGGTCAAAGAAGTTAGATGACGCCTTGTGGGCGTTTAGGACGGCTTATAAGACGCCGATTGGCACCACGCCATACCGGTTGCTCTATGGAAAAACTTGCCATCTTCCTATTGAGATAGAGCATAAGGCGTATTGGGCTTTAAGGAATTTGAATTTGGATTTGATGGAAGCACGTGAACTTAGAATGTTGCAACTTCATGAGCTTGATGAGCTTAGGTTAGGTGCTTATGAGAATTCAAGGCTATATAAGGAGAAGACCAAGATTTGGCATGATAAGAGGATTCGTAGGAAGGAGTTTAAGGTTGGGGCTAAAGTGTTGTTATTCTTGTCTAAATTTAAGATTAAACAACCTAAACTAACTTCTAGATGGATTGGACCGTTTGCGATTAAGCACGTATACCCATCGGGTTATGTTGAGTTGTTTAAGCGAAATGGTGAAGGTTCGTTCATTGTCAATGGTCATCGACTTAAGCTATATTTGGAAGAAGAGCAGGTTGAGGGGATATTTGATGAGATCCCCATGTTTGAATTGGAAACTTAAAGGTTGGTTGAGTCAAGCTAAAGACTCGTTAATAACTAAAGCGCTTCTCGGGAGGCAACCCGTGTTTATTTTATTGCATTTCACTTTTCTTTAATTAGTTAGTTCTAATCTTGTTTTGTTAGTAAGTGCAGGTGTGGTTCCGATTTGATGCAGTTCCGGGTATGTATGATTTGAGTTTTGTCATAATATTTGTGATGAAATTTTTTTTCCAGAAGATCCCCACTGCGCCGCAGTGGGGGTGGGATAGCCTGGCTGCGCCGCAGTGTCAATCCTCTGCCCACTTGTGAGGGAACTTCCCTGCCAAGATTTTTGACTTGTTTAATATGGTTTCCAACTTCGCATTCTTAATACTCACAATTGGTCGTTTTTCATGTTTGTGAATGCAGGGAGCGGGAGCTACAGATAAGGCCGCAGGAAAAAGGAAAATGGTTGAGGGGCAATCTAGTGAGGCCGTTGATGTGCCGAGTTCAAAGAAACAAGTGGAAGTGCCACTTACATTTATTGAAGAACTGAACGAGCGACATGCTTGGCTATCATTTGAGGGAATTAGGCAGCCCCAAAAGAACATATACAAGAACAAGTTGTATAAGCTTTCTAAGCATGCGGTCCTTCCCGCAAGACATTTAACTCCTTTTCAAGCTCAGGTATTTGGAGTACAGGAGGACATTCGACGGTGGTTTTCTATGAGTTTGAGAGTTGGAGGTGAGTCAAGAGGGCATGACGTGAGTTGTGATATTTGGCGGCAGGTATTTGCTAACCGTGAAGCCGCCTACCGTGAGTTATGCTTAGAGTTCTATTCGACCTTGAAACTGAAGAAGGAGTTAGGGAAAGTCAAAGATATTTTTGAGGAGAGGGTAGTCTCGTTTTACTGTGGGGACAGCAGAGGAAGCTGTCAATTGCTGAATTTGGTTACTACTGTGGGATGTATACGAGGGAGGAGTTGCAGAATGCAGAGTTTAGGGCTATTTTGAAGAAGGGGTATAGAACAGGAGCCGATTTGGGTGATGGAGAGTCTATCTTGGAGTATTACACCAGGATTACGGGGGGAGAAACATGGACATACACAAGTGGTGTGTCAAAGATTAAGAATGTACGTTTGAGGTTGCTCCACCGGATGATTGTGACTTTCTTGGTACAGCGTTCTACTCATTGGGAGAAGGCGTACCAGAATGATCTTTGGTTACTTAAGTTATTTTCTGAGGGAGCTCCATCCAGGTTTGCTTTGCCTCCTCTTGTACTGCTGGACCGTATGTGTAATCATTCTGATTCGAATCTGGTTTTGGGACATTTTATCACGGTCATTTATAAGAGGATGGGAGTCTTTGCTTCTGATGATTTCCTTGTCATTGACATACTTGGTTTGGCTTCTTTTTGGATATTCGTAATGTGTTTATGTAGCTTCGTGCCAAGGAATGTTTTTGCTTAATTTCCAGATTTGCTTGAGGACAAGCAACACTCAAGTGTGGGGGGATTTGATGTGACCAATTTATATAGATCGCCCACATCATTATTGGCCTTTTTCGTATGTGTTTTGAGTCGATTTTGTATGCATTTGGCGCGTTTATGGTTTTTGTTAGTGCTTTCAGGTTCTTAGCAGGTTGTGCGTCCAATTGGTGCAGTTTTTGACGATTTTTAGGCCAAGATGTTGATCGAGTGTTCGAGAGCCGATAATAAAGAAGAACAAAGATTTCAGCAAGTTTACACTGCGCCGCAGTGGGAAGAATGCAACCCCACTGCGCCGCAGTCAAAGGGGTGCCAAGGCCAAAGCTTTCCAGTGGTTTAACACTGCGCCGCAGTGGGAGGGACGTTGCCCCACTGCGCCGCAGTCAAAGGCCGAAGTAAAAGAGATGAATTTCCAGAGGATTTTAACTGCGCCGCAATGGGAGTGCACTAGCCCCACTGCGCCGCAGTCACACTAGAATAGAATTTCAGAAGATTCTCACTGCGCCGCAGTGAGTGCACGGGAAAAACAGGGTTTCAGCTTTCTGCATCAGAATTTGGGGAGGTATATAAAGAAAAATAAACCCTATTTCCCATTGATCAAGTTTTCTTTCTAGGAGTTGTTCTACAGCGAATTCTTCGAAGGATCGACTCAAGATTTCATCATTGGATTCATTGAAGATTCAAGAACACCCATCTAGATCGTATCTAATTTTCTGTCTTGCAATTTACATTCAACAAATATTGGTACAATATGTTCTCTTTCTATTTTGTTTGTTATTTTCGATTTAGCATGAGTGGCTAGATTTCCAATCATCCACTTTGATGAAACTTGACGAATCATATGATTGCAATATTTTAATTCAAGAGTTGATTAAATTATCGTTGTGTCGTGATCTTTATCAATTAATTCCTTGTGATTTATTCTTTTGATGTTGATGGTTTATGTGTTCATCGTTAGTGGTACTAGGTGAATGTGTTTATCGTTGCAATTCGATTGTCTATGGTCGTTTGTCACCGGTTCATGGTATGACGGTGAATGTCAAATCTATAATAGGAATTAATCGGTAAACGTGTTTAGAAATGGTTGGTGGTACCACGTTTTCATTCACATAGGCATAATTGGTAATGGGATAATCAAGCAAACTAATTGTTGGGGAGATTTTCTAGGCATTGGTGGTACCGGCTTGGGTAATTTAACTAGCAACTTAGGTGTTGGGGTGATTTGCGAGCGGTTGGTGGTACCACGCGAGCATTTTTATCCTTTCACGATTATCTTGTCAACTCTAAATAATTTGATCTTTAACGTGTGCAATCATAACTGAAGTCAAGTGGATTCGAAGTGGATGATCTTTATTTATATTGTTTGAACCTTCTTTACTTTCAAGTGTCTTGTCATTTAAATTTCTTTAATTTCAAATTGTCAAAGTGAGGTAGCGATTTGGCTACGGTTCCATCCTTATTCTAAAACCACTTTAGTAAACAATTATTTCAAAACCATTCCCCGTGTTCGATCCTGGACTTACCTTCTAGCTATACTATATACGAACGGGTCCACTGCCCGCAAGTGTGTAGTAGTCAGTTTTAGGGTATTTCTTGTTTTAATTTTTAAACTCGATTTCACGCATCACCTTCTTTGTTCTTCAGTCAATTCAGATGGAAAATAATCAGGAAGGACTTCTTCGGATCTAATTGCCTCAGTTAACACTTGTTTATACGTTGACTTCTTAAAATTCTGAGCAGCAGCTTCAGGAGTTTTTCTCAAGTCATCAAAACTATTAAAGTCATTAAATGAGTAATGCTGTGGAGTTGTGCTAGCAGGTCTAGATGATTCTCCAACTTCTTTTTTGCTTGAAGAACCTGTTTCAAAATAATCAAGATCTGGAAATTCTTCAAACATTGGTTCTTCAACAGCTTCTACGTTTACAGGAGTCTCAACTATCTCCGGCTCATCCAAGATCACATTGTCCTTTACAGCCTCAATTTCTGCTTCGCCTTCAGCATATTCAACAATCTCATTTTCAATAACAAACCCTTCTTCTTCATTAACCACAATGCTTTCATTTTCTTCTTCATATTCTTCTTCATCAATATCAACTCCAAATACTTCATCAAATTTCCTTCTAATCTCTGCAATCCTCTCAATCTCTTCTGGACTTTCCACAATATCTTTTTCAGCAAGCTCTTTCCACATCCTATCAGATCTAGCTCTAATAGCAGCTAATCTATCAATCTCAGCTTGATCTTCTTCAATAACATCTTGATTTCCACCTTCAGATCTCTCTCTCATCACCACATCCTCAACATTTACTTCAACTCTTGCTGAAGTATTTCCAGTATTCGTTTGACCCTCTCCTTGGTTCTCCCCCTCGGGGTGATCATCGGAATCAGGATCATCCCGTCTAGAAGCAACCGAGTCCGGTCGGCAAGATTCTAAAGCCAACAAACGTAATTCAAAAGCAGCAAGCTTAGCATCATACTCTGCTTTCTGTTTTTGAACTTGATCTTGTAAAATCTTAACTTGTTTTTCATGTGCAAGCTCCCTTTCTCTTAACTCTAATGCATTTAACACCCCACGATCAGTCATAGACAACGAATCACCCTCTGAGCGTAAAATACCAATTAAAAGTTCACATGCATCATCTTTGGTTTGTTGATTTGTTGTTGTTGATGGAATCTGATTTGGTGTTGGTGTTCTTTGTGTTTGTGTTGGAGATGGAGTAACCAACCCGGAGGTTGTTTGCACACTTGTGGTGTGACCTAAATTCAGCGTAGCTGATTCAGGATTTCCTGCAGATCCTTGGGTTAAACCCTCACCAGCAGTTTCAGATTCAGTGGCTTTGCAACCAGAATCAGGTTGTGTCCTAGACTGTGATAAATCACTGTCCGGGACTTGTTGTTGGGTAACACCTCTAACAACACTGGAGTCACTGAGAATGCCCGTTAATACAGTCTCAGGTTGATCCTGAGGAGCAGCAGTGTCACCTTGGCGTTCATACTGTCCCCCAGTCTCGGTTTGAGAACTGTTACCTGCGGCTAAAGCTGGCTAAGGCAGGATTTCCAAGCTGTCCTTGAGGGTCACACAAAGTGGATCCCCCTTCGCTTGTTCCGGCATCAGTACTCAACTGAGCTTGTGAATTCGTGTACCTAGGAGATCTAGACTCATGTGCACGAAATGAAGTCGAGAGGTGGGTCTGTTCCTCTCTTATTTGAACACTCTCATCCTCCAAATGAGGAGAGTGTGGTGAACGTGGCTGATCCCCGTGCATTTCTGAGACTAACTCCTGTTGTGAGGAGTCTGAATGGCGAGGAGAGTTTGGTGCAAGCGAGAATGGGCAGTTCCCGACTTCTATCCTAGGGTATACAACCCGGCTAGACTCATTTGTTTGAACTATCGGAGGGCCATCGTTTTCTTTTTGCCCTTGTCCTAACCCGGACCTCTCATCCTCTCTTACATTTTCAACTCCTCCCTCATTCCCGCCTTGTTCCTCCTGCACAACATCATCTCCAGTGCTAACATTCTCAGTATCCAACTCAGAAATTACATTATCAACAATACGAGTTGCTTGTTCAACATCTAACTCTGCTGAGGCATCAACTGTTTCATTCAAATCTGCTGAACTTGATTCATGTCTGTGTTTTGCAGATTTAGAAGACTTATGCTTCTTTTTGGATTTCTTCTTTGATGCCTTTGGTAGACTTGATGGTGGCCTTCGAGCAATCATTTTAATACGTCTACCCGGTATTGAAGGTGGTTCATTTGGTAATGCTGAAGCAAGCGGTATCGATTAAGAACAGGTGATAAATGAGGTGGTGTTAGTGTTGGTGGATTTGGAGAAACAACGGATGGAATTGGTGTTGAAGGTGAAGATTGAGAAATTTGAACGGCAGGTGGAGATTGTGTTGATGGAATGGATGGTGTGGTTTGTGAAGAAATATTCGGTGTTGATTGAGAAGTAGGTGAAGTAGTAAAGTCAGGAGTTACAACCTCTTGTTCAAAGACAACTCTTTTAGATTTTCTTCTCCTCTACTCAGAAGTCCCCTCATCACTAACCCCTCTTTTTCTTTTATAAGACCTAGGACCCTCACTTGGCGACCTATGCACATCTTGGGTAGGAATCTGTCGGCTTTCAGATCCCATCGCTGTGGCTAACCACTCTCTATATGTCCTAAGGTGGGGACTTTGAGCAGGAACCAGATTAGTAAAATGGTGTAATTGGAAAAGGTCTAGCAACTTCACTTCCTGTGCCTCTCACTCTCATATTTGATTTGTACATGGCAATTACACACTTGAAACTATCTTCCAACTTTGGAATCTCCTCAGTATTGTCAAGTACGTCTTCAATTATCAAAGTAAAGAATCGAATATAAGGAATGTACTTTCGTTCTTGAACATCCTTTCCTTTCACCACTTGTTTCATCTTTTCCCACACAATCTTCGCAAAGTCACATTTAACATTATGTGTGACAGCATAGTATATAGACAGTGAGTGCTTTGTCATTGCATCAATACCCTTCTGAGATGGCATCAGACAGGTGCATAGAACATTGTACATTGTATGCCATAAAGTTGCCACATTCATTCTTTTAAAATCCCTCATGGATGTCAACTCTCCTTCATATCCCAATGCATGAACTGCAGATAACATTTCATCAAGAGATGGCAGTTCTTCATACTCTTCTTGTTCTGGAAAACCAATGATCGTTCTGAATTCATCTAGTGTGAATTGGCAGTTAAAAACATTATCATCTGATTGTAGAGAATATCTAAAGCATTCTTCATGTTGATGTCTTTTATTGGCTTTCACATACTTAATTGATTCCCAAAATCAAAAATATACTTCTCGGGAACAATAGCACCACTAGTTAATGCAACATTCAATGGATGATGGCTCAGAATCTCAGTAATCATTGGGAATTTGGAGGTAAATGGAATATGAAGTACTTGATTTGCTTGCATTTTCATAGTAGCACCTTCTTGGAACATCACCATCTTTGTTTTTATTATTTTTCTGAAAAATAAACTGACCAAATTTTGACCAGAAAACACATTTTTAAACACAGAAAAATAAAAACACACAACATTTAATAAACACATTTATTACACAAAGACAATGTTTCACATATATTAAAAATGAGAAAACAAAGGTAGTACACAAAGGCGTTCGATACCTTGCTTCTCACCCTAATATATATAAGAAACATGACGACATATAGAATCACATAAGTATTAAAAGATAAGACAACAAAGGTAGTACACAAAGGCGTTCGATACCTTGCTTCTTACCCTAACACTTATGAAAAACTATATAGACAAACACAATAACCACATTCACAAAATTTCAACACAAATAAAAGAGTGAAAAATACTTAGAATAAAAACAAAGACATTAAAAATTTATATGCATTTGCCGAGCAAACATCTCGGCAAATGGCATATTTGACACAAATTATGACACTGATTAAAATTGAAAAATGGTTTTGGCAAACATTTTGAAAAATTGTATGATTTGCCGAGCAAAAACCTCGGCAAATGCGAGAATTGGGAAATCTGATCAACAGTTTGTCAAGCCATCGTGTATTGAAGTGAAGTCTCGTAAACGCCGAGCAAATATCTCGGCAAATGAGCATTTCAGACTGGACTTCATTGAATATATGAAAACTCCTTTGATTTGATCAACAAGAATGTTGACAAATGTTTTAAGGAATATTTCAATGACAATATGTGCATTTGCCGAGATAAAATCTCTGCAAATGGCACATTTGATATTAATCAAGAAAAATGATTAAGTCTTTTTGGAAATGAATTTAAGCATTTGCCGAGCAATAAGCTCTGCAAATGATATATTGTAAAATTAAAGACTTGGAAAAAATTTCACACGAAAAGTTGATTTGCCGAGCAAGAAGCTCTGCAAATGGCTAGTTCAATACTTTGAAAATTTTGACTTGGGTTTTGTTTGACAAACAAGATTTTTGAAAGATTTGAGAAAAACATGTATTTGCCGAGCAAAAACCTCGGCAAATGGCCTTTTTGATCTGAAATTTTGATAAGTCAAAATATGAACATGTTTTTCCAGACTTATTAAGATTTGAAGATGATTATGAGCAACCATAGCATTTGCCGAGCAAATACCTCGGCAAATGGCACAAATCTTCAAAAACACAAGTTCATACCCAGCCCTTCAAAGTTCAAACCCAGAAATTTCAAAACATGAGCAGATTAAGGTATTTAAAACAGATAAACACCAAATATAATCCCTAATCATGCATCTAAAGTTATCAAAACTCACATCAAACCATCATTTTAAGCATACAAGACATGATCAATTCACTTTGGCATTTTATCAAACAGTTGGCAATCAATAATCAAGAATGAAAGTATTACCTTAAACTGGATGAAATGATCGACGAAAGGAGATGAAATAAGCCACAAATATGATCACCAGACTAAACCCACTTCGATTTTTGCTCAAATGATGAAAGAGATTGATTTATTGATGACAAAGAGTTCGGTTTTGAGAGAAAATATCAAAGGTATTATTGGTTTGAATTTGAAATAAAAAGACTTTGACCCGCCCATTTTCTTATTTAAACAACAAATCTGGGTCACGGGTCTGGGTTTGACCCGCGTGACAACCGAGATCACGAACTGATTTTGGGCTTAAACAAATTGTTGGGCTCATTGTTTTTGGGTTTTAACAAACTAAAACAAAATAAACAACAAAAAAAAATACAAAAAAACAAATTTAATAATAAAATCTTTTTATCATTTTTTAAATTTTATAATTTTGTATTTGGTTTTTCAGTTTTAAAACAAACACACATAAAATAAAAAAATTTAAACACATAAAACAAACAAATTAACAAAAATTACACATATTAGATAATCAAACAAATATTCACATGCATTTACACACTCCCCCTCAAATCATGCATTCTACCCTTTTTCTCCCCCTCAAACATTGCATGTAATAACAAGTAAAACACATCAATGTTTGAAACAGAAAATGAACATAGAATACATGACATGAAAGCATTTAAGTTTGTAAATCTAGCATTCCCAACTTGGTTTTAAGAAAATTAAACCTTTGTTCATCCAAAGGTTGATTTGCCGAGCAAGAAGCTCTGCAAATGGCTAGTTCAATACTTTGAAAATTTTGACTTGGGTTTTGTTTGACAAACAAGATTTTTGAAAGATTTGAGAAAAACATGTATTTGCCGAGCAAAAACCTCGGCAAATGGCCTTTTTGATCTGAAATTTTGTTAAGTCAAAATATGAACATGTTTTTCCAGACTTATTAAGATTTGAAGATGATTATGAGCAACCATAGCATTTGCCGAGCAAATACCTCGGCAAATGGCACAAATCTTCAAAAACACAAGTTCATACCCAGCCCTTCAAAGTTCAAACCCAGAAATTTCAAAACATGAGCAGATTAAGGTATTTAAAACAGATAAACACCAAATATAATCCCTAATCATGCATCTAAAGTCATCAAAACTCATATCAAACCATTATATTAAGCATACAAGACATGATCAATTCACTTTGGCATTTTATCAAACAGTTGGCAATCAATAATCAAGAATGAAAGTATTACCTTAAACTGGATGAAATGATCGACGAAAGGAGATGAAATAAGCCACAAATATGATCACCAGACTAAACCCACTTCGATTTTTGCTCAAATGATGAAAGAGATTGATTTATTGATGACAAAGAGTTCGGTTTTGAGAGAAAATATCAAAGGTATTATTGGTTTGAATTTGAAATAAAAAGACTTTGACCCGCCCATTTTCTATTTAAACAACAAATCTGGGTCACGGGTCTGGGTTTGACCCGCGTGACAACCGAGATCACGAACTGATTTTGGGCTTAAACAAATTGTTGGGCTCATTGTTTTTGGGTTTTAACAAACTAAAACAAAATAAACAACAAAAAAAAATACAAAAACAAATAAAAAAAAAATCTTTTTATCTTTTAACATTTTCAAATTTTGTATTTGGTTTTTCAGTTTTAAAACAACACACACATAAAATAAAAAATTTAAACACATAAAACAAACAAATTAACAAAAATTACACATATTAGATAATCAAACAAATATTCACATGCATTTACACACTCCCCCTCAAATCATGCATTCTACCATTTTTCTCCCTCTCAAACATTGCATGTAATAACAAGTAAAACACATCAATGTTTGAAACAGAAAATGAACATAGAATACATGGCATGAAAGCATTTAAGTTTGTAAATCTAGCATTCCCAACTTGGTTTTAAGAAAATTAAACCTTTGTTCATCCAAAGGTTTGGTGAAAAGGTCAGCAAGTTGGTAGTCTGTTGGGACAAAATAGAGTTCGATGTTACCTTTCTCGACATGATCTTTAAGAAAATGGTACCGAACATCTATGTTGCTTGGTCTTTGTGTGCTGTACAGGATTGCAAGAAATAGCAATTGCACTCTTAGAGTCACAGTAGATGGGAATTCTGTTGAACTGAAATCCATAATCAGTCAACTGTGTCTTCATCCAAAGAACTTGTGAACAACAGCTTGCTGCAGCAACGTATTCAGCTTCTGCAGTAGATGTGGATACACAATTCTGTTTCTTCGAAGACCAACTGACTAATCTATCCCCTAAAACTGAACGCTCCCAGAAGTACTCTTTCGATCAAGCTTACAACCTGCATGGTCAGCATCCGAATATGCAATCAACTGAAACCTGGTATCCCTTGGATACCAGAGACCAAGGTTCACAGTGCCTTTCAGGTATCGGAAATCCGTTTGACGGCCTGGAAATGACTTTCCTTAGGATTGGCCTGGTACCTGGCACACATGCATGTGGCGAACATATTTAGTCGAGATTCCATGGATGTACCAATTGGTTGACAATTCATCATATCAAACTTTTTCAACATGTCAAGGATGTACTTAGTTTGACAAATAAATGTACCATTTGACAACTGTTTGACTTGAAGACCAAGAAAAAAGTTTAATTCACCCATCATGCTCATTTCAAATTTACTGATCATTAAAGCAGAAAAATTCTTGCAGTATTTAGGGTTAGTAGACCCGAAAATTATGTCGTCAACATAAATCTGGATTAGAATGATGTCACTCCCTTGTCGTTTGATAAACAAGGTAGTGTCAATCGAACCTTTGCTAAAACCAGATTTCACAAGATAAGAGGATAGAGCATCATACCATGCACGAGGGGCTTGTTTCAGACCATCCAAAGCCTTATCTAACATGTAAACATAGTTAGGATGTTTTGAATTCACAAATCCCTCAGGTTGTTCAACATACACCTCTTCTTTGAGAATTCCATTCAAGAAGGCAGTTTTGACATCCATCTGGTATACTGTGAAGTTCTTGTAGGCAGCATAGGCAAGAAACATCCGAATGGCCTCAATTCGTGCAACTGGTGCGAACGTCTCATCATAATCAATTCCATCTTGTTGAATATCCCTTTGCAACCAATCGTGCTTTGTTGCGTACAACAACTCCATTTTCATCCTTTGTTCTTGAAGATCCATTTGGTTTAATTGGCTCCTTGTTCTTGTAAGGATTGGGAACCAATTTCCACACCTCAAGACGTTCAAACTGATTAAGTTCTTCTTGCATTGCTTTCACCCAATATGGACAACTTAGAGCTTCATTCACTGTCTTTGGTTCAACAATACTCAGAAAATTCACAAACAGACATTCATTCGCGGATGCGGATCTTGTCTGAACTCCAGTTGTTGGGTTACCAATAACTTGAGAAATTGGATGAGCTATAGTCCATTTGGTTGTATAAGGTATTGGATCTAGTGGATCACCAGATTCTTCAGAATCAATAAAATCAGAAGTATGTTGCTCTGCCAATTGTTCAAATGAAGTAGCAATTGGTTCAACAAAGTCATCGGGATCATAATCTTCAGGATTGATTGACGGATTTGTCACTTGAGTGATATCTTGAGGTTGAGTATGCAACTCAGATTTATCATTAGGTGGAGGAGAATCAGATGAAGAATTAACATCTGATGATTGTGATGGTGAAGACTCATTGGGATTCGTCTCATTAGAATTGGAACTGGATGGTTCATTTGTATTCACTTCAGATTCAGAAACTTTCATCGGAACATGGAAAAATTCTTCAAACAAGATATTATCAAATCTAACATTCATACTCTCTTCGATCCTGTTGGTTCTTCGGTTATATACACGGTAAGCTATTGATTCTCTTGAATAACCGATGAAATATGCCTCATCGCCCTTTGGTTCAAATTTGCCCAAATTATCTCGATCATTGAGAACATAACAAACACATCCGAATATGTGTAAGAAGTTCACATTGGGTTTTCTTTTGTTAATCACCTCATATGGAGTTTTATCAAACCTCTTGTTTATGATAGATCTATTTTGAGTGAAAAAAGCAGTTGCAACAGCTTCAGCCCATAGATTCAGAGGCAACTTTGAATAAGCAAGCATAGTTCTAGCTGCTTCAACAAGAGTTCGATTACGACGTTCAACTACTCCATTCTGTTGATGTGTCCTGGCAGCGGAAAATTGATGAGTGATACCCATGGACTTGAAGAAAGATGCAATAGTTGAATTCTTGAATTCAGTGCCATTATCTGAGCGAACAATTCGAACAGATGATTTAAGATTTACTTGAGTCTTCTTGATGAAATCAATAATCACATTCGGAGCATCACTCTTTGCATGAAGAAAGAATACCCAAGTATAACGAGAATAATCATCACAATCACAAGAATGTATCTCTTGCCATGGATACTTTGAACTTTCATTGGTCCACACAAATCCATATGAATAAGGTGCAAAGGGCCTTCAGTACTTAGATACTTCTTTGGTTTGTGTGATACTTTCTTCATCTTTCCAATTGCACAAGCGGACAAACATGTTCACTTTCATACTTGTAATCCGGAAGACCTTCAATAAGTTGTTTATCCACAAGAGCATTGATTGTTTGGAAATGAAGATGAGAAAGACGGCGATGCCATAACCAAGAATTTTGTGTAGTTGCTTTCGAAAGAAGACAAATCTCTGAAGAATGAGTTGGAATGTTGTTTAGATCAATTGTGAACAAATTATTATCTCTTGTTCCAGTTAGAATATCCACACCCTCTTCATTCTGCACTTTGCATTCATATCTTCTGAATAATACTTGAAGATCATTGTCACAAAATTGTCCAACACTAAAAAGATTGTGTCCTAATCCTTCTACATAGGAAACTCTCTTGATAGTGACTCCATTTTTAACAATGTCTCCATAACCAAGTATAGGAGCGATATGATCATTTCCGAATCTGACAGTTCCCATAAACTTCTCAACAAAGTTCGTTAGAATAGACTTGTTTCCAGTCATATGATGAGAACATCCCGAGTCAACATACCAAACACAAATGAGATATTCCTGCAAGGACAAGGAATATGATTTAGGTACCCACATAGACTGGGTCCTTGCAGGTTAGAGGGTTAACATGCAAGTACACATATAATATCAAATACTATATAAGAAACAATCTAAAATAGCACACAAACAAACATTTTATTGAAAAACAAACAAGCACACATACGAGTTCAAACAAGAAATACGAATTACAAACAATGAAAAGTAAAGGATTATACACAAGTTTTGAGACAAGCAGGACTAGTCCTAGATGTATCACTATCTAAAGAATTTGATCTACGGACAATCCACACTTGTTTGACATGAGTTGTATTTCCATCAAGCTTGACTTTTCTAGAAGCATGCAAAAATCTATCTTTAGGAATCCATTTACTGCTACTAGTTAAGCACAAGTCACCTGAAACACGAACATTCTTTGAGTTAGAAACAATTTGTTATTTCCGTTCTTAACAGGTTTCTTTCTTGATGGTTTCTGTGGTCTTGTTCACTTTCTTGATGTTATTAGGTGACAACCAACCATACTGATCTTTGTATTTAGTTATTCCTGAAACTGTATCTCTAACCACTTGTAAAGTGCACTTAGAAGTCTTCTTAGAATACCTAGGAAAACTAGAATACCTAACATGCTGAGGTTGTTTGTTACCTAATGAGAAAGATTCATTCTTGACAGTCTTTGGACCACTATTTGTTTGACTTCTTTTTGGGACTTAGGTTCAGTTTTAACCTTAGTCATCGGTTGTTTTCTAGAAGTCTTTGATTTATGAGAATCTGAGGAATCTTTGTTTGATTTTGGTCTTGAATCCGTCTTGGGTGATTGATTGGTCTTTGGTTGTTTGGTAGTCTTTGGTCTTTGGAACTTACCAAATGGGGAAGGTTGTGAAGGGTGTGACTTTGGAATCTTCTTTAGATAAAAATCATGTTTTTCCTCCTTTTGAACAAAATGTTTTTCAAATTCAGGATTAAAATCATAATTTCCTTCCAAAAATGTTGACATATTATCAGTTTCCAACTTCACACTTGCTCCACTTATCTTAAAAGGACAAGAACTTCCCTTGAGTGAATTTGATGCTTTGTCTTTTTCTTTTAAAGATTGAAGTGCAATTTTCTGAAATTCGAATTCCATTTTAAGTTTATTAAGTTCTTTAAGCACATTCAACTTTTGTTCTTTTTCTTTTTCAAACTTTTGTTTGAAAGCATCAATTTCATTCAAGTAAGTTTGTGTTCCCTCAGAAAACTTGGTAAAGGACTCAGTCTCAGAAGCAGTCGGAAGAAATAATCATCAACATCATTGACATCAAAGACATCATCTAGATTCACTATCAGTTTGAACAAAAACATGCACAACTTCACACTCAGTTTGCACAGATGCATTCACAATTTCACAAATAGAACATGCAGTTTGTGAAGTTTTCTCATCTTGACACACAGAATATTTTGGTGGAGTTGCAGTTGTCATAACTTCACAGACAGGACAATTAGGGTGATCACAATCATTGTCATGATTAGTGGGTGGGTCACAGTGATTTTGAGTCT
>CM067167.1:259670135-259689741 GCA_034093135.1 Erigeron breviscapus
TGCTAATTGTCACAATTAGCCCCTCAACCTTAGTGATCATTTATCTATGACTTAACAACAAGAAATTCCTCTAATCTAGATTACAATTTATCACTATTTTTGGATTTCTACATTCTCTTTCCTAGGTATTCTAAGAAGACTTCTAAGTGCACTTTACAAGTGGTTAGAGATACAGTTTCAGGAATAACTAAATACAAAGATCAGTATGGTTGGTTGTCACCTAATAACATCAAGAAAGTAACAAGACCACAGAAACCATCAAGAAGAAACCTGTTAAGAACGGAAATAACAAATTGTTTTCTAACTCAAAGAATGTTCGTATTTCAGGTGACTTGTGCTTAACTAGTAGCAGTAAATGGATTCCTAAAGATAGATTTTGCATGCTTCTAGAAAAGTCAAGCTTGATGGAAATACAACTCATGTCAAACAAGTGTGGATTGTCCGTAGATCAAATTCTTTAGATAGTGCTAATACATCTAGGACTAGTCCTGCTTGTCTCAAAACTTGTGTATAATCCTTTACTTTTCATTGTTTGTAATTCGTATTTGTTGTTTGAACTAGTATGTGTGCTTGTTTGTTACTTTCAATAAAATGTTTGTTTGTGTGCTAATTTTAGATTATTTCTTCTATAATGTTTCATAGTATATGTGTACTTGCATGTTAACCCTCTAACCTGCAAGGACCCAGTCTATGTGGGTACCTAAATCATGTTCCTTGTCCTTACAGGAATATCTCATTTGTGTTTGGTATGTTGACTCGGGATGTTCTCGTCATATGACTGGAAACAAGTCCATTCTAACGAACTTTGTTGAGAAGTTTATGGGAACTGTCAGATTCGGAAATGATCATATCGCACCTATTACTTGGTTATGGAGACATTGTTAAAAATGGAGTCACTATCAAGAGAGTTTCCTATGTTGAAGGATTAGGACACAATCTTTTTAGTGTTGGATAATTTTGTGACAATGATCTTCAAGTATTATTCAGAAGATATGAATGCAAAGTGCAGACTGAAGAGGGTGTGGATATTCTAACTGGAACAAGAGATAATAATTTGTTCACAATTGATCTAAACAACATTCCAACTCATTCTTCAGAGATTTGTCTTCTTTCGAAAGCAACTGCACAAAATTCTTGGTTATGGCATCGCCGTCTTTCTCATCTTCATTTCCAAACAATCAATGCTCTTGTGGATAAACAACTTATTGAAGGTCTTCCGGATTACAAGTATGAAAGTGAACATGTTTGTCCGGCTTGTGCAATTGGAAAGATGAAGAAAGCATCACACAAACCAAAGAAGTATCTAAGTACTGAAGGTCCTTTGCACCTTATTCATATGGATTTGTGTGGACCAATGAAAGTTCAAAGGATCCATGGCAAGCGATACATTCTTGTGATTGTCGATGATTATTCTCGTTATACTTGGGTATTCTTTCTTCATGCAAAGAGTGATGCTCCGAATGTGATTATTGATTTCATCAAGAAGACTCAAGTAAATCTTAAATCATCTGTTCGAATTGTTCGCTCAGATAATGGCACTGAATTCAAGAATTCAACTATTGCATCTTTCTTCAAGTCCATGGGTATCACTCATCAATTTTCCGCTGCCAGGACACCTCAACAGAATGGAGTAGTTGAACGACGTAATCGAACTCTTGTTGAAGCGGCTAGAACTATGCTTGCTTATTCAAAGTTGCCTCCGAATCTATGGGCTGAAGCTGTTGCTACTGCTTGTTTCACTCAAAATAGATCTATCATAAACAAGAGGTTTGATAAAACTCCATATGAGGTGATTAACAAAAAAAACCCAATGTGAACTTCTTACACATATTCGGATGTGTTTGTTATGTTCTCAATGATCGAGATAATTTGGGCAAATTTGAACCAAAGGGCGATGAGGCATATTTCATCGGTTATTCAAGAGAATCAATAGCTTACCGTGTATATAACCGAAGAACCAACAGGATCGAAGAGAGTATGAATGTTAGATTTGATAATATCTTGTTTGAAGAATTTTTCCATGTTCCGATGAAAGTTTCTGAATCTGAAGTGAATACAACTGAACCATCCAGTTCCAATTCTAATGAGACGAATCCCAATGAGTCTTCACCATCACAATCATCAGATGTTAATTCTTCATCTGATTCTCCTCCACCTAATGATAAATCTGAGTTGCATACTCAACCTCAAGATATCACTCAAGTGACAAATCCGTCAATCAATCCTGAAGTGTATGATCCCGATGACTTTGTTGAACCAATTGCCACTTCATTTGAACAATTGGCAGAGCAACATACTCCTGATTTTATTGATTCTGAAGAATCTGGTGATCCACTAGATCCAATTCCTCATACAACCAAATGGACTAGAGCTCATCCAATTTCTCAAGTTATTGGTAACCCAACATCTGGAGTTCAGACAAGATCCGCATCCGCGAATGAATGTCTGTTTGTGAATTTTCTGAGTATGGTTGAACCAAAGACAGTGAATGAAGCTCTAAGTTGTCCAGATTGGGTGAAAGCAATGCAGGAAGAACTTAATCAGTTCGAACGTCTTGAGGTGTGGAAATTGGTTCCAATCCTTACAAGAATAAGGAGCCAATTAAGACCAAAGGGATCTTCAAAAACAAAAAGGATGAAACTGGAGTTGTTGTACGAAACAAAGCACGATTGGTTGCAAAGGGATATTGTCAACAAGATGGAATTGATTATGATGAGACGTTCGCACCAGTTGCACGAATTGAGGCCATTCGGATGTTTCTTGCCTATGCTGCCTACAAGAACTTCATAGTATACCAGATGGATGTCAAAACTGCCTTCTTGAATGGAATTCTCAAAGAAGAGGTGTATGTTGAACAACCTGAGGGATTTGTGAATTCAAAACATCCTAACTATGTTTATAGGTTAGATAAGGCTTTATATGGTCTGAAACAAGCGCCTCGTGCATGGTATGATGCTCTATCCTCTTATCTTGTGAAATCTGGTTTTAGCAAAGGTTCGATTGACACTACCTTGTTTATCAAAAGACAAGGGAGTGACATCATTCTAATCCAGATTTATGTTGACGACATAATTTTCGGGTCTACGAACCCTAAATACTGCAAGAATTTTTCTGCTTTAATGATCAGTAAATTTGAAATGAGCATGATGGGTGAATTAAACTTTTTCCTTGGTCTTCAAGTCAAACAGTTGTCAAATGGTACTTTTATTTGTCAAACTAAGTACATTCTTTGACATGTTGAAAAAGTTTGATATGATGAATTGTCAACCAATTGGTACACCCATGGAAGCTCGAACAAAGATTTCGCCACATGCATGTATGCCAGGTACCAGGCCAATCCTAAGAAAAGTCATTTCCAGGCCGTCAAATGGATTTTCCGATACCTGAAAGGCACTGTGAACCTTGGTCTCTGGTATCCAAGGGATACCGGGTTTCAGTTGATTGCATATTCGGATGCTGACCATGCAGGTTGTAAGCTTGATCGAAGGAGTACTTCTGGGAGCGTACAGTTTTTGGGGGATAGATTAGTCAGTTGGTCTTCGAAGAAACAGAATTGTGTATCCACATCTACTGCAGAAGCTGAATATGTTGCTGCAGCAAGCTGTTGTTCACAAGTTCTTTGGATGAAGACGCAGTTGACTGATTATGGATTTCAGTTCAACAGAATTCCCATCTACTGTGACTCTAAGAGTGCAATTGCTATTTCTTGCAACCCGGTACAGCACACTAAGACCAAGCACATAGATGTTCGGTACCATTTTCTTAAAGATCATGTCGAGAAAGGTAACATCGAACTCTATTTTGTCCCAACAGACTACCAACTTGCTGACCTTTTCACTAAACCTTTGGATGAACAAAGGTTTAATTTTCTTAAAACCAAGTTGGGAATGCTAGATTTACAAACTTAAATGCTTTCATGCCATGTATTCTATGTTCATTTTCTGTTTCAAACATTGATGTGTTTTACTTGTTATTACATGCAATGTTTGAGAGGGAGAAAAATGGTAGAATGCATGATTTGAGGGGGAGTGTGTAAATGCATGTGAATATTTGTTTGATTATCTAATATGTGTAATTTTTGTTAATTTGTTTGTTTTATGTGTTTAAATTTTTTTTATTTTATGTGTGTTTGTTTTAAAACTGAAAAACCAAATACAAAATTATAAAATTTAAAAATGATAAAAAGATTTTTTTTTATTCTGTTTTTGTATTTTTTTTGTTGTTGTTTATTTTGTTTTAGTTTGTTAAAACCCAAAAGGAATGAGCCCAACAATTTGTTTAAGCCCAAAATCAGTTTGTGATCTGGGTTGTCACGCGGGTCAAACCCAGACCCGTGACCCAGATTTGTTGTTTAAATAAGAAAATGGGCGGGTCAAAGTCTTTTTATTTCAAATTCAAACCAATAATACCTTTGATATTTTCTCTCAAAACCGAACTCTTTGTCATCAATAAATCAATCTCTTTCATCATTTGAGCAAAAATCGAAGTGGGTTTAGTCTGGTGATCATATTTGTGGCTTATTTCATCTCCTTTCGTCGATCATTTCATCCAGTTTAAGGTAATACTTTCATTCTTGATTATTGATTGCCAACTGTTTGATAAAATGCCAAAGTGAATTGATCATGTCTTGTATGCTTAATATAATAGTTTGATGTGAGTTTTGATGACTTTAGATGCATGATTAGGGATTATATTTGGTGTTTATCTGTTTTTAAATACCTTAATCTGCTCATGTTTTGAAATTTCTGGGTTTGAACTTTGAAGGGCTGGGTATGAACTTGTGTTTTTGAAGATTTGTGCCATTTGCCGAGGTATTTGCTCGGCAAATGCTATGGTTGCTCATAATCATCTTCAAATCTTAATAAGTCTGGAAAAACATGTTCATATTTTGACTTAACAAAATTTCAGATCAAAAAGGCCATTTGCCGAGGTTTTTGCTCGGCAAATACATGTTTTTCTCAAATCTTTCAAAATCTTGTTTGTCAAACAAAACCCAAGTCAAAATTTTCAAAGTATTGAACTAGCCATTTGCAGAGCTCCTTGCTCGGCAAATCAACTTTTCGTGTGAAAATTTTTCCAAGTCTTTAATTTTACAATATATCATTTGCAGAGCTTATTGCTCGGCAAATGCTCGGCAAATGCTTAATTCATTTCCAAAAAGACTTAATCATTTTTCTTGATTAATATCAAATGTGCCATTTGCAGAGATTTTATCTCGGCAAATGCACATATTGTCATTGAAATATTCCTTAAAACATTTGTCAACATTCTTGTTGATCAAATCAAAGGAGTTTTCATATATTCAATGAAGTCCAGTCTGAAATGCTCATTTGCCGAGATATTTGCTCGGCGTTTACGAGACTTCACTTCAATACACGATGGCTTGACAAACTGTTGATCAGATTTCCCAATTCTCGCATTTGCCGAGGTTTTTGCTCGGCAAATCATACAATTTTTCAAAATGTTTGCCAAAACCATTTTTCAATTTTAATCAGTGTCTGGGCAAAATTTGTGTCAAATATGCCATTTGCCGAGATATTTGCTCGGCAAATGCATATAAATTTTTATGTCTTTGTTTTTATTCTAAGTATTTTTCACTCTTTTATTTGTGTTGAAATTTTGTGAATGTGGTTATTGTGTTTGTCTATATAGTTTTTCATAAGTGTTAGGGTAAGATGCAAGGTATCGAACGCCTTTGTGTACTACCTTTGTTGTCTTATCTTTTAATACTTATGTGATTCTATATGTCGTCATGTTTCTTATATATATTAGGGTGAGAAGCAAGGTATCGAACGCCTTTGTGTACTACCTTTGTTTTCTCATTTTTAATATATGTGAGAAACATTGTCTTTGTGTAATAAATGTGTTTATTAAAAGTTGTTGTGTTTTTATTTTTCTGTGTTTAAAATGTCTTTTCTGGTCAAAATTTGGTCAGTTTAATTTTCAGAAAAATAATAAATACAAAGATGGTGATGTTCCAAGAAGGTGCTACTATGAAGATGCAAGCCAATCAAGCTCTTCATATTCCATTTACCTCCAAATTCCCAATTATTACTGAGATTCTGAGCCATCATCCACTGTATGTTGCTTTAACTAATGGTGTTGTGGTTCCTGAGAAGTATATGTTTGATTTTTGGGAATCAATTGAGTATGTGAAAGCCAATAAAAGACATCAGCATGAAGAATGCTTTAGATATTCTCTACAATCAGATGATAATTTTTTTAACTGCCAATTCACATTTGCCGAGGTTTTTGCTCGGCAAATCATACAATTTTTCAAAATGTTTGCCAAAACCATTTTTCAATTTTAATCAGTGTCTGGGCATAATTTGTGTCAAATATGCCATTTGCCGAGATGTTTGCTCGGCAAATGCATATAAATTTTTAATGTCTTTGTTTTTATTCTAAGTATTTTTCACTCTTTTATTTGTGTTGAAATTTTGTGAATGTGGTTATTGTGTTTGTCTATATAGTTTTTCATAAGTGTTAGGGTAAGATGCAAGGTATCGAACGCCTTTGTGTACTACCTTTGTTGTCTTATCTTTTAATACTTATGTGATTCTGTATGTCGTCATGTTTCTTATATATATTAGGGTGAGAAGCAAGGTATCGAACGCCTTTGTGTACTACCTTTGTTTTCTCATTTTTAATATATGTGAGAAACATTGTCTTTGTGTAATAAATGTGTTTATTAAAAGTTGTTGTGTTTTTATTTTTCTGTGTTTAAAATGTCTTTTCTGGTCAAAATTTGGTCAGTTTAATTTTCAGAAAAATAATAAATACAAAGATGGTGATGTTCCAAGAAGGTGCTACTATGAAGATGCAAGCCAATCAAGCTCTTCATATTCCATTTACCTCCAAATTCCCAATTATTACTGAGATTCTGAGCCATCATCCACTGTATGTTGCTTTAACTAATGGTGTTGTGGTTCCTGAGAAGTATATGTTTGATTTATGGGAATCAATTGAGTATGTGAAAGCCAATAAAAGACATCAGCATGAAGAATGCTTTAGATATTCTCTACAATCAGATGATAATTTTTTTAACTGCCAATTCACACTAGATGAATTCAGAACGATAATTGGTTTTCCAGAACAAGAAGAGTATGAAGAACTGCCATCTGTTGATGAAATGTTATCTGCAGTTCATGCATTGGGATATGAAGGAGAGTTGACATCCATGAGGGATTTTAAAAGAATGAATGTGGCAACTTTATGGCATACAATGTACAATGTTCTATGCACCTGTCTGATGCCATCTCAGAAGGGTATTGATGCAATGACAAAGCACTCACTGTCTATATACTATGCTGTCACGCATAATGTTAAATGTGACTTTGCGAAGATTGTGTGGGAAAAGATGAAACAAGTGGTGAAAGGAAAGGATGTTCAAGAACGAAAGTACATTCCTTATATTCGATTCTTTACTTTGATAATTGAAGACGTACTTGACAATACTGAGGAGATTCCAAAGTTGGAAGATAGTTTCAAGTGTGTAATTGCCATGTACAAATCAAATATGAGAGTGAGAGGCACAGGAAGTGAAGTTGCTAGACCTTTTCCAATTCCACCATTTCTACTAAATCTGGTTCCTGCTCAAAGTCCCCACCTTAGGACATATAGAGAGTGGTTAGCCACAGCGATGGGATCTGAAAGCCGACAGATTCCTACCCAAGCTGTGCATAGGTCGCCAAGTGAGGGTCCTAGGTCTTATAAAAGAAAAAGAGGGGTTAGTGATGAGGGGACTTCTGAGTAGAGGAGAAGAAAATCTAAAAGAGTTGTCTTTGAACAAGAGGTTGTAACTCCTGACTTTACTACTTCACCTACTTCTCAATCAACACCATCACCTGTCGTTCAAATATCTCAAGCTTCACCTTCAACACCAATTCCATCCGTTGTTTCTCCAAATCCACCACACTGTAACACCCCAACTGAGGCGGAACGTTGAGATGTACAGAAAGTCGAGTATTCAAAACAGAGGATAATAGATAACATTCACCATAACTTTATTTGATAAACATAATTTTACAATGCACAAGCATGTGAACCAATTCCCAAGTACAATACGTCTACTATACTTGGATATTGAGTCCACGAAACAAATAACAAATACATGAGATGGTATACTGCAATGATCAGGGCGGATTCCATTGCCCGTCACAAGGTTTGATCTTTGCCTCCAAAGTGCAATGCAAATAATCATGATGCATATAATTCCTCAAGACATAGGCTAATTCCTGAAAAGCATGAAGAAAAAGTGTCAACTACGAAAACGTAGTTGGTGAGTGCATAGGTTTGCAAGTAGTCTCATTACATATCCATTTTCAAAATAGTTGAGAAATCCATGGTAAATTATAAAGTTCTCATTTGTCACATTTATCGTGAGAGAAAAATATATCAATCGATTAATCATTCATCATACCAAAACCATTTGGTCGTCAATACTTCAATATTGCCAAATTCAACAGTTTCCAAGATTCCACATAAGGTCCAATACCCAAACCGTATGTTCAATCCACAATTTCCATCCAATATAATATCAGTACCTCTTGGTCAATGGTAAGACTACCATGACATAATTTGATGAGATTGTTCTTGAGCCACTACTAAGACCGGTTATGTCCCAATAATCAGATATAATGCCCCAAATGATAAGATAATGATAAGCACATGCTGTCAATCACGTGCATAAAGATAACCAAGGGTCGTGCCATGGAGACGCCCATAAATATATAGTAGTTAGAGCACCACGAGGCCAGACTGGCGATGAAGGTGGCCACCAAGGCAGACCAAACATCCCACCGTTACCTATAATAGTGGATGAGGGGACAAGTCCTAGTTGCGCACCCTCTAACTACAGGCCTCAAATGAGTTAATAGTAGTGTACAGGGGACCACCGTTTGACAGTACTCAAGCTCATCATATAACACATAACACGTTGAACATACAATACAATTCCCATATCATTATCATTGTTTCAAAGAATCATTTCATAATAGAAAGTCATTTTAATTAATCATGCTTTTCACCCCGTAAGTAAACATATAAAAGAGTTTGAAAGGGGGCTATGACTCACCTTGATATGCCGCATATTATATTCACTTATCCAAAATGGGTACTTCCCATCTATCGCTTCCTTGGTCATATATCCGTCATATTCCTCAATCACATTCCAAGCCAAGACTATCCCTACGATAGGACTAATATACGTAAGTTCCTATCTTAAGCCATCACTAAGAAATGCCACTTTCGTTATGTTGTCATAAATTTTGGGATCCAAGTATATTGTTATATTTGCATCTTTTTGGTTGTAGAGAGTGTTGGTGTAAAAGGGTCACTTTCCTTATACATGTAGTTATAAGTTGTTAGAATTTCGGTAGCTTGCCTTTGATTATCATGGTTCCCATTGTGTGCCTTGCTTGATTATAATATTTGACATTAGTAACTTCATAATATTAATATTTATGAATACTTTCTGATTTAAAACTATTTATTTAATTTAATATTATTTAATTAATTATTTATTCATTTTCTTGATTTATTAACCAAATAATTCTTTAAAAATACTTTTAAGTACCTCACTTGCCTTTATAATTTGTGGCTAATTATATTTGGGTTATATTCTGATTGTTATGCTTTTTAACTTAGAATATTGTGATATATATATTTATTTATTTAAATTTTTCTATTAATTTAAAAAAACAATTATTTATTAGTGATTTTCACTTACTTAATTATTTCTAATTTATATGACATTTGTTCTTTGACTTAAAATGATTTTATTCCAGTAGGCTTTAGTCACTTTCATCATTGGTTGTGATTATTTAACCAATTTCATGATTTATACTTTTATTTGTGTATTTCCCATTTATTTTAATGATAATATTTAATTAATTATTTTTACTTAATTATTTATCTTAAAATTAGGTAACACATGTCTCTTGTCTTTTGACTATTTTTCCCCAGTAGGTTTTAGTTATTTTTATCAATGGTTAAGATGATTTAACTTCATTCTTGATTTACATAATTTATTTATGGATTTTTATGTCTTTTAATTACTATTTAAATTCAATAATTCATGGAAATTCTTAGAAATCATCACTAAACATTTTGGTCAAAAATATCAGGCCTTTTAGGCAAATTTTATTCATACAAAATCATATCAATTCAACCTCTCTTGTGTCTTGCTTATTTTGAGGGTTTTATGATTAAAAATCGTTTACCGAAATAGTGATTTTAGCCTCATTTCTTGAGCAATTAAGGTGCTTCAAAATGAATTTTCATTCTTGTTTCATTATTTCCAGAAATTTCATCATATTTTGGTGTCCAAAGTCGTGATAGTGGTGGTGGTGTGATATGTGCAATTTGGTGCTTTCGGTTAGTGCTTATATGAACCGAATTAGTGATTTGTAGGCTTGTCCTTGCCATTTAATAACCAAGTTAAGTTTTATAACTTTTATTTGACATATTCTCAGTAGGTTTATAATACTTTTTGTTACGAGATTGTTGGAGTTGATTAAAGTTGCAATCTAGTGACTTTTAGCTTATTTTATTGTGGAGAACTTTTACTTGGAATTTTCTGTTTTAACACTTATTTTCATAAAATGTTGAGTAGTCATTTTTGGTTAAGTTGAATTATTTGGACGTTGGTGATTTTTATACAGAGACATATATGTGTCCTATATTTATGTGAATTTTTGCCAAATTTTCAGACATTGTTTACTACCTCTAAAAATTACAAAACCAAAGGTGGTCAGAAAGCTTGCTGCTGTGCGACTCAATATATTTTATAAAGATTTCGATGATGAACATTTAAGAAAAATCCCCCAATTTTATTTTACATTAGGGACACTTTGAACTCAGTTCAAACCAGGTTTAAACTTCTGAAACCTATTAGTTAAGAAATTAAAAATCGTCAAAGTTGACTCAACATTAAGACAAAAATCCAGTTTTGACCACTTTTGGTAGAAAAATCATATCTTTGGTTTGGTTTATTATTTTTGAGTGATTCCAGTTGGAGGTTAAACTTAACTCTTTTATATACAACTTTTATTTTGAAAGTTTTGCTTTAAACAGCCCTCACATGTTCAGTTTATCCGTCTAAAGACAGAAGAATAATTCTGTCAGAAAGTATTTGGGTCCAAACAACTCACCAATGACCATTCTTGCTTTATTAACACTTGAGTTTATCATTTACAAGATTAATACTTTATTTTTATACCTCTTAACATCAAATTTCCAGATTATTATACCTCTTTTAACATATTTTTCACTTAATACAAGTCCATCCATCTCATAATCCAACAACAAGATTCAACTTTCTTAGATCTAACATGTATTCATTCAAATCAACACTTTTCAATACCAATCTTTATAGATCTAACTTTCAACAACATAAAAACATCTTTTTAATGAAAAATCTCAGAAATATATTCTTCAAAATATACAAAAACATATAGATCTATCAAAAGGAAAATCACTTTAAAAGCTACTAATCTATAACAACACTTTTGGGTCTTAAACTTGTTGAATCCTTGGATCTTTCTCATAGATTTCGACATGCATATGCATGAGGAGAAAGATCCTATCAACTTTGCCTTCATCAAGTGTATATAACAAAGAAATCAAGAAGAAAACATAAACTTTTGATAAAACCTTTGAATATAAACAAGAACAAGATTGAATCTAGTAAAAAGATGAAGATTTATACCCTTGAAGAACTTGGTTTTGAAGATGATTTTGGGCAGATTTTTCGTGACATTCAAGACCACCAAATGACTCCCTACTTGACCTTAGATGATGAATTAACAAGAAAAGTTATTATTACAATAGTTTAGATTAGATTTGAGCTCCATTTGCCTTGAAGAAATCCGAAAATAATGGGGGAAAATGGGAAGAAAGGTTGAGAGGAAACTAGGAGATGTGTGTGTGTTTGTTTTGTGTGAAATGAAAAGGTTTGATGGGTTTGTGGGTGTATGGCCGTGGGAGAGAGGAGAGTGAGGTGTTCCATGGGCTCCTATTGGCTAGTGTGGTTGTTAGTTGAATGCCCATTGGCTAGGAGAAGTGGTGTGGTGTTATGAGGTTCCTAATGTAGTCTAGATTCAAAATAAGGGTAATTTTTGAATCAATTAAGTATTTGTGGTTAATATATGTTACTCTTGATTGTATAAGTATTGGATGTGTAAATGTTTATATAAATATTTTGTTGTAAGGTCATTTGTTATAGGTTTTATATGTATATGTATATACATGTAGCCGTATGTATGTCTTTGTATACGATTTGTGTTTATAAATTTGTTACTTAATTCTTAATTGTAACTTGTGTATATATATTAGACATATATATTGACTTATTGTTATTTAAACTTATTATTATGTATATAAGGTTCATGGATATATCTTGAGATGGTCATTATATATATTTGGAGTTTACATATACTTTAATTAGCTTCATGACTAGTTTGTTGGACATTATAAGAAATTTTTTTGTTGTTGTCACAAGTTGTGAGCCTTATATAATTAGTTATATAATCTGAACTTCTAGAAATAAAACTTTTTGGTTCTTTGACATTTCATCAAGTTCAATTAGAACTAATTATAGAATGAGATTGTCTTGAACGATTATAGTTATTGTTTATGGCATTTCTAAGGCAACTGGCTTCCTTTTGGCATTCTATTGAGCTAGATGGCAAATATCACCATGTCCTAATGTCTAGAAGCTCAAATCTCTTAATAAACTTCTAGGGATAGATACCTAGATAATTACAAGTGAGTTGTCCTAGTCAGAAATTGAGGGTTTCTCCAAATCCACCAACACTAACACCACCTCATTTATCACCTGTTCTTAATCCGATACCGCTTGCTTCAGCATTACCAAATGAACCACCTTCAATACCGGGTAGACGTATTAAAATGATTGCTCGAAGGCCACCATCAAGTCTACCAAAGGCATCAAAGAAGAAATCCAAAAAGAAGCATAAGTCTTCTAAATCTGCAAAACACAGACATGAATCAAGTTCAGCAGATTTGAATGAAACAGTTGATGCCTCAGCAGAGTTAGATGTTGAACAAGCAACTCGTATTGTTGATAATGTAATTTCTGAGTTGGATACTGAGAATGTTAGCACTGGAGATGATGTTGTGCAGGAGGAACAAGGCGGGAATGAGGGAGGAGTTGAAAATGTAAGAGAGGATGAGAGGTCCGGGTTAGGACAAGGGCAAAAAGAAAACGATGGCCCTCCGATAGTTCAAACAAATAGTCTAGCCGGGTTGTATACCCTAGGATAGAAGTCGGGAACTGCCCATTCTCGCTTGCACCAAACTCTCCTCGCCATTCTGACTCCTCACAACAGGAGTTAGTCTCAGAAAAGCACGGGGATCAGCCACGTTCACCACACTCTCCTCATTTGGAGGATGAGAGTGTTCAAATAAGAGAGGAACAGACCCACCTCTCGACTTCATTTCGTGCACATGAGTCTAGATCTCCTAGGTACACGAATTCACAAGCTCAGTTGAGTACTGATGCCGGAACAAGCGGAGGGGGATCCACTTTGTGTGACCCTCAAGGACAGCTTGGAAATCCTGCCTTAGCTAACATTATGCCAGCTTTAGCCGCAGGTAACAGTTCTCAAACCGAGACTGGGGGACAGTATGAACGCCAAGGTGACACTGCTGTTCCTCAGGATCAACCTGAGACTGTATTAACGGGCATTCTCAGTGACCCCGGTGTTGTTAGAGGTGTTACCCAACAACAAGTCCCGGACAGTAATTTATCACAGTCTAGGACACAACCTGATTCTGGTTGCAAAGCCACTGAATCTGAAACTGCTGGTGAGGGTTTAACCCAAGGATCTGCAGGAAATCCTGAATCAGCTACGCTGAATTTAGGTCACACCACAAGTGTGCAAACAACCTCCGGGTTGGTTACTCCATCTCCAACACAAACACAAAGAACACCAACACCAAATCAGATTCCATCAACAACAACAAATCAACAAACCAAAGATGATGCATGTGAACTTTTAATTGGTATTTTACGCTCAAAGGGTGATTAGTTGTCTATGACTGATCGTGGGGTGCTAAATGCATTAGAGTTAAGAGAAAGGGAGCTTGCACATGAAAAACAAGTTAAGATTTTACAAGATCAAGTTCAAAAACAGAAAGCAGAGTATGATGCTAAGCTTGCTGCTTTTGAATTACGTTTGTTGGCTTTAGAATCTTGCCGACCGGCCTCGGTTGCTTCTAGACGGGATGATCCTGATTCCGATGATCACCCCGAGGGGGAGAACCAAGGAGAGGGTCAAACGAATACTGGAAACACTTCGGCAAGAGTTGAAGTAAATGTTGAGGATGTGGTGATGAGAGAAAGATCTGAAGGTGGAAATCAAGATGTTATTGAAGAAGATCAAGCTGAGATTGATAGATTAGCTGCTATTAGAGCTAGATCTGATAGGATGTGGAAAGAGCTTGCTGAAAAAGATATTGTGGAAAGTCCAGAAGAGATTGAGAGGATTGCAGAGATTAGAAGGAAATTTGATGAAGTATTTGGAGTTGATATTGATGAAGAAGAATATGAAGAAGAAAATGAAAGCATTGTGGTTAATGAAGAAGAAGGGTTTGTTATTGAAAATGAGATTGTTGAATATGCTGAAGGCGAAGCAGAAATTGAGGCTGTAAAGGACAATGTGATCTTGGATGAGCCGGAGATAGTTGAGACTCCTGTAAACGTAGAAGCTGTTGAAGAACCAATGTTTGAAGAATTTCCAGATCTTGATTATTTTGAAACAGGTTCTTCAAGCAGAAAAGAAGTTGGAGAATCATCTACAACGTATAAACAAGTGTTAACTGAGGCAATTAAATCCGAAGAAGTCCTTCCTGATTATTTTCCATCTGAATTGACTGAAGAACAAAGAAGGTGATGCGTGAAATCGAGTTTAAAAATTAAAACAAGAAATACCCTAAAACTGACTACTACACACTTGCGGGCAGTGGACCCGTTCGTATATAGTATAGCTAGAAGGTAAGTCCAGGATCGAACACGGGGAATGGTTTTGAAATAATTGTTTACTAAAGTGGTTTTAGAATAAGGATGGAACCATAGCCAAATCGCTACCTCACTTTGACAATTTGAAATTAAAGAAATTTAAATGACAAGACACTTGAAAGTAAAGAAGGTTCAAACAATATAAATAAAGATCATCCACTTCGAATCCACTTGACTTCAGTTATGATTGCACACGTTAAAGATCAAATTATTTAGAGTTGACAAGATAATCGTGAAAGGATAAAAATGCTCACGTGGTACCACCAACCGCTCGCAAATCACCCAAACACCTAAGTTGCTAGTTAATTACCCAAGCCGGTACCACCAATGCCTAGAAAATCTCCCCAACAGTTAGTTTGCTTGATTATCCCATTACCAATTATGCCTATGTGAATGAAAACGTGGTACCACCAACCGTTTCTAAACACGTTTACCGATTAATTCCTATTATAGATTTGACATTCACCGTCATACCATGAACCGGTGACAACGACCATAGACAATCGAATTGCAACGATAAACATATTCACCTAGTACCACTAACGATGAACACATAAACCATCAACATCAAAAGAATAAATCACCAGGAATTAATTGATAAAGATCACGACACAACGATAATTTAATCAACTCTTGAATTAAAATATTGCAATCATATCATTCGTCAAGTTTCATCAAAGTGGATGATTGGAAATCTAGCCACTCATGCTAAATCGAAAATAACAAACGAAATAGAAAGAGAACATATTGTACCAATATTTGTTGAATGTAAATTGCAAGACAGAAAATTAGATACGATCTAGATGGGTGTTCTTGAATTTTCAATGAATCCAATGATGAAATCTTGAGTCGATCCTTCGAAGAATTCGCGGTAGAACAGCTCCTAGAAAGAAAACTTGATCAATGGGAAATAGGGTTTATTTTTCTTTATATACCTCCCCAAAATCTGATGCAGAAAGCTGAAACCCTGTCTTTCCCGTGCACTCACTGCGGCGCAGTGAGCCTTGTGCACTCCCACTGCGGCGCAGTGAGAATCTTCTGAAATTCTATTCTAGTGTGACTGCGGCGCAGTGGGGCTAGTGCACTCCCACTGCGGCGCAGTTAAAATCCTCTGGAAATTCATCTCGACCTTTGACTGCGGCGCAGTGGGGCAACGTCCCTCCCACTGCGGCGCAGTGTTAAACCACTGGAAAGCTTTGGCCTTGGCACCCTTTGACTGCGGCGCAGTGGGGTTGCATTCTTCCCACTGCGGCGCAGTGTAAACTTGCTGAAATCTTTGTTCTTCTTTATTATCGGCTCTCGAACACTCGATCAACATCTTGGCCTAAAAATCGTCAAAAACTGCACCAATTGGACGCACAACCTGCTAAGAACCTGAAAGCACTAACAAAACCATAAACGCGCCAAATGCATACAAAATCGACTCAAAACACATACAAAAAGGCCAATAATGATGTGGGCGATCTATATAAATTGGTCACATCAAATCCCCCCACACTTGAGTGTTGCTTGTCCTCAAGCAAATCTGGAAATTAAGCAAAAAGCATTCCTTGGCACGAAGCTACATAAACACATTACGAATATCCAAAAAGAAGCCAAACCAAGTATGTCAATGACAAGGACTTAGGTGAAGCAGTTTTAATCTTAAATGAAAACCCGAAATGTTTGACAATATCTGAACAATCCACAAGCCTCAATAACACGACTAAGCAAAAGTGAAACAAATGAGCCTATCAAAATCATCCTACTCCAACGAACTTACTATTGGTTGAATATATATGAATAATCACTCATTGCACGGTCGTGATGCATATCTTACCATAGGCTTGAACAAGGATCATAGCTTCACCGACATGGCGTGAGCACCAAGTACATCATCAAAATTTGGCATATAAGTCGGTTGTAAAGTTAGGCTAAGGGTATTTACAATGGGATATGGAAATTTAGGTTAGTGATAGGAAGTAACAAAAGTATAAGTTATGTACAAAATAGTCTAATCAAACCCTTACCATTGATTGCCACCAACCCATAAGATGCTATCCCATGAACACACCTCAAAAGTAACAAGCAAACCCGACACCATTGTGGTGTATCAACTTCAAACAACTTAGGAACAACCACATCTTCCATTCTATTCACGAACCAAATGATACAACAATTCTTTAGACATATAAAAATGAGAAGTACCCACTAGTAGCCCAAGTTCTTTTTTTTTTTCTTATTTCATTTTTTCTCTTTTTTTTTTTCTTCTGTTTTTCACTTCACTTTTTTATTTTGAACCATTTTTACTCTACTAGTAGGCACCCTCTTACAATGATGAACAATGTCTAAAACAATACACTTTATTTGAACAATCCAAGACATTCCCCAATAACTTGACCAATCGACGTATTCCCAAAGACCAAGAATATTCCAACTGACAACCCACTGAGGCTCTCCCAAACCGTCCAAACAAACCAATGACAATCAATGGCCCCCCAAAATTAGACTATCGGTATGGCGAGGTAAAGTTTACATATTTAAGTGGATTTATACAAAGGAAAAGGCTAAGTTCAAAAAGTGTGTCTAAGTGTATCTTGCACTAAAGATGAGTGCAACAAAGGTTTACAAAGAAAGGAAAATCACTGACCAGAGTAGCCAGCAACACCAAACATGTATGTACATGTATAAAAGTATGTATGCTAAAGGTAAAAATATACATAAGCAAGGGGTGAATAGAAAGAAAATACGGGTCAAACCTAATATGCCAATTCGTCATCCAATGTACTTATATCACAAAAGTGATCTCACTGCGGTCTCGTAACGATCACCAGGCCAAGTTCTAGCTCAACACATCACCGGCACACTCATATCAAAGAAAGAACCCGGAAATGGAATAAATTAACCTCAAATTCGCACATCTTAGTGCAGAGTTCGAAATGGAACCCTTACTCCCAAATAAATCCAAGAGCCTAAGAGAGGGACAAATTATAAGGCAATCAAACCAAAACCGTAAACACCTAGCACATCTATAAATGAATGATGAATCTCACAACTTTGGGTGTTTGGGAAATTTGAGTATGCAAGTAATGTTATCAATCCACAAGGATTAGCCCAATAACCGTTCAGAACACATTTCGCCGATTAAAATTGTACCAAGGAAAAAATTTGTAGTAAAATTGCTCATTAAGTTATTATGAATTAAGTGACAAAAGAAATTTACCACAAGGACAAGCTCAACACAAGTTTCAAATCATATCGTCTTCCGTCATCCTACCAAATCGAAGCCACCAATCTCAAACATGCACATCATAGTTCAGAGTTCAAGATAGAACCCTTACTCTTGGATAAAACCCAAAAGCCTACGAGAGGGACACATCCACAAGAACGGTTAAATCTCAATGGCAAAACAACAAAAGAGATATATCCGGTTGCTTAAACCTATTTGCCACCCCCCACACGTAAGATGGACAATGCCCTCAATGTCCAATATTCGGTCAAAACTAAGGTAAATAGGGTAAGCAAAATAGACAGAAAGAATGAGAACACATACCGGATCATGGACACATTCCGTTTCAAAACAAGTAAGTCGACCCCGCACCACAAATTGCTCTTCCTAAAAAGGAAGTCCAATTTGCTTGACGGGAGAAACAGACTAGCCCAAAATGGAATGTGCGAGAGCTGTGTGTGAAACAATGTCAATAAAGATGCCAATTAAAAATGTTACGCTGAACTTACTGCCAGCATATGCATGTGACATCTTCATCTACCTTTTTCCTGAAGACCCATCTTGTTCCAATTGGTTCTTTCTTTCCAACTGGGAAAGGAACCAGATACCAGACCTTGTTCCTTTCAAACTGGTGAAGCTCTTCTTGCATAGCAGTCACCCAGCTTGGATCTTCCATAGCCTCGTCAATCTTCTTTGGTTTCATCAAAGATAGAAAACTAACGTATAAGCATTGATTACTGGAGGCTCTTCTGGTCTGAACTCCTCTACTGGAGTCACCTATGATTTGATCAATAGGGTGAGCTTTTGTCCATCTGGAGTACTGACCAGGATTGTTACTGACAACAATATCAGTGCAAGAATTCAGTTGAGTCTCCTCTGGAGTTACTTCTGGAGGAGGATCTTGCCAGATTACTTCAGTATCTTCATCTGAGTCATTTAAATCACGATTTGCATCATGAAATTCTTCATTTGAAGGCATTTCCTGAAGTACTGGTTCAGTTTGGAATTCTTCATAAGAAGACATTTCTGGTACATTCTCAACTGACACTGATACTGGGGGAGTAGTACGCACATCTGAACCAATATTATTTCAGAGGGTAGTTTGAAAATAATAGAGGGATAGAATGGAGTACTACTGGAGAGTTTCTTTTCTGAACAGGTTCCAGATCAGGATGACTGGAAACTGTGTCTTCTGAATCTTCTTTAATGTCGTTTATAGGATCAGATTCACAAAAGACAATTGGAGTTACTGGGGGAGTGTCAAGGGCTGGCTTCTTGTTGATTACAGCATTTGATTCATCAAATGTTACATGAATTGACTCATGGACCTTCTCCAGTCTCTTGTTGTAGACTCT
>CM067167.1:259690741-259730459 GCA_034093135.1 Erigeron breviscapus
TATATTCTTATACAATATTAGTTACAAGGTTGTAAATATCGCTTTCGGTATCGTATCGGCCGACCCCCGATAAGCGATATATCGGATATATCGGGGATATATCGGATACCCTAAATTGTAAAGGAATTTATCTAAAATATATATATATATATATATATATACAATTATACAATATTACATATATTTGTGTTTTATAAATGTATATATTGTTAGTATATATATAAATGTTAATATATACAATAAATTTATCTAAAATTTATACCCTATTACTTGTTTTAACCCGTGTTTTTTTTTATAAAAAAAAGTCAACTTTTTTTGTTGACCGATATATGGCCGATATTGACCGATAAGTACCGAGTTTGACCGAAATTTGACCAAAGCGAGAAGTTGGCCCGATAACCCACTTTTCGTATCAGTTGAAGGCCGATATCCGATATATCGGCCGATATGGCCGATATTTGCAACACTGCCCATATCTATATATTTTTAAGATATATAATATAATTTTGGTGTTAGATGAAATAAACTTGACAATAACTAACGGCTAGAAAACTGTCAAGAAAAGCAAAAACCGAAAAAAGGAGATGATATCATATATAATGTCAAAACAGGGAGTTGATAGATGTACATCTTCTTAAATATCAGCCCGAAAAAGCAGATGATATCATACAATATTATTCCGTAAATGGGGAAGATAGCCATAATTCACACAAAAACATCGATATATACAAATTACACAAACATTGAAAAAGCCAGGGAATAAATATCCATGATTTATATCTCGAAAAAACTGATTTAATCAAATAAATCACATAAATATTCCAGATTTTGATGGCATATGCGCTCACAATAACTTCGATATTCGTAAATATCTCTGATTTATATCTCGAAAACATTCAAAAAAAAAAGATTGATTAAACAGGTTAAGGATCGAAAATTGTTACCCGGAAAGATTGTAACATCCGTGAGTTTTGACCGTTTGACTTTACGTGTAATTTGATTAACAATTTAAGTTAGTGAAATATTTGGGTCGTTTTGTGATTAAATGGCAATGTGGTATGTTAGTCGGGTCGATAGTATGTTTTAATCGGCGTTTAAATGTGTAACGATTTGTATTTTTGCTTGAGAAGAGAAATGGGTCGACCCGTGGGTTACCCCGACCCACCAGCCCTTTATGACCCATCCCCCCCCTTATCTCATTCATTCACCTGATTTTCCTTTTTTTCTTCTCTTTTCTCTCTATCAAAGAAAGAACATCCCATTTGTTCCTTTCTTCATTTCTCTAGCATCATTTGACGTTTTGGAACTAGTTTAACTCGAGAATCATCATCGTCTTCATCTCTTTGTCACCATATCGAAGGATCAAAAGTCATAGTGCAAGGTTTTACCCATTTTGACCCAATTCGGGTTCTAGCTCGAGAAGGAAGCTTTGGTAAGTCAAATTCATCCCATTTGCATCTATTTATGTTAGTTTACTCGTTTCAAGTCATTTCGAGTGTTTACAGGTCCTAAAACGACTCAAAATGAAGTTTGGGTCAAATTAGGGTTAACTAGGGTTTTGTTTGATTTGGATGATTTGATGATGTTATGGAATGAAATATGGGTTTGGGTAAGTGTATTTAGGTGTTAGAAGGTCAAATGTAACTTCAAAACGGGTCCTATAGCATTGTAGATCGATTTAGGGTTTTGGTGCAAGTGAAAAAGGGTTTTGGGTTGAGTTTTTCTGCATAAATGGCTGCTGTTCGTGGACTTGCCCAGCAAGGGGCGTAACCTACGGCCATGGAGGGCGTAGGTTACGCTAGGTAAAGTTTTTATCGGCGTAAGTTACGGCCCATAGGGGCGTAGCTTACGCCAGTTGTCAAGTTTCTGATTACCTAATTCGACTTCCAGAACCCTAGTAACGCATCGAGCTTCGATCTAACTCACTCCTTAACTTATTTAACAATGAATAAGAGTCTTAGAAGTCACCAAACGTCGAGAACCACTTTGGAAACCTAATTAGGGTTTTGCCGAGTATTTGATAACTTCGTTTATGTATATCTATGTATGTTAATGTGCATGTATATGATCGAATTATAGGTGGTGAACGTGAAGTGAACATCGAACGACTGTAACGCGACTTTATATCAAACTTAACTTCTTTGCAGATCAGGTGAGTTCCGTAGCTCCCTACTCGCTTGAGTTTCGGGCTGAAAAGTGTAAAACTTGCGTGTTTACTTACGTTGTTGATTGATTGATTGATTTGAATTAAATGTTGGATTGATGAGACGGTTTATTACGTTTGATTGACTTGGTTTATGTTTTGTTAAGTACTTCATTAATATTAGGATAGACGTACATACATGGAAGTCGGTTATGCCTTCAAGGGGTTTTAGATGTGGTGGGAAGGGTGCGGGTGACCCTATATATAAGCATCTGGGACTCGAAGAAAGTAGAATCCTCTTAAGTGTATGTACGTATAGTTTGGCTTGAATTGTGATTATTGGTTTATGATTGACGAGGGTTGATTGTTGGTTTATCACAGACGATTTGTGATTAATGCATATACGCGATTTATACGCAAGCATACTATATATATATATATACGGTGTGCACGCATTGACACCCTTCCGTGAGTAGTGAGACTCATACGTCTATGGAGCATGACGCTTGCATAGACCCCCGCCTGTGCGAGACGTCCACAGATATCGAGTATATAGACGTATATACATCGACACTTTTGAGATACAACCTGGTTCATTGCGATGACAGGCGGGTATCGTTGCATACGTGACTTGTAGCTCACACATATGATAGGCATTATGACTGTTTATGCATTTGGCACTTGTATTGATATTTACATCTTTTGTGCACGTTTATTACACGCTTACTTGTTTGTGTAATCTTGATTGTGGACGTTATTGTGTTACATAGAGGCTCACTGTAAGTCATGTTTCGCCTCTACTCGTATATTGTGATTATTGACGATGGTTCTTTCTGGACCATTACTACGAACTCACCATTCCGTAATATTTCGAGCCTCGGCTTGGGGTGTTACAGAATGGTGGCCCATGCGTGGTCGTAGAGAATTAGGCGGTTTAACCTAGACTACGGCTTAAGTTAAAACTCTTCATATAGCATGCATGGTTAGGAAATTTGTGTGCAACGTGAATTCTGTGAACCCTAGAAGGTGTATATAGTGAGTTCGTAGTTAAGACCACTTATGTGATGGCTTGAATTCAACGTGATGAATGTGGAATGGGTACGATGTGGTTAATGTGTGCATTGATTGAAATTGATTGTCATTGATAAGGATTGTTGTTACTGATTGATGTTTGTTGGATGCTTTAGAGCAAAATGAAGTTATGGTATTAACTTAGTATAATATTGTGGCAACCCTAAAAGAACCCGATCAACTCTTTTATGGTCGCCCAACATTATAATCAAGTTAATGACATCATGGATTGCGCATGCATGGCTTAGAGTATAATAAGGAACCGATATGCTTAATGGAAGTTGATTAGGTGGAGGGTTAGCCATTGGTACACCCTGTATACATACCCGGTGAATAACTAGAAAGTATATCGAATTCGGATTATACTTTAAACCACTAGTGTTAGTTGACTTGTTTTAATTGCTTGTAATGAGATGTGTTGAATACGAGTATTTGGTTTTGATGGCGGACAATTGTTGTGAACTTAGCACGAGGACATGATAGATAACGATTACTTGAGAACTTTGATATGTTGTCCTTAGCATAGTGAAATGAAACACGTATGATATGCTGGTATGATAACACGATATATGACAGTTAGTTGAGAATATTTATATGTCGGCTTTAGTAAAAGACAGTGAACGTGTGTAGTGTGTCGGCGTTAAAACACTAACTACTAATGCGGCTAACCTGAGAGAAATTGTGACTCAAACCCCCGGGTCATAAACTTTAGAACTATTACTATGATTGGATTTGGTAGTGGGATGACATGTTGTCTAGTATGATTAACATATAGATTATGCATGTGTGATGTGTATGTATGTATGCCATGTAGTGGTCACGTTGATGCTGTAAATGTTTTCGTTGTTGTCCGACTTAAACGTGTTGATAAACGGTTAGAATACAATGTGATAAATATGTTGATATGCACCCTATAGGAGTGTCAAGGTTGTAAGCATCTTAACTCCCATGTATTATAAACGGATGATATTCCAACACAAATGATGTTAATTGTAATCGGTGAACAATAGGGATATGTTGCTTAAGTATATTTTCCCTTTCCCCCCTTTCATTCTCCACTTTTCCCGCTTTTTTGGTTGTAAGCATGATATAACGTAGTTGGTAATACAGGTGTAAAAATGTATTAGTAGATGGGCGATTGTATGAATGAAGTTAACAAGTTAGTTTTATTGTATGATGTATTGACATGATTGCTTGAATTAACAATAAACATTCTTTTCCTTTCCCTTCTCATGATAAAATGATAAGTAACAATCCCATAGGATTCTAGCACTCTTACCTTAGCTTAATGATATGAAATGAGTATATTACATCGGTATGAGAGCATTAACTACTTGTGTGATTAATATGTGAGCATTGTGAGGCTAACTTTCGGGTCAACGCGTTACTTATCTTATAGATAATGGTGGGACCAAAAAGGAATGCGACTAGCCATAGCGATGAGCCGGATTTGGCAACCGTGATTGCCCAAGCGGTAGCAAACGCCATACCCACTATCGTAGCCCAAGTCACGTCAAGTCTCCAAGGAAGCAATGAAGCACGTGAAGCTAGAGTAAATATGGGCGATGAGGAGATGTTAAGTAAAGCCTCATCGAAAAGGAAAGAAGTTGGAGAATCTAGTGAGGCAAGGAAGGCGAGTAGGTTTGACCCCAACGGTCATAATAAAGGTAGAGTCAGGGCGACGGTGGAGCCGGCAAGGAAAACTTACTTGGGACCTCACCCCTTATGTGGCAGGTGTAATCTTCACCACTCTCCCACTAACCAATGTGGGACTTGCTTTAATTGTAATCGGCGCGGCACGTAGCTAGGAATTGTAGAGCACCGAAAGCGGCACCATAAAATGTAACACCTCTTCAAATCATTTATCCCCAAGTCAACCACCCTCGGAGCCAACAGGGTGCTTGTTTTGTGTGTGGTAGCCCTGACCACTATAGAAATGCTTGTTCAAGATGGATCGAACCACAAGCCCAAGTAGCAACTTCTCATAATCAACTTCAAGTTGCCATTCCTACCCAAGACCATGACGAACCAAGCCGTCAGGTGCAACCTCGAGGACGAACCTTGGCGGGAGATGCTAATGAAGCCCGCAACGACCCGGAAGCGACGATAGGTACTTTCCTTTCTCCTCGACCACTACAACTCAATGTTATTCGATTCTAGGACCGGTTATAGTCTTACTTTCTCTTACTAGACTTCCTTCATTAACAAACATCCATAGGCTTAGATCTGGATCTCGATCCTTTAAATGGTTTGTGATGCGCTAGATAGGTCTAGTTGAATTACCTGGCAATGATGGTTGACTTTAAATGATATTAAGCTCTTCATTAGCCCTATGCTCCTGGAAATTTGGAACTTTGAAAATTTTTGCAAGTATGGATTGGATGACGGTGATAAATACGGTTAGTGGTAGTGGTAAAGAGTTAACTAAAAACGTCTTTGTGTAACGGTAAGGTTCTTAAGGTCCCATGTAAGTCTTCAAACTCAAGCGTCCTTAGAGATACTGTCTCAAGAATCTGAAAACTAACGTCGTCTATGTTAATCTTGAGTCTCCCGAGGCTTTTCTGGACGGCTTACCGGGCTTGTCCCATCTCGATAACTTAAATTTCGTATATGCTTAACTTCCTAACATCGTGCGCGTAGTCAAAACCCTTATAGACTTCTAAGATGTAAATAAGCGTGTAGTGAAAGACGGGAGAGAGATTTGAAGGAAAACAAATTGGAATGGACTTCGCCGAGAAGTCGCCGACGACAAGAAGTGATCACGATACGGCGAAACCAGTAAAATTTGACAACTTGGCACATTAGTATGTAGAAGAAATGGGTTAGGTGCACGAAGATTCGATTTCTATCATTTCAGATAAAGAAAGTCGCTTAACTCCAATTCAGGGAGCCATCCAATGAGCAACGGACACTCAACCCAACTTGAGACTTGATCACGTGTGAAGAGAATGTGCTTATGACCCTGACGAAAATCTTGTGCAATGACGGGTGTTACGCGAGTATTCGAATGTCACCGACCGAAGCACTAAGTAGTAGAGGTGTTACTCTCCACTGGATGGGCCAATAATCGAATAAAGCCAATGTAGCGGGCCAGGATTTCTAATAGGAATGACAAGAACAACTTCTCAAGCTAAGAGAATAGCCCAACTAGCTCGCATGCTACGAAAGAAGTATGCCGATGTGAGGTGGAGACCGTTAGAGTTTGAAGTGGGTGATTTTGTACTTTTGAAAGTATCACTGTGGAAAGGTGTCATCCGATTCGTGAAGCGAGGAAAACTCGAGACGAGGTATATTTGTCCTTCCAAGATCCTCGAACGGGTGGGAAAAGTTGCTTATCGATTAGAATTACCACAAGAGCTTAGCGGTGTACATGATGTGTTTCATAATTGTAACCTACGCAAGTGTTTGGCGGACCCTACGCATCATGTGCCCATGGACGAGATTAGAGTAGATTCGAAGCTTAATTTTATTGAAGAGCCGGTAGAGATATTGGACCGTCAAGTCAAGAAACTCAAGAATAAGCGCTACACGATTGTTAAGGTTAGATGGAATGCTAGAACGCGGAGCCGAGTTCACTTGGGAGCGAGAGGATCGTATGAAGACTAAGTCCCCACATTTGTTTAACGATTAGTGATTTGTTGAATTTCGGGACGAAATTCTTTTGACGGGGAATAATGTAACATCCGTGAGTTTTGACCGTTTGACTTTACGTGTAATTTGATTAACAATTTAAGTTAGTGAAATATTTGGGTCGTTTTGTGATTAAATGGCAATGTGGTATGTTAGTCGGGTCGATAGTATGTTTTAATCGGCGTTTAAATGTGTAACGATTTGTATTTTTGCTTGAGAAGAGAAATGGGTCGACCCGTGGGTTACCCCGACCCACCAGCCCTTTATGACCCATCCCCCCCCTTATCTCATTCATTCACCTCATTTTCCTTTTCTTCTTCTCTTTTCTCTCTATCAAAGAAAGAACATCCCATTTGTTCCTTTCTTCATTTCTCTAGCATCATTTGGCATTTTGGAACTAGTTTAACTCGAGAATCATCATCGTCTTCATCTCTTTGTCACCATATCGAAGGATCAAAAGTCATAGTGCAAGGTTTTACCCATTTTGACCCAATTCGGGTTCTAGCTCGAGAAGGAAGCTTTGGTAAGTCAAATTCATCCCATTTGCATCTATTTATGTTAGTTTACTCGTTTCAAGTCATTTCGAGTGTTTACAGGTCCTAAAACGACTCAAAATGAAGTTTGGGTCAAATTAGGGTTAACTAGGGTTTTGTTTGATTTGGATGATTTGATGATGTTATGGAATGAAATATGGGTTTGGGTAAGTGTATTTAGGTGTTAGAAGGTCAAATGTAACTTCAAAATGGGTCCTATAGCATTGTAGATCGATTTAGGGTTTTGGTGCAAGTGAAAAAGGGTTTTGGGTTGAGTTTTTCTGCATAAATGGCTGCTGTTCGTGGGCTTGCCCAGCAAGGGGCGTAACCTACGGCCATGGAGGGCGTAGGTTACGCTAGGTAAAGTTTGTATGGCGTAAGTTACGGTCCATAGGGGCGTAGCTTACGCCAGTTGTCCAGTTTCTGATTTCTTGTTTGACCTAATTCGACTTCCAGAACCCTAGTAACGCATCGAGCTTCGATCTAACTCACTCCTTAACTTATTTAACAATGAATAAGAGTCTTAGAAGTCACCAAACGTCGAGAACCACTTTGGAAACCTAATTAGGGTTTTGCCGAGTATTTGATAACTTCGTTTATGTATATCTATGTATGTTAATGTGCATGTATATGATCGAATTATAGGTGGTGAACGTGAAGTGAACATCGAATGACTGTAACGCGACTTTATATCAAACTTAACTTCTTTGCCGATCAGGTGAGTTCCGTAGCTCCCTACTCGCTTGAGTTTCGGGCTGAAAAGTGTAAAACTTGCGTGTTTACTTACGTTGTTGATTGATTGATTGATTTGGATTAAATGTTGGATTGATGAGACGGTTTATTACGTTTGATTGACTTGGTTTATGTTTTGTTAAGTACTTCATTAATATTAGGATAGACGTACATACATGGAAGTCGGTTATGCCTTCAAGGGGTTTTAGATGTGGTGGGAAGGGTGCGGGTGACCCTATATATAAGCATCTGGGACTCGAAGAAAGTAGAATCCTCTTAAGTGTATGTACGTATAGTTTGGCTTGAATTGTGATTATTGGTTTATGATTGACGAGTATTGATTGTTGGTTTATGACAGACGATTTGTGATTGATGCATATACGCGATTTATACGCAAGCATACTATATATATACGCGATTTATACGCAAGCATACTATATATATACGCGATTTATACGCAAGCATACTATATATATATACACGGTGTGCACGCATTGACACCCTTCCGTGAGTAGTAAGACTCATACGTCTATGGAGCATGACGCTTGCATAGACCCCCGCCTGTGCGAGACGTCCACAGATATCGAGTATATAGACGTATATACATCGACACTTTTGAGATACAGCCTGGTTCATTGCGATGACAGGCGGGTATCGTTGCATACGTGACTTGTAGCTCACACATATGATAGGCATTATGACTGTTCATGCATTTGGCACTTGTATTGGTATTTACATCTTTTGTGCACGTTTATTACACGCTTACTTGTTTGTGTAATCTTGATTGTGGACGTTATTGTGTTACATAGAGGCTCACTGTAAGTCATGTTTCGCCTCTACTCGTATATTGTGATTATTGACGATGGTTCTTTCTGGACCATTACTACGAACTCACCAACCTTGTGTTGACTATGCTTAGTACACTTTTCAGGTAACCAGGTTAATCCAGGGCGTGGAGTCTGACTATTTGCTTGCTGTTGAACCCTTCTTTTGCATTGTACTTAGATCCGTTAGCCATCTTTTGATGTTCTGTTGTACTCTTTGATGATGACTTGCTCCTTATGTATTTTGGTACTTGTTTATCTTATTGTATGGATTCACTGAATTCCTTTATTTGCATTTAGTTCATGTTCTACATTAATCCCACCTTGTGCTATATGATTTCCGTAATAGTTCGCTGTGAGTGTTAGCCGGAAAAAAAAAGTTAATGTTCAAATGGATTAAACAGTTTTACGACTGAAAATTTCGCTGCATCATATAACCTTATCTCTGATTTATATATCGAAAACATTGAAAACAAAGATTGATTAAACAATTAAAGGATCGAAACTTGTTACCTGGAATGATACCCGATTTCGCTGCGGGTGTTAGCCGGAATAAAAAAAACTTCTGGCTGTGTTGATATACTATATCGCGCGGGTACTTATTCTCGTATATATATGTATATGAAATATAAGGGGATTTAGCCATTTTTTAAAAACCCTAAATCTCTAAAGTTTAGGGATTTGAGGAAATCTGATAGAAATTAGGAAGAGATATGAGGAGTAAAGATTTGAAGGAAACTATTGAAAATAGGAAAGGAGTTGATGGGTTATCAGTTATCACCAATGGGATCTGCCATTTCTATACCTTATAAAGCATATTGACCTCTCCTATTTTAGGAAATTCAACACTTTTTTATACCCAAAATACCCTTATTTCTTAATCCTAATTTCCTATACACCTAATCTATACTTTTATACTATTTAATAAATAAAACAACCATTATTTAAAAGTTATGAAAGATTATCTATAATACCATTAATGATTAAACTACAATATCAGTCATTTATCCAAAATATCTCCATTAACCTTTTACATTATATATCTTTACATCAATTATTTACACCACTCGACGCCGCCTCCATCACCAACAGTCGCCCCCACCACCACACAGTTGCTGCCACAACCACCGCCGCATTGCGCGGGTACCGTGCTAGTTTAAAGAAAAAAGTTAACTTAGTGAGCGTTTATTATTAGTGAGATATAAACAAAACCTCCCTTGGTTCAACTGATAAACACGCGCTACTTCTGGACTGAAGGTCGCGGGTTCGACACGCCGAAGCCTTTTTTTAATATTAAAGGGTACATTTATGGATTGCATGCTTATGTGGACCCTACACATCAGCCGTAAAATGTTGATGTGGCTGCTGATGTGTCACTCAAATTATGCTGGTGACGCCACATCAGAAATTGCTGACATGGCGGGCTAGGAGAACGCCAAGTAATCACTTTCTGATAGCTTTATATAGAGATATAGAGAAGAGATTAGTTGTTATATTATCTAAAATAGTATTAAATTAAAAGAAAGGTCCTTTAGAATTTAATATATAATATAATAGTTGAATATACTTAGTAAGGTTATAAAAATCTAAGGAAACAAAATTTTAATGATTAATTACGTAAAGAAATATTTTTATAATTAAATAAAACATTCCATGTACTTATTAGTTACGTAATTTTTTAATAAGTTATATTTTATATTAATATACTAAATGTAGACCCGTGTAAAAATACGGAAAATACGTAGACCTTGTATAAATTTTTTTTGGCGCTAAAAATTGCGTATGCCTACGTATAAAACCAATTTCATCAATTATATGTCACTTTAGGTTACTGGTTATATTATTTATTAAATTTGATTAGTGTTTGTTTTTAAATTTTATTTGGCAAGATATGTACTTATGTTAAGTGGTTGTACATAATGTTTAGATATGATACTAATTTTGTATATACAACCATGTAGTTATGTTAAGTGGTTATACATAATGTTGCAATATAAGTTTATATTGGTCTCTAAAAGTGTTATAATGTAGCACCTTTGGATTTCATAAAGTAAATTTCCATTCACCAAATTGTAATAAGGTTTTGAATATAATTTTAAGTAACCTTCACACCCATGGTTTACTTTGAATTTCTACTTTTGAATGATGTCATGTAATTGTATAAAGCAAGTTATCATCATTTTATATCAAAACCAACAATATTAAAGTAAAAAAAATATAAGTGTTTGCAAATCTCTATATCTATATTCTATACACATATTAAATTATTTTTATCCAAATGGGTTAGTTAAATGTTATTACAATGATTTAACCTCAGGTTATTTTATACCTCAAACCCCACCTACTTAATCAACACATCTTCACCACCACTATCTTCTTCAACTGCTAATGGATGTTTTTGTTTATCCATGAAATATGTTTTGTAAAAGTTTGAGCTTGGAGGTTTGTTTAGAATTAGTAGCTGGTGTGTTTTTCAATTGAGAAGGGGGTTAAAAGTAATATCAGAACTAAAATTTCAATTATCCAAGTAAATTTACTTTGAATTTAAGTAAAATTCAAATTATTTCAAGACACTTTGAAAAATTTGAACTAATTTTGAAAGTTTCAAGTAATTTTGAAAAAATCGAACTAAATTTTGAAAATTTGAAGAGAAGTTTGAAAATTTAAAAGTACATGAAAAATTTGCAAGTGAAAAAAAAAAGATTTGAATGTAATTTAAAATTAATCTTTCATGCACTTTTCAAGTGAATTCAATATTTTGAAGCAATTTTTTAATCATCTAAAATATTATAGGATGAGAGTGTTATATTTCAGTGGTTAATTTCGCCAAATTCTTAGTTATTGGTAGTTGAAAGGTGCTAACAACTAACTGATTTTAATTTCAAATTACAAAGCACCAAAATTGAAGCATAATGTGAGTAATAATACAACAATTGAAGCAAATCCCATTAAAAGTCATGCTCACGTGATAGATAACAAAATATTACTTGGATAATACCATTAGAAGTTGAACTTCTACATGTCCATACCATTTAGAAGTGGTACTTCTAAATAAAGTTACAAAGCCAGGAAACTGATAAGATACATGACCATCCAGACCATACAAAATAATTACAGACAATTTAGGTTCCTGATTGTTCTACATAGGAGGTTCCATCAAAAGTTTCATCAAAAGACAACATAAAGTTTCATCAAAAGTTGTAGAAGTTTGCTGGTTGCAGTAATGGGTAATCTAAATTTGAAGCTTATTCTTGATCCTTTTTGAAGGAGACACTTGATGAACTGGTTTGTCTCCATCCAGTTGTTGCACAACCCTCTTCTCACCAGGACTTGTGGGGGAGGCCTTTTCGGGCTGAGTATCCAAACAGTCTGTGGAAGAGGACACACCATCCTTCAAAGACATGACAAAGATTCTGTAAGTGAATTATAACCTCAATTCAGAACAATATAAAGTCTAATATTGAAGTGAATCAACAATGAAATGTGATAACAGTTTGATTGGAATCAACCTTAGAACTCAGCACAAGAGGAGAGGAATCCAGCACAGCTTCAGAGGAGTCGATTAAAGCCTGAGAGCACTCTCCAAGCTTAGTTTGAGAGCACTCTCCAAGCTTCTTTTGAGAGCAGTCTCCAAGCTTAGCATTGATCATCTCAGCCTCACCACGGCCCCCCTATTACAAAAAAGTAAACATGATAAGTATTTTCACAGAAAACAGGAAAATTATAAGCCAATGAATATGTACAACTCAAGTTATTCACCTCATCATCATCTTCATCACTTTTTTTCAGTTCTTCAATTATTTCAGGGTCTTGGCATACTTTTGCAACAGTGTACACCAAGTAATCTTTTTCAATATTGTACTTTTCAACTATGATCTTGAAAGCGTAGGTCTTGTTAAGCAATACATTGAGTTCATGAGGGAAAACATCTACATCACCAGCCTTCACTTGTCTATCTCGAATGTCATTTGCAGACACACCAACAACTTTAGCAACATCCTTGTCAAACATGACCAAAGACACAGATCCTGTGTTATCTTGAACCTTAAATTGAAGCTTGTACCTAAAAATGGATTAAGTTAATAATAATATAGGGGAAACTGATGACAGAGTTTTAGTGAATTGCAATAATATACTTTGAGACAAAAGATGTGGCAATGTCGTTGCAACTAAGACACCACAAACTGTTAATGGGAGCCTCGAGGAAATGGCTTGGAAGCTCAGCAGATTGTTCTAAGAACTCCTCCTTCGTCAAAACCTTCCTGTTATGTTGACGACATGCCACATAAAACCAACCAAGCTCCTCCTCAATCATTCTGATTGTAGCAAGCACAACATAGTTTGTTTCCTATATTGATAAAGTGAAAACATTAAAAATGTGTTTTAATTATTCAAGAGAAAATTGAACATATGAAGTATAACTTGTTGGGCCTCCCCAATCTCATCTACATGTTTTCTCTCAGTGGTAATAACAAACTCCTTGTGGAAAGGATAAACGGTTTGTGAAGATAGCATGGTTTGAGAACCAGCACCAACACCATCTCTCAATATGAGGCTGAAAACAGAAATTTGAATGAATAATATAGATGAATTACTAATGGATAAAAATACAAAAGTTCCTTACATACATGTAATTGATTTCTTGAAAAAAAGAAGCTATAGAGAAAGCATCATACCCCCTCCTCAAGTCATTAGCTTCTTGAATATCCTCATTGATAAAAACTCTTGTTCCATACATGTCATTTTGAACAGTTATTTCTCCTAAACATTTTGACATTATACAACAACATTGATTCAGTTTTTTTCACCATTTGAATCTCCTATCTGTAGTGATGTATATAACCATATACATGGATACTTGGTTAGTTAATCTTACTGTTGAATCTCTTCAGTTTTGCATGCTGTAGTATACAAATCACCATCTCAGTTGACTTGTTGTTGCAAATGAATTTATTTAAGTACTCAGCATAGTTTCCCCACAGAGTGCATTTCACCACTTGCCCACTAAAACAAATTTTTATTAAAGTGCACTTCAGGAGATTTATACCACTAAATATGCAGTTCATTTATAAGAATATAGTATAAACAAAACATGTACATTTAATCCAAAAAAATAGCCAATCATGTAAATTTAATCCAACAAAACATCCTCAGCAGAGTATGAATATAGTATAAAAAATAGCCAATCATGTACATTTAATCCAACAAAACATCTTCAGCATAGTATGCAGTTTATTTATAACATATTCTTTATAAACTCATTATCTATAAGCAAACATATCCTTCATAAACACAAATCTATCAATAAACATCTCTTACTATAAACAAAAATGTTGGGTCGAAAATCGAACAAGTATAATTTGTTCAGAAATAGCTGAAGCTCAGTGAAGAATACTTGTACAGAACTCTGAAGCCGTTCAGAATTAGTTCACTGAAGCTTCACTTCAGTTCAGATCAACGTATCAGAATACCATTCAGCTGAAGTCAAAGACTGAAGACTAAAGAAAGAGAATCAGCTCAGATGTGGAGCTCAGAAGTTGATTCTACCTGATCGAAGACTGAAGCATCTCAGTGTAAAGTACTTACAACATTTTACACTGATTACGAGGAAGCCTTTTTACTTTACTAACCTTTACCCAGTTAATAGCTTTAACTATTAACAAGTACAAAGTTGAGTAAAAGGTTGGGAATAAAGTGTGAAATGTCACATATACATGGATACTTGGTTAGTTAATCTTACTGTTGAATCTCTTCAGTTTTGCATGCTGTAGTATACAAATCACCATCTCAGTTGACTTGTTGTTGCAAATGAATTTATTTAAGTACTCAGCATAGTTTCCCCACAGAGTGCATTTCACCACTTGCCCACTAAAACAAATTTTTATTAAAGTGCACTTCAGGAGATTTATACCACTAAATATGCAGTTCATTTATAAGAATATAGTATAAACAAAACATGTACATTTAATCCAAAAAAATAGCCAATCATGTAAATTTAATCCAACAAAACATCCTCAGCAGAGTATGAATATAGTATAAAAAATAGCCAATCATGTACATTTAATCCAACAAAACATCTTCAGCATAGTATGCAGTTTATTTATAACATATTCTTTATAAACTCATTATCTATAAGCAAACATATCCTTCATAAACACAAATCTATCAATAAACATCTCTTACTATAAACAAAAATGTTGGGTCGAAAATCGAACAAGTATAATTTGTTCAGAAATAGCTGAAGCTCAGTGAAGAATACTTGTACAGAACTCTGAAGCCGTTCAGAATTAGTTCACTGAAGCTTCACTTCAGTTCAGATCAACGTATCAGAATACCATTCAGCTGAAGTCAAAGACTGAAGACTAAAGAAAGAGAATCAGCTCAGATGTGGAGCTCAGAAGTTGATTCTACCTGATCGAAGACTGAAGCATCTCAGTGTAAAGTACTTACAACATTTTACACTGATTACGAGGAAGCCTTTTTACTTTACTAACCTTTACCCAGTTAATAGCTTTAACTATTAACAAGTACAAGGTTGAGTAAAAGGTTGGGAATAAAGTGTGAAATGTCACATCAATAACTTTCACACTTAAACCTTAAAAGTACGCATGTTAAGGAATTGACTTTAATTCCTTAAATGCTTCCAACCATATTTTTACGGCCTGTTCCACATCAACATGAACCTTGCCTATAAATATAAAGGCTTCTCACAACTTGCAAAAGGCTTGAAACTTTAGCATTGCAACTTGTGAGATATACTCCAAGTAACTCTTACGAGTATTTCCAAGTTATTAGATCACTTGTATTTCTAGGTTGTTTAGATATTTACACTTTGGTATTTATCTTTATTCCGCAACAACCATTGTATTTGTTTATATCAATAAATCAAATACATTGAAAAAGTACATCGTGTCTCAATGCTAAATACTTGAAATATACATATTATTTATATAGTTTCAGCACTTATTGTTTCTTGCATTTACTTTCAATACCTTTACCTTATTGTTTATCCATATCTGGATCGTATTCTGAACTGGTCTACTTCCAGTTAGAATTACTTTCCAGTCGGGTTAAATCATCTATATTTGGGACTCACAATTGGTATCAGAGCAGCAAGGTTGAATTATATTAATTCCTTAACCTTTGATCTGCAAAGATGGTTGACCAAGTATTCAATGAAGGCCCTGACCCTAATGCTACTACTTCACCCCCTATCATCAACAACAATATACCATCGCATAATGTACACGTACACTTTCCAAATAATCCTGTTCCCAAGTTTGATAGGAACAGTGAAAATTTTCAAACATGGAAAGTATGCATGCTCAAATATATTGCTGGTGTTGAAAGACATTTGACCGATATTCTTAAAGAAGGACCCTTTGTCCCCATGAATGCCTCCTCTGTTGTCAGAAATGCCGATGGGACTCCTCGGGTGTCACCTAAGGAGAAGGATCATTGGTCTGAGGAAGATCATAGGCTGTTAGACCTTGATACCAAGCTACAAAATATGATCTTGTATGCTGTTCCTGAAACTCTTATACCCACCCTTGTTTTACTTGAAAATTCAAAATTAATGTGGGAGGAACTTATGACACAGTTTGAAGGCACCTCTGAGACAATAGTCACAAGAAAAGTTGCTTTAAATAAAAGATATGAGTCCTTTTTTGCTATCCCTGGTGAAACTTTAACTCAAACATACATCAGATTTACTAATCTGGTAAGTCAATTAAAAGCCCTGGGTGTAATTAAAGACAAAGAAATTTTTTTAGAAAAGTTTTGTGACATCTTACCTTCTAAATGGGAAAACTTGATCTTGGTTTTGAGATAAGGAAAAACCTTGCACAGTCACACTCTTGCTTCCTTATATGGAGCCTTCAGATAAACTGAAGAGAACAAAGCTGAGAGAGCTGTGGCTGGGCAAGATGCCAAAAATCATGCTTCTACCAGTTCAGTCATGGCTCAGTACTCTGAGCCACATGGGACTGCTCTACTATCTTCTGAGAGTGATCATTCTTACTCGATGAAGAAGATGGTCTCTGAAATGTTAAAAACTGGTATTTCTAGTAATGTAACTCATATGATTGTGATGAGGATGACAATGATGATCTGGTTGCCATGCTGGCTAAAACGTTTAATCATTTTAAGGCCAAATCAAATCGATCTGGCAAACCATTTGCTTCCAGCGCTTCTATTGACAAGTCTAATCTTGAATGCTTTAAGTGTGGCAAGAAAGGACATTTCATGAAGGAATGCAGATCTAGTCAGCCTTCATCATCACAATCTGCCCCTAACAATTCTATTTTTCAGAAATCTGATGATAGCTATAAGGCTAAATACAAGAAGTTGAAAGCCCACATAGCTCTCATGGCACAAGACAATTCAAGCAATAATGGTTGTATGATTGCCAAAACTGAAAAATGGGAAGAGTCTGATGAATCGTCTGATGATGAGGAAGAAGTTAGGGACATGTGTTTCATGGCACGTGAATATCAAGGTCATTTGGTCAAATCTGATGTTGAATCTGGTCGATGGGTGGATATAGTCATGAAAAAGGTTAGTGACTTTGGTTTTGAAAGTAATGAGGAACAAAAACTGGACCTTTTGGTTCTTTTAGAGGTTGACATTTCATTTGTCGAAACTGTGCGTTCAGAAAGTCTAAAAATGTTTGAAAGTAATACTTCTGAACTGAACGCCAGTCAGGCTAGACTAAAAGAGCTGAAAGATGTTCAGTTGTCTTTAAAAAGTTATCAGTATATGGTTGCCACTTTAGAGTTGGAAAAAGAAGAATTGAAAACCATCCTTGAAAAGGAACAAAAAATAATTAAATCTTGGATGAAAGCACCAAATCCAGATGCTGCAATTAAAAATACTTTTGCAAATCAAAGAACAACATATGAATCTGGTGATCTTCATTTGGCATCTATAATCACTGATTTAGATGCACTTCCAAAGGCAATGAAACCAGAAATTATTTTTCCTGAAGTTGGCAAACAGAAAACTGTGACTGATAAGGCCTAGGAACAATCTGAGGGTAAATCTGAAACAGCTCAGACCACTGTTTCAGAAAAGAAGGTTAAATCCAAAAAGCCATCCCCTCAGTCTTCATCTAAGGTTCCTAAAAATCAAAAGAAGAAGAAAAATGTCTCCCCTACTGAGCCTTCTACCTCTAATTCAGGTAAGGCTCAGGTGTCTAATGAAGAATCAATTTTGTTGAGGTTAGAGAGTTAATTTCAGTTATTAGCTAGACAAATGCAAAGTTGTAATGCACGTTTAAAAAATGTTGAAATAACTGTAAGTCCCAACTCAATAGATGGCACTACCTGAAGACACCTCTATGTCGATGGTGGAGTTACTTTGCAATATATGCACTGAACTGTAGACGACCAGTTGCAGTGTGTATATACCAAGTTCTAGATAGATTACTTATATAAATGACAATAAGTAAAGAACAATGCAATAATACAAATAACTTGTAAAGTAACTTGATGAGACAATATGTAATTTTCAATGTGTAATTTATTTATTGATGTTAAACAAATTACAAGGTTGTTGCGGAACCAAGATAATACAAAGAATGTAAATATCCTAACAACCTATGAAATACAATTGATCTACACTAGGAATTTCTCAAGACAATCGAAACACTTAAAGTTGTGAAATGTTCCTTTTAGCGATTGAGAGAATATTGCACAAGTTCACCAAGAATATTGCAGGTTTGCAAGTGTGAAGTGTTTGTATGTTTTCACTTTGTGATTTCAAAACACTTGATATTCTTGTTGTGCAATGACTTATATTTATAGGCAAAGTTAACATTGGGATGTTACCTTTAGCCGTACAAATGTGGTTGAGAGCATTTAAGGAATAACATTTAATTCCTTAAAAGCAGTGTAAAGTCGCATGATAAAGCAACTTTACATAACCACCTTTATGTACCTTTTATTACTTAAATAATAAGATAAGGCTTATTATCCGGGTAAAGGTACATAAAGCATACAAGTCAATTCCTCGTAATCAGTGTAAAGCTTTGTAAGGGCTTTCCACTGATGGTCTCCAGTTTGTAACTGACTAGAATGTCAACTGAGCTCCTCTGCCATTGCCATTCTCTATCTTCCATTTGTTGTCTTCGACTTCAACTAGAATGTTTCTTCAACTGGTCAGTTCTCAACTGGAGGAAGTCTTCAGTTGCGTTGACTGTACGGTGCAACTGGACTTCAATATATTTCTGGACAAATCTTCTTGGTCTCCAGTTTCACTGGTCTCCAGATGCAACTGGTGACTGGCAAGTGTAAACTGGTGACTGGACAGTTCCAGGTGAACTGGTCCTAACAAATTCCCCCTATTTGTCTAGAAATATAGGCAAGTCTTTTTCAGTTCTTGTATCTGTACAAGTGTGAACTGGAGAGACTTGTTCGATTAAATTCTATCTAAGTTTCTAAGGCATTTTTATAGATCAATAAATGCCTTAGGTTTTTCTTTTAGGTTTGTTAGATTTTAATCTATTATCTACCTTGTGGTTACAAACTGGTAACTTCATTTATACAAGGAAATGGAATTTATACAAGTTACAGAATGTAAATACAAATTACAAGTAGATAACTGAAGAAAGAACTTAATGAGATGGCCCTTCGCCGGTTCTTCTTCTCTTGGTCACCAAAGAAATAGGCTGAGAGTCTTCAGGATCAATATTCAACTTTTGCTCAAGATTTTCTTTATGTTGAATTTTGCCCCTTAGAAAGTTTGCCCATGCTTTCTCAAACCTATTCTTTTGTGCCTTCGCATTCAAAACATTCACCATCTCCACCCATTCGCTGAACCCATATTGCATAGCACCAGGATTGTCAGTTTTAACCAGTGGCCCCCTGGTATAACTAACTTCGACTTGAAAAACTTTGGTGCCTGGCTTGATTGTCACATTTACACCATTGATAGTACCACTATGTCTTCTGGTTGACATGATCTGGGAGTAGTAGCTTCTAGCTTCAGATTCATTTGTAATTTTTATACTCCCAGCACCAGCAGCCAGTACAACGGACTTGATGTCTTCATTGGATACCTCGCCAGTTGGTTCAACGAATGTGCTAAGGTCAGCATCTCTTGACAGTGGTCTCCTTGGTTGTGGAATCCTTCTTGGTGGATTCAAAACCTTCTTCACAACCTTCTTAACATTTGCAATACGTTTAAGAATCCCACTGGCCCTAATCTCTTTAGCCTTCTCCACTGAAATGTTTAAACTTCTTGCATCAAATTCAGCTTCATCCTCAGGATAGTGTCTGTCCAGTTCTACATCAAGCATTTCATTCAACTGGTCAACTATCCTGGGATCATTCTTAATCCTGACATACTCCTCTTAGTGATACCCAAAAGATTGGCATCACTCATATCAAGTAACTTGATTTGTGCAAGATGTGCCCTGGCTTCAACTTGGTTTCTTTGTTTCATCTTCTTTCTTTCTTTGATATCATTTCCAAGTCTGGCCAGTCTTCTGCTATCACTATCTGAAACTGGAGGAAGTACATCAGCATTACCAGTTTCAAGCATTACATCAGTGGCCGACTGGGCAGATGCATCACCAGCTAAACCTTTTCCCTTATCCAACACAACATTCCCCCTAACACCATCATCACCAGATCCACCAACTCTTTGCTCACCAGCTTCAATACTGGTAGCCACAATCAATTCTCTTCCAGATGGAGTCCTTCCAGGTGCAACTGGTGTAAGGACTGCACTTCTTTCCCCCTTGGCAACATCTAGACCTGCCCTAATTCCTTTCCATTCAGAGGGGTGAGATGGCAACCGGTCAAGAGGCTGCCATGACTGCATGTCCTTACACTCTTTGAAGATTCCACACATCATCCTGAAGGACCTCCAAAGGTGGTTGGTTTCTTTAGACTGGGTCAAAACATTTGCACTAACTTGTTCTTGACCAGTTTTCAAATCATTTAAAAGCTTAGAGTCTTCATCTAGACCAGAAACCACCTTTTCTTTTACCTCTTCATCCTTCTTCTTCAGATGCTCTACTTCAGTTCTCAGTTTATCTAATGATTGAGTATGTAGAGATACCTGGGTGTTCAAACTTTCAATGTTGCCTCTCAACTGGTTGATCTCACTGGTGAGTGGGGCCAGATCAACCTGAGGAGTGGCCAGCTTGGTGATCTCAGATATCACCCTTTCAACCAATTGTGCTTCTCTAGCACCCAGCGTATCCTCTATTTTCTGACCAACCGAACTCATCAACTGCTCTCCAAGTCCAGTTATATCTAGGCCAGGTTTTTCAATCAATTCCTTAACCAGCCTTTCAATCTCTTTCAAATCAACTTCTGATGTTCTGACAGTATTTCCCAGCAAGTTGGAGATTGAACTGGTGACCTTGGACTGAGTTAGGTCAAAGGCTTCCTTTAAAGTACCAGCCAGATTGTTGCAGCCAGTGACCAACTCATTCAGCTTCTTGAACACCAAGTCTTCATTAGATGAAAACTTGTTTATCCCCAGATCAACCACTTTGATGTTTGTCAGGTGATCCTTGTGGTATCTGGAGAATGACTTGGTGTTTTTGTCAAGTGTCTTCTGAATCTCCTCCACCCTGGTTAGAAGGTTTTGGAGATCGGCTTGAAGTGAGACAACTTGACTGTCCAGTGACGAAGGAGAAGGTGTCACTGGACCAGCAACAGTTACTACTAGAGCAACTGGAGGAGGCAAACTTAGGAAGTCTCCCCAGATGTCAAGCCAGCAGTTGAAGATATAATAGGAGTGGTGGATGAAGAAAGGACTGGAAAATCAAAGTGTTGTTCATGCTGAGAATGCTCAGGTGTGAACAACGACGTCGGTGGGGGTGGCATTTCTTGAGCAAATGAGAATTGCCCAGTTGGTGAAGGAGAGGTATATGTTGGGAAAGATATATCAGTAGGCACATTTTCTTGGGAGGGTGAAAGTGAAATTAATGCGTCTGGAAGGGAGACTGGAGATGAAGGGTCTTGAGCTTGTACAGAAGCATCAAGAATCTCCAAGTCTGTTTCAGTACCTTCAGAATCCGAAGATTCTATAAGGATTTCCTCGTCATTAACATTCATGTCCAGATCCATGAATGTAACTGAGGGCTGACCAGTTTCCTGGTCAGTCTCCAGATGACCTTCCCCAGTTTCCTGGATGGGTGCATCTGTTGGAGGATCAGATACCGAAGTATCTTCACCAGGGATAGATGTGATTGGGGTTGCTTCAGTTATGGTTGCTCTATCCTCAACCACAACATTAGACGAACTGGAGGGTCCCTCATTATTTTGAGGCCCGCCCAGTTGCCTTTCTGACTCACCTTCAATAGGTGCATCAGTTGAAGCGAATGCCAGTTGCATTCGTTCTAAAATTTCGACTTCTCCAGCTTCAGATACTAGAGAGTCTAAATTCCTTAGCATATCTGGAGCAGTGTACGGTGAATCTGTACTATTATAAGCTTCTCTGCCCAGAATATGCTTAAAACAGAGAGAGAGGAACCTTGAAAAGGAGATACACACACCCCTGGTGTCCTTCAGCTTTTGGACCAGGCTTCTATACAAGATATCTGCAAGCAGTAAGCCATTTCTGCTTGTGAGGAGTTAATCTGGTCAAGTCCACCAGAACTCCCACCCATACTCTCCACCAGGTGGATGAAAAAATACCTCCATGAAGGTGTAAGGCCCTTCATGGTCATCGCACCTTTCGTTTTCAACACCCCATTGTCCAAGCACTCCTTGTGTCCCATTTCAAGAAGTACTTGACGAAAATTTATATTTGGGGGTAAGACGACTGGAGATTCACCCTCTCTCCAGTAATTGAGGCGTAAGGCATCCCTCAATACATCAGCTGACAAGGTACACTGGATTGTTCCATCCTTTAATGTGAAACTGATGGAGGAACAATCGGAAGAAAGACTGGCAGTGTACCAGAACTCACACAAGTAGTTGTGAAACAATTTGCGTGGGTTAAGAGAGAATGAGGGTCCTATTGGAGAATCCTTCAAAAACCTTTGGATTCTACCAATAAGGGTATCGGACCCTTGAGATCCTCGTAAGCTTGCCATTGGATTATTTGGATTTAGTTTGATGACAGAGGCATTACTAGGAGCACCAGATGCCGGTTTGACATCTGGTGAAGGAGCATATGGAACAGTCAAGAGATTTACATCTCTTGAACGGGATGATCTAGGAGCCATAGAAAAATGAAAATGAAATTGAAAATTTGGGATTTAGGGTTCTTGATTTGTGAAGCAGAGAGAAGAATGAAGCAATTTTGATGATTGGGAAGTAAATGAAGGAATGTAAGAGAAAGAAGTAAATGAGTTCGGAGTAAATAAGGGTATTTATAAAGGGATTCAAGATCCCAATGAAACACCAAAATTATATTTTAATAACCAAAATCCTTTTTGTAGATATTTTCACAAAGTTGGTTTGAATTTTGAAATAAAATAATAATTTGCCATGTCAACATTAAATGCTACCATGTCAGCATTAAATGCTACGATGGCTTATCTTACCCACGCACCCACTCACTTTTTGTTTTCCCAATACAAACAGTTGTCAAGTACTAAAATGGCTTGAAACACGTCAGATCATGATACCAAGTGGTTTAAAACACTCGAGTATCATCACGTGTCACACATATTGACCAAGTATTTCTAACGTTATAAAAATAAGACAAGACTGAACCTGGTCACTGGAGGATCAGTCCAGTGCCAGTTTCCAACTGAAGAGTTCTCCAGTTGCCATTTTCAAACAAAAACGAATTTTAGTCAGAAAATTATTTTGAGTCTTTCCCCCTAAAATGATGATCCAGAAATCAATTAGTGCCAAGATAGTATCACAAAGGCGTTCGATAGCCTGGCGAGCAAAGATTATCTGGACCTCCTCAGCTGGAGAACTTCATCAGTGTCACTGACGCGTTCAATAACAAAGAAAGCTCCAGTTTTAAGGATTTAACATTCCAGTTCGCTGATGAGATGTTTAAAGGTTTTCTCATCGAGAGGTTTTGTAAAAACATCAGCTAACTGTTTGTCAGTGGGGGTGAAATGAATTTCAATGTCTCCTTTCATAACATGATCACGAATGAAATGATACCTGATGTCAATATGCTTTGTTTTGGAGTGCATCACTGGGTTGTGAGATATAGCAATTGCATTGGTGTTGTCACAAAAGATTGGGGTCCTTGTATACTTTTGACCATAATCTAGTAACTGGTTATTGATCCAGAGAATCTGGGCACAGCAACTGGCCGCAGAAATGTACTCTGCCTCAGCAGTGGACATAGAGACTGAAGTCTGCTTCTTGCTGGTACAACTTACCAGTTTTCCTCCAAGGAAATGACAACCACCACTTGTTGATTTTCTATCTATCTTACAACCTGCATGATCAGAATCTGAATAACCCATTAGATCTAATCCTGAGCCTTTGGGGTACCAAAGACCAAGATTAGGACACCCTTTCAGGTATCTAAAGATACGCTTTACAGCATGCAAATGTGATTCTTTAGGGTTAGCCTGAAACCTGGCACATAAACATGTTGCAAACATTATATCTGGTCGACTGGCAGTTAAGTACATCAGTAAACCAACCATACCTCTATAGTCAGTTATGTTAACTGGTTTGCCAGTTGGGTCAGAGTCCAAATTCAATGGTGCTGCAATAGGTGTGTTTTTCGATGGAATTGAATCATATTTGTATTTTCTTAACAAATCTCTGACATATTTTCCTTGGTTTATGAAAATTCCATTTTCAGTTTGCTTAATCTGAAGACCTAAGAAAAATGTTAATTCACCCATTAAACTCATCTCATACTCAGATGACATGATTTTTTTTTAGAAAACTTTTTACACATTGCATCATCAATTGAACCAAAAATAATGTCATCAACATAAATTTGTACCAATAAGATATTACCTCTTTCTTTCAAGATAAACAAGGTATTATCTATTGCACCTCTTTGAAAGCCATTTTTAAGAAGATGTTTAGTTAGAGTATCATACCAGGCTCTTGGGGCTTGTCTTAGACCATACAATGCTTTGTTCAGTCTATAAACCCAATGAGGATGCTTCTCATCAATGAAACCTGGAGTCTGCTTAACATAAACTTCTTCTTCCAATGTTCCATTAAGGAACGCACTTTTGACATCCATCTGGAAGACCTTGAACTGCAGATGGGATGCATAAGCCAAAAATATTCTTATGGCTTCAAGTCTTGCAACTGGAGCAAAAGTTTCATCAAAGTCAACGCCCTCTGCTTGACAATAACCCTGGGCAACTAGTCTGGCCTTGTTTCTTACAACATGGCCATCTTCATCCATTTTGTTTCGGTAGACCCATCTAGTACCAATGGGTTCTTTCTTTAACCCTGGTGGACAAGGAACAAGCTCCCAAACATTGTTCATTTCAAACTGGACGAGCTCTTCTTGCATAGCTTCCACCCAGCTTGGGTCTGCCATAGCCTCGTCAATCTTCTTTGGTTCAATTAAAGATAAGAAGGTGACGTTTAAGCATTGCTCACTGGTGGCTCTTCTAGTCTGAACCCCACTATTTGGATCTCCCACAATCTGTTCAATTGGATGTGCTCGAGTCCATCTAGTGTAATGACTAGGCTGGTGAACTACAATACCAGTGCAAGTCACCTGGCGATCTTCTTCAGTTGCAACAACTTCTGGAGAAGGATCAGTCCAAACAACTTCTACATCCTCATCAGAGTCAATGAGGTCTCGATTAGCATCATGAAATTCCTCACTAGAAGGCATTTCATGAAGAACTGGAGAAGTAGGTGTTTGAACTGGTGCTGATATTGGAGTGGCACGTACATCAGATCCAATCACCAATTCTTGTGGTAAGTTGAAATTGATGGAGGGATAGAATGATGTGTCACTGGTGCTTTTCATCTTCTTAACTGGTTCCAATTTGTTGTAACTGGAAACATCTTTTGGTGAAACAACTGACGGATGAACTTGGTCAGCTTCACCAAAATTGATTTGAACGACTCGAGTAGTATCAAGGCTTGGTCTCTTGTTGATTGCTTCAGTTGATTCATCGAATGTGACATGAATTGTCTCATGAACCTTTTGGAGTCTATAACTATAAACTCTAAAGGCCTTTCGAATATCTGAATAACCTAAAAATACCCCTTCATCAGCTTTTGCATCAAACTTTCCAAGCTGACTGGAATCGTTTAAGATATAAACAGGACAACCAAATACATGAAAATATCTAATATTTGGTTTACGATTCCTGAGTACTTCATAGGCAGTCTTCTTATGTCTCTTGATGTAGACTGACCGATTTTGGGTGTGACAAGCAGTTGCAACTGCCTCAGCCCAAAAACTGGTGGGAATACCAGATTCAGATAGCATACTTCTGGCGGCTTCTATCAGTGTGCGATTCTTTCTTTCCACAACTCCATTTTGCTCTGGAGAGTGAACTAATGAGAAGTTTTGAGAGATGCCAGTGTCATTGCAAAATGTTTTAAGTATCTTATTTTGGAATTCAGTACCATTATCACTTCGCAACTGACAAACTTTTCGAGTATACTTGAGCTCAATTCTTTTAATGAGAGAGATGATTTCAGCAGGTGCATCACTTTTGGATCTGATGAATACCACCCAGCAGTATCTGGTGAATTCATCAACCACAACTAGAGTGTACTTCTTTCCAGCTCTAGTTTGAACATTCACTGGACCAAAGAGATCCATATGTAGCATGTAAAGAGGTTCAGTGATGCTAAAATTTTGCCTAGTTTTGAAATTAGCCCTTTTCTGCTTGCCCATCTCACAGCCTGGACATGGCTTTTCTTTATTGAAAGAAATTTGAGGTATCCCATCAACCAGTTGTTTGCGAGACAACTTGTTGATATTCTTAAAATTAAGATGGGATAATCTTTTATGCCATAGCCAGTTGGTGTTCTCATCAGCTTTGGTATAGAAACATTGATCTTCTGGAGCTGGTTCCATATCCATGATGTACACATTTCCTTTTCTTGGTGCAATCATCACCACTTTCCAATCCTTGTTAAATATGGTGCCTTGTGCAATATCGAACAAAACTCTGAAGCCATCATCACAAAGTTGTCTTACACTGATCAGGTTGTATTTCAAACCATTCACCATATCCTTCAGTCTTTCCAGATTGATCGTTACCAAACATCACTGTCGGTCCATCTTGGACAGTGAACTCTTCCAGTAGGGGCTTACATCCGGTCATAGTCCGGCCAGCAGCGCTGTCCAGATACCAGATATTCTTCTTTTGATCGCCCTACACACACACAAAAATCATTAGTTCTTTTTGTGAACCCATCTTTTCTTGATGGGTTCACTGGACTTCTCTACAGAAGTCACAGTTGATTGTTGAGGTGTTGAACTGGAGGCTGCATCTGGAGCTTTATCACCAGCTCCAGGTGCAGGAGTAAAAACGATTGGTACTTGATACTTCTCCCTTTATTTTTACCAGATTTTGTTCCAGATGGAACATTCTTTTGATTAGGTTTTGAAGGTAGTGATTTAATATTTTGTTTGAAAACTGGAGGTAATGAACCTCCTTCCAGATTGTTAATCCGGGTAGTACAACTCTGAACCTATCGAGACAAAAGTTGGAGTTGACTTTCCAGTTTAACCAAAATATTATTTTCATCAGGCAACTGAACCTTGGACCTTGGTTCAGTTGGAGTTTTAGTCTGTCGGGTCTTGGGCACCTTAGACTTTTGAGGTAAAGGCTTGGTACCAGTGGCCTTCTTGACTGGAGCTTTAGCCTGTTTGGCTCCAGTTTTAACCTCAATGGGGGTGGTCTCAAAGGTTTCAGTTTCAACAGCTTCAGGTTGATCATAAGGTGTTTCAACCTTGAGAGCTGGAGGCAATGCATGAAGATCTGGTATGAGAGCTGCCATCTCCAGATTTCCATGCATTCTTCTGGGCATCGATAGTTCTTGAAAATGCATCATAGTTTTTACCAGATGCTTTTACCCATGACTTGATAATCTTTTGTTCCTTTTCAAGATCAGAAAATAGTTTTTGATTATCAAGTTCTAAAGCCTCAATCTTTAAAACTGACCCCTTGAGAGCCAACTGGACACTTTGTAAATCATTCAGTTGTGGTTTAACATTGTTCAGTTCAATTAAGATAGTGTCAAGATATCTTTCTCTATCAGCTCTAACAGTTTCCACAAAAGCTAAATCACCACTTAATGATTCAGCCAGGTCCAGTTTTAGTTCAGGGTCAATCTGGTGATCATAATCACATACCTTTTTCAAGATGATGTCCACCCATCTTCCAGTGATGACATCTTCTTTTGCCACGTGCTGCTGCTGTTGATCTTCCAAGGCCATGAAATACATGTCCCTTTCCTCTTCTTCATCAACTGATGAGTCATCAGAGTACTCCCATTTTCCCTCAGTTTGTGCCATTAAGCACTGATCCTTTTCCTTTTCTATGGACAGGAGGGCAATCTGGGCCTTAAGCTTCTTGTATTTAGCTTTGTAGCTATCATCAGGCCGATTGAAATTTGGGACAGGGGGGCCAGTTTGGTTGTTCAACTGACTAGATCTGCATTCCTTCATAAAGTGACCCTTCTTGCCACACTTATAGCATGTAAGATTGGTCTTATCCAGAGAGCTGGAGCTGGAAGCATTGTTGGGGCCATTAAATCTTTTAGATTTATGCTTAAACCTGTTAAAGGTTTTAGCAATCATGGCGACCAGATCATCATCGTCAGTTTCATTACAACCATCACTGTTTTCAGTGGTCAGGCCAGAGTTCAAGAAACTGTTTAACATATCCTTCATCGAGTGTGCCTGGACACTCTCTGCAGACATTAAGGCAGCACAAGGTCGCTCAGGTACATTAGCAACCTTGGAACTCTGAGCATGGTTCATGGCATCTTGCTCAGCCACCAGTCTTGCAGCATTATTATCTTTAGTGAATCTGAAGGCTCCATAGAGCGATGCAAGAGTATGGCTGTGCAAGGTTTTACCTTGTCTCAAGACAAGAACCATGTTTTCCCATTTGGAATGAAGAATATCACAAAACTTCTCAAGAAGAATATCCTTATCCTTCTCTACACCCAAGCCTCTCAGCTGATTAATAAGGCTAGAAAATCTGGTGTAAGTACCAGTTAGACTTTCATTGGGCAAGGCAAAGAAGGATTCATACTTCTTGTTCAAGGCAACTTTTCTGGTGACAATAGTGTCATCACCTCCTTCAAACTTAATAACTAATTCATCCCACATTGACTTGGCACTGGGGAACAACACAAGTGTTGGAATTAGATCTTCAGGAACAGCCCCAAGGATCATGTTCTTGAGTCTGGTGTCCAGATCAACAAGTCTACGATCCTCATCAGACCAATGGTCTTCAGGCTTTTCTCTTGAACCTCTTCTTCCAGTTGGATCTAGAAGAGGACTGACCCCAAGGGACATGGTATATATGGTCCATCCTTAAGGATTTTCAACATATACCTTTCAATCCCACCAAAATGCAAAAGCATTCTAGCTTTCCATGTACCAAAAGTCTCACTGTTTCCATCGAATTTGGGAACATGAGTGTTAGAGTAGTGTACATGGACGTGGTTTGGGGTAGTAGGAGGAGGAGGAGTTAGTATTAACATTTTGAAAAGGTTGGCATTATTATTCATAGGGATTTCACCTTGACCAGAACCATCTCCACCTTCAGTAATGTTCATCTTAGCAGATCTAGGCAAGTTTATTAGCCTTCTGCTCTGATACCACTTGTAAGTCCCAACTCAATAGATGGCACTACCTGAAGACACCTCTATGTCGATGGTAGAGTTACTTTGCAATATATGCACTGAACTGGAGATGACCAGTTGCAGTGTGTATATACCAAGTTCTAGATAGATTACTTATATAAATGACAATAAGTAAAGAACAATGCAATAATACAAATAACTTGTAAAGTAACTTGATGAGACAATATGTAATTTTCAATGTGTAATTTATTTATTGATGTTAAACAAATTACAAGGTTGTTGCGGAACCAAGATAATACAAAGAATGTAAATATCCTAACAACCTATGAAATACAATTGATCTACACTCGGAATTTCTCAAGACAATCGAAATACTTAAAGTTGTGAAATGTTCCTTTTAGCGATTGAGAGAATATTGCACAAGTTCACCAAGAATATTGCAGGTTTGCAAAGTGTGAAGTGTTTGTATGTTTTCACTTTGTGATTTCAAAACACTTGATATTCTTGTTGTGCAATGACTTATATTTATAGGCAAAGTTAACATTGGGATGTTAACTTTAGCCGTACATATGTGGTTGAGAGCATTTAAGGAATAGCATTTAATTTCTTAAAAGCAGTGTAAAGTCGCATGATAAAGCAACTTTACATAACCACCTTTATGTACCTTTTATTACTTAAATAATAAGATAAGGCTTATTATCCGGGTAAAGGTACATAAAGCATACAAGTCAATTCCTCGTAATCAGTGTAAAGCTTTGTAAGTGCTTTCGATTGTCTTGAGAAATTCCGAGGGTAGATCAATTGTATTTCATAGGTTGTTAGGATATTTACATTCTTTGTATTATCTTGGTTCCGCAACAACCTTGTAATTTGTTTAACATCAATAAATAAATTACACATTGAAAATTACATATTGTCTCATCAAGTTACTTTACAAGTTATTTGTATTATTGCATTGTTCTTTACTTATTGTCATTTATATAAGTAATCTATCTAGAACTTGGTATATACACACTGCAACTGGTCGTCTCCAGTTCAGTGCATATATTGCAAAGTAACTCCACCATCGACATAGAGGTGTCTTCAGGTAGTGCCATCTATTGAGTTGGGACTTACAATAACTCCTCTTCAACCTAAACAAAAAGCAAAACCTTTTTCCAAACAAATCAAGCAAAAATCTGAGAAGAAAAAGGTTGAAACCCCCATTAAACCAACTGTTTTTGTGTCATCTGAGATTATGACTGAGATCCCCTTCGATCCTTCAGTTCCTTATGAACCAAAGAAATCTGATACTGCTAAGGGAGAGTCTAGTGAACCCATCCAAAGATGGGTTCCCAAAAAGAACTAATCTTTGTGTTTGTGCAGGGAGACCGAAAGAAGAATATATGGTATTCTTGACAGCGTTGCTGGCAGAACCATGACTGGTTATCAAACCCTGCTGGAGGAATATAGGGTGCAAGAGGGGCCCTCAATAATTTGGAATGATGAAAATGGAAAAACTAGGGATATGGTTTGTGAATAATGGACAAGTCAAATTCACACGTGTTGCATATGTGAATGGTTTGAAATATAACCTGATCAGTGTCAGTCAACTGTGTGATGATGGCTTCAAGGTATTATTTGATATTTCACAAGGCACCATATTCAACAGAGATGGAAAGGTAGTATTGATTGCACCAAGAAAAAGAAACATTTATATCATTGATATGAATAGTTCACCCACTGAATAATGTTTCTACACAAAGGCAGATGAAGACACAAACTGGTTGTGGCACAAGAGATTATCCCATCTGAACTTCAAGAATATTAATAAGTTGTCAAGAAAACAACTTGTTGATGGGATACCCTCAATGTCATTCAATAAAGACAAGCCATGTCCAGGTTGTGAAATGGGTAAGCAGAAAAGAGCTTCATTCAATACAAAGCAAAGTTTTAGTATAACTGAACCTCTTCACATGCTTCACATGGACCTCTTTGGACCAGTGAATGTTCAGACAAGAGCAGGAAAGAAGTATACCCTTATTGTTGTTGATGAATATTCAAGATATTGCTGGGTAATTTTCCTCAGATCCAAGAGTGAAGCTGCTGCTGAAATCATTGCTCTCATCAAACAAATTGAACTCAAGTATAAGCGAAAAGTTTTTCAGCTCAGAAGTGACAATGGCACTGAATTCAGAAATGAAACTCTGGAGTCCTTCTGCACTGAAACTGGCATATCTCAGAACTTCTCTTCAGCCCACACACCAGAGCAGAATGGTGTAGTAGAAAGAAAGAATCGTACGCTGATTGAAGCTGCTAGAAGTATGCTAAATGAATCTGGTCTTCCAAAAAATTTCTGGGCTGAAGCTGTTGCAACTGCTTGCTACACTCAGAACAGATCTGTCTATGTCAAAAGACACAAGAAGACAGCCTATGAAGTACTCAGAAATAGAAAGCCTAGTATTGGATATTTCCATGTATTTGGATGTCCAGTATACATTCTGAATGATTCCAGTCAGCTTGGAAAATTTGATGCAAAAGCTGATGAAGGGTACTTCCTAGGATATTCATCAAATCGCAAAGCCTTTAGAGTCTATAACAAGAGACTTGAAAAGGTTGATGAGTCAATTCATGTTACCTTTGATGAATCTAATTCTGCAATCTTTAAGAATTCAACTCCTGTACCACCCTCAGAAAGTCCAATAAGTTTTGGTGATTCTGATCCAATTGTCCAATCTGATCAGTCGCCTGAACCTGCTTCTGAACATCTCAGTTCAGAACCAATAATAAACAAGTCAAGCAACATTCCATTCTATCCTTCAGTCAGTTTTAAACTACCTTCTGAACTGACTATTGGATCAGATTTACATGTTGCTTTACCTCAAATATCAGTTTCCACTGAATTACCCCAATCTGAACAGTTTCATGATACAAATCATGATCTGCAGGAGGTAGATGATGAGACTAAAGTAGTCTTTTTTGAAACATCTCCTGAAGTAAATCAGAGGAGTTCTTGCACTGATATCATTGTTCATCCTGGTCATTACACTAAGTGGACAAGAGCACATCCAATCGAGCAAATCATTGGAGATTCCACTAGTGGGGTTCAGACCAGAAGAGCCACAAGCGATCAATGCTTAAATGTCAGCTTCTTATCACTGATAGAACCGAAGAAGATTGTTAGGACCAGTTCACCTGGAACTGGCCAGTCACCAGTTCACACTTTCCAGTCACCAGTTGCATCTGGAGACTAGTGAAACTGGTGACCAAGATGATTTGTCGAGAAATATATTGAAGTCCAGTTGCACCGTACAGTTAACGCAACTGAAGACTTCTTCCAGTTGAGAACTGACCAAGTTGAAGAAGCATTCCAGTTGAAGTCGAAGACAACAAATGGAAGATAGAGAATGAAATGGCAGCGAAGCCCAGTTGGCATTCTAGTCAGTTACAAACTGGAGACCATCAGTGGAAAGCCCTTACAAAGCTTTACACTGATTACGAGGAATTACTTGTATACTTTATGTACCTTTACCCGGATAATAAGCCTTATCTTATTATTTAAGTACTAAAAGGTACATAAAGGTGGTTATGTAAAGTCACTTTAACATGCGACTTTACACTGCTTTTTAAGGAACTAAATGCTATTCCTTAAATGCTCCCAACCACATTTGTACGGCTAAAGTTAACATCCCAATGTTAACTTTGCCTATAAATACAAGTCATTGCACAACCAAGAATTCAAGTATTCGATCTCACAAAGTTAATTCACAAAATCGAATAACTTCACACTTTGCAAACCTGCAATATTCTTGGTGAACTTGTGCAATCTTCTCTCAATCGCTAAAAGGAACATTTCACAACTTTAAGTGTTTCGATTGTTTAGAGAATTTCCAAGTATTAGATCAATTGTATTTCATAGGTTGTTAGGATATTTACATTCGTGTATTATCTTGGTTCCGCATCAACCTTGTAATTTGTTTAATATCAATAAATAAATTACACATTGAAAACTACATATTGTCTCATCAAGTTATCTTACAAGTTATTTGTATTATTGCATTGTTCTTTACTTATTGTCTTTTATATAAATAATCTATCTAGAACTTGGTATATACACACTGCAACTGGTCGTCTCCAGTTCAGTGCATATATTGCAAAGTAACTCCACCATCGACATAGAGGTGTCTTCAGTAGTACCATCTAACGAGTTGGGACTTACAAGTGGTATCAGAGTAGAAGGCTAATAAACTTGCCTAGATCTGCTAAGATGAACACTACTGAAGGTGGAGATGGTTCTGGTTCAGGTGAAAACCCCTCGAATACAAATGCACAACCTTTTCAAAATGTTAACACCACCCCTCCTCCTCCTACTGCCCCAAACCATGTCCATGTACACTACTCTAACACTCCTGTTCCAAAATTTGATGGAAACAGTGAGACATTCGGTACATGGAAGGACTAGAATGCTTTTGCATTTTGGTGGGATTGAAAGGTATATGTTGAAAATCCTTAAGGATGGACCATATATACCCATGTCCCTTGGGGTTATTCCTCTTCTTGATCCAACTGGAAGAAGAGGTTCAAGGGAAAAGCCTGAAGACCGTTGGTCTGATGAGGATCGCAGACTGGTGGACTTGGACACCAGACTGAAAAACATGATCCTTGGGGCTGTCCCTGAAGACCTAATTCCAACACTTGTGTTGTTTCCCAGTGCCAAGTCTATGTGGGATGAATTAGTGATTCAATTTGAAGGAGGTGATGACACAATTGTCACCAGAAAAGTGCTTTGAACAAGAAGTATGAATCCTTCTTTGCCTTGCCCAATGAAAGTCTAACTGGTACATACACCAGATTTTCTAGCCTCATCAATCAGTTGAGAGGTTTGGGTGTAGAGAAGGATAAGGATATTCTTCTTGAAAAGGTTTGTGATATTCTTCCTTCCAAATGGGAAAACATGGTTCTTGTCTTGAGACAAGGTAAAACCTTGCACACTCATACTCTTGCATCGTTCTATGGAGCCTTCAGATTCACTGAAGATAATAATGCTGCAAGACTTGTGGCTGAGCAAGATGCCATGAACCATGCCCAGAGTCCCAAGGTTGCGAGTGCAACTGAGCGACCTTGTGCTGCTTTAATGTCTGCTGAGAGTGTCCAGGTACACTCGATGAAGGAGATGTTGAACAGTTTCTTAAACTCTGGACTGACCACTGAAAACAGTGATGGTTGTAATGAAACTGACGATGATGATCTGGTCGCCATGATTGCTAAAACTTTAATAGGTTTAAGCATAAATCCAAAAGATTTAATGGCCCCAACAATGCTTCCAGCTCCAGCTCTCTGGATAAACCAATCTTACATGCTATAAGTGTGGTAAGAAAGGTCATTTTATGAAGGAATGCAGATCTAGTCAGTTGAACAACCAAACTGGCCCCTCTGTCCCTAATTTCAATCGGCCTGATGATAGCTACAAAGCTAAATACAAGAAGCTTAGGGCCCAGATTGCCCTCCTGTACAAGAAGTTAAGTTACAAGAAGCTAAGTACAAAGCTCATCATGAATTCAAAGTCTATCAAATGGATGTCAAAAGTGCATTCTTGAATGGTGAATTGGAAGAAGTTGTGTATGTGTATCAGCACCAGGGTTCATAAATGAAGAAAGACCTCATTGGGTGTACAGACTGAACAAAGCATTATATGGTCTGAGACAAGCACCTAGAGCCTAGTATGATACTCTTACTAAACATCTTCTGAAACATGGTTTTAAAAGGGGTGCAATAGATAACACTTTATTCATATTGCATGATAAAAGTGATATCTTACTTGTACAAATTTATGTCGATGATATTGTGTTTGGGTCTACAAATAACAAAATGTGTGAACAGTTTCTGAAATAATGTCATCTGAGTATGAAATGAGTATGATGGGTGAACTGACATATTTTCTGGGTCTTCAAGTGAAACAAACCAGTGATGGTATTTTTATAAATCAAGAAAAATATGTCAGAGATTTATTAAAGAAATATCAATTTGATTCAGTCTCATCAAAAGATACTCCCATTTCTGCACCTTTAACTTTGGACTCAGATCCCAATGGAAAACAAGTGGATCCCACAAAATATCGTGGTATGGTGGGATCCCTCATGTACTTAACTGCTAGTAGACCTGACATAATGTTTGCAACATGCCTTTGTGCAAGATTTCAGTCTGATCCCAGAGAAGCACACGCAAATGCTGTAAAAAGAATTTTCAGATACCTTAAAGGTGTCCCCAGACTTGGTCTTTGGTATCCCAAAGGGTCAAGTCTAGATCTAATGGGTTATTCAGATTCTGATCATGCAGGTTGTAAAATAGATAGGAAAAGTACCACAGGTGGTTGTCATTTCCTATGTGGCAAATTGGTTAGTTGGAAAAGTAAGAAGCAGACTGCATTATCACTCTCCACAGCTGAAGCTGAATACATTTCTGCAGCCAGTTGCTGCGCTCAGATTTTGTGGATGAAGAACCAACTAACTGATTATGGTGTTAAGTATACAAAGACTCCAATATTTTGTGATAACACCAGTGCCATTGCCATCTCCCACAATCCTGTCATGCACTCCAAAACCAAGCATATCGACCTCAGGTATCATTTTATTAGAGATCACATTATTAAAGGTGATATTGAACTTCATTTCATTCCCACTGACAAACAACTCGCTGATGTTTTTACAAAACCCTTGGATGTCAAAACATTTAAACATCTCATCAGTGAGTTAGGTATGCTAAATCCTGCATAGCATCACCTCAGGGGGAAGTGTCAAATATTTTTATGTTTAAAAGATATTTTCTCTAAGGGGGAACTTTGCTTTAAGAAAAATATTTTGACTGAAATGCTTCAGAATTTCTGAAATGATTTCAGAATAAGTGTGAAAACTGAGATGGTTTAGATTCCTTAAATCTGATCATGCTCAGATTTAAATAAGTTATTTCTGAAATAAGTTAGTCCTTTATAATGTCTTTTAGATACTTGGTCGTTGTGTGTACACGTGACAGTTACTGTATAACGTTTGAATAATGATGCTTTCTGCTGACGTGTCACACAAGTTGCGCCGTAAATGAAAAGTAATGATCACTTTTTCTTTAAAGTGTTGAAAAGTTTTGTGAAAATGTGGGGTCATAACCGTCGTTGCATTAAATGCGGACGTATACCCAAAATTATTTTCGGACTTCAAACCCGATCAAAATTGATTTCATTAAAATAATATTTTGTTTTTGTGGGTTTGAATTTCAAAATCAATTTTATTCTATTTATTTTGGAAAAACCCTTTGTATTCCATCATAAATATAAATACCTTTTCAAAAACAATTCCTTCATTTACTTCTCTTTACATTTACTCCCAATCATCATTCTCTCTCATTTTCTCATTCCTTCATAATTCCAAAACCCTAAATCATCTTCCATATTCAGTTTTCCCTTGTAGAAACAATGGCTAAACCTGCTTCTCAAGCCAAATCACTAATAGCTTTCGAATACAGACCATCAAAAGTAGTCAAGGCCAGTGCACAATGGCCAAAAGGGTTCGATCCATTGACCCTTAGGTTCAATATGAACAATTTCGTGGCCGCACTGAATGCCAAAGGCAAAACCTTAATGGGGAGGATTAATAAATTTCTTGAACGATCCCCTCTCCATTATGCCTTGACTGCAGATCCTCAAGTATTGTATCATAGATACTTACTTGAATTCTGGTATACTGCTACTCTAAGCAAGGATGAAAAATCCATTGCTTTTTCTTTAAAGAAGGCACTAAGCAGTATATCCTTTCACTTGATGGGTTTCGGGAGGCCCTTCACTTGAACTACCTTCCCTCTTCTTCAGCCTATGCAAAAAGGCTAAAAGGAGTTAATTTCAGGGAGGTACTGCACGCCATGGGTCATGATAACATGGTCGATGCTGAGCACAATCTGAGAACATCTGGACATATCTTCCTGTCTGGATTTAGAAACTGTTGGAGGTATTTTTGGACTCAGATTGTGGAGTGCCTAGGAGGAAACTGGGGTGGACTGGACCAGATTTCATTGACACAAGTAGAAATCGGGTACTATTTGTAGCATGGGATTGAGGTGGACTTCGCTGAGATTCTCTTCTCTCAGTTGGTGACAGAGTTAAAAGGCAAGAGAATTCCACATATCTCATTTCCCCGATTTCTGAGCATTTGCTTCATGAACATGCTTGGAGATGCGTATCACATGGAGGGACTTGAGTCTTCAGCAACGGAGTTCTGCAGGGATCTATCAAAGCTATCCACTTCAGATCCAGAACCAGAACTTTCTGCTGCCATGATTCAGGTAATAAATAAAACTGAAACAGCACGACCGGCTGGCTCAGAAAGGTCACCGAGCAGGTCGCAAAAGAATGCGAGACCCATTGGTGCACCTGGTGGTCAAATGTTGAAGTTATTTAAAACCCCAGCAACTTCATCTACCCAACCACCAATTCCCTCCTCCACTGACCAACCTGAGGATCTCCCAAAAGATCCCTCAGGATCTCCAAAGGGCTTATTAAAACGTCGTAAATATAAGCCGTCCTCACAGCCCAAGGACATTAGTACCGAAGCAAACCCTCTGGATCTTCCCAACAAGAACCAGAGGAATCGAGTCTAAAGGGAAACCCACAAGCAGCCATCTCCAAAACTTCTTTAGGAGGAGATGGTGAAGATAATACAAGTGTGCCAGCCCAGCACACATTAGAGTCCGTGTCTACACGTGCACCCCCTGAAACTTCACATATCTTACACTCTTCTGATGCACGAATTGATGAAGTCTTTGGTGTGACACCACCTGAGACTGAGATTCCAGACTCTACGACCGATGAAGTGACTCTTGATGATGGTACGAGAGTCATTAAGGCAACCCCCGTGTCTACTGTCTCTGGCGATGAAGCTATGGCTGAGCCAACCCATAAATCTGGTGACGATGCACAACGCAGTTGTTGAACCAGAAGCGGCGCGCGCGGGGGCCGGGGCCGGGGCGGCGGGGGGGCCGCCGGGCGGGGCCCGGCCGGGCGGCGGGCGCGGCGGGCTGACGATGCATCTGCAGTAGCAGTTGTTGAACCAGAAGCTGGTTCAGGTACCAGTGATCTGAACCAGGGCATATCTGATCAGACTGCAGTTTTAACTGACCTCTGGGATGAAGATGAGCCACCTCAAGGGAATCTTGATTCCTTTGCTGATTTTGAGTTTGATGAGGGCTTACTGGAGGAGAATCAGTCTTCTGATTCTGAGCCAACCTTCAGCCTCATAAACGTCCCTCCTCCCCCAGAAATCCAAAATATACTTGTTGAACAACCATATCGATGGGTAGATGATCTTGAAGCTGGCTGTAGTTTACCCATAGTGGCTGCTTGCATTAGACATTGATTTATGTTTTGCATTTACTATGTTGTCGGTTGTTTAATGTCGGGCAACCGACGGATTTCCATTTAAACTTGTTTTGATGATATGGCTAGTAACACCAATTAATAAATGAACCAAACAGATTTCTTAGTTTGGACTTTTAAAGTTTAATTCCGCTTTCTTTTAACGTCGTTAGACGAAAGTTTTTGGAAATCCATATTTTTAAACGACGGGTGTTACAGTCATACTCCTTCTTGGTCCCACCATTTTCTATAAAGCAAGCAACACGTTGACCCGAATGTTAACCTCAAAATGCTCACATGTTAGTCACACAAGTAGTTAATGCTCTCATGCCGACATAATATATAAAATTCATATCATTACGCTAAGGCAAGAGTACTAATGGTCTAAGGGGATTGTTATCTATCATGCCAAGTCTACAACAATTGTCTATCATTTTCTCATGCTTAATTCATAATAGTTGTCTATTATCATAGCCAATACTCATGTTCAACACATCACACAAACAAGCAACTAAACAAGCGGTTTAAAGTATAATCCGAATCCGATATGCCCTCTAGTTATTGACCGGGTATGTATACAGGGTGTACCAGCAGCTAACCCTCCACCCAACCAACTCCCATTAAGCATATCGGTTCCTTATTATACTCTAAGCCAAACATGTGCAATCCGTGATGTCATTAACTTGTTATAATACCGGGTGACCATAAAATAG
>CM067167.1:259731459-259746338 GCA_034093135.1 Erigeron breviscapus
CAAAGGGCTAAATATGATGAAATGATGACGTTCAGGGCCAATGCAAGAAGATTTATTAATGCTGAAATCACACTGGCTGAACATCATCAAGGTATGACCAAGTTTAATGTGAAGTTGACCAGAGAAGGTAACTTCACTGATGAAAGGAAGGATACGTCAGTCCAAGCATTTGGATGGACTGAAAAAGGAGATTGGAATGACTTCAAAGGCAAGACTGATCTCTCTCCAGACGTGAAAGCTTTTATGAAGAGGATTGAGAAAGTCTGGAAGAGAATCCAAGAAATGGAAGCTGTGTTGGGTCTGAGACCACCAGTGTCTGTTCCATCATCTCCATCTCCCAAGAGGAAGGCTTCTGAAGATGCACCAGAAAGGATATCTAGAAGAAGGGCCTGAATCTTTGTATCATTATACTTGTTGTAATTATTGTATTAAGAAAGTTGTAATTATTTTCCTTTTTGGTGAAAGTAATAATAGTTGCAATTTTTTATTTTTATAAGTAAATGACCAGATTTAGTCTAAGGTAGAACTTAAAAGATGAAACTGAAAACACTCATGATCTATAAAGTGTTTTCCAGTAACTTAGATTAGACTTAAATCGACCAAGTGTTTTCCAGACATACAAATTTGAATATCTATAAGTCTGAAAAATACTTGCATTATTTCTAAACAAATAGGGGGAATTTGTTAGGTCCAGATTTAGTCCAGACTTACTGGACTGGCTCCAGACTGGACTACTGGAACCTTATTGAAGATAAGTCAAGAAACATGTTTTGCTGGACATGCTCCAGACCCGACTTCTGGAGCCTCACTGAAGATTTGACCAGAAAACATGTTCGACTGGACCTACTCCAGACTTGGAATCTGGAGTCCCTCTGAAGATTTGCCAGAAATAATTGAAGACTAGTGAGCAATACTTGTATAGGTAATCTGGATCATTCTCCAGATTAGCTCACTGAAGACTTCACCCCAGTCCAGATCTACTCTACTGAAGACATTCTGACTGAAGTCAAAGACTGAAGTCTGAAGAAGAAGACTTAACAAATGGCGGAGTCCACTGGAAAGTCTTACCAGATCTGTACACTGGAGGATTATTAGTGTTCTAGATCCTGCAAGTCTGAACACTAATATCGAGGTTTGACTTATGCCTTTAACACACTTTCCAAAGAACAATCCACTTGTTCTTTAACAAAGTATACGTGTGTTAAGGTGGTTGGATATAAGGATACACTTGCACTTAATGTGACTTTATCCTTATTCTTATCTAATACATTTAATGTTCTTGTCGGATCATTAAATGTATGCCAACCATATTTGTACGGACAAATTCACTGGTGAATTTTGTTGCCTATAAATACTAAGTCATTTCCTTATAGAAAAATACTTTTAGAAAAGCATAAAAGTGAATTTGTCTAAAATACTCTCGATCTTAAACAGGGATACTTCACAACTTTAAGTATCTCGATCCTAAAGAGCTATTTGACAAATATAGATCATATTGTAACTCATAGGTTGTTAGGATACACACTTAATTGTGTTATCTTGATTCCGCAACAACCTTGTATTTTATTTAACATCAATAAATGAAATACCCATGAAACATACATAATGGTCCACTTTATTTGTTTATTGCTTTAAGTCTTGTATTACTTTGTTTATATATCTTGCATCTTTATTTACAAGTAATACTAGTCCATTCTAGTGATTATTAGACTTGTTGTATTTTACACTTTCTAGGTTAACCGTCTTGCACTTAAAACGGGACTCACATAGAAATCTCAGAAATATATTCATCAAAACATATAAAAATATAATCATCTTTCAAAGGAAAAATCACTTTAAAAGCTACTTAATCTATAACAACACTTTTGGGTCTTAAACTTGTTGAATCCTTGGATCTTTCTCATAGATTTCGACATGCATGTGCATGAGGAGAAAGATCCTATCAACTTTGCCCTCATCAAGTGTGTATTACAAAGAAAACAAGAAGAAAACATAAACTTTTGATAAAACCTTTGAATATAAACAAGAACAAGATTAAATCTAGTAAAAAAGATGAAGATTTATACCCTCTTGACTCGGTTTTGATGGTGAAAATGGGCAGATTTCGTGACCTATGGCTTCCAACCCCTTATTCCAAGCTTAATACCACCCTTAATCCTTGCTTGAATCCACCCTTTAATAATCTATCCTAAAACCCTTATTATTAATATATGTTTAGATTGATTTTAGATTGTGTCTCCTTGTTGCTATGTGGGCCGTATTGTAACATCCCAAACTTTTGGTGTAACGGTTGACTTGAGTCGTTAAGTCAACACTTCGCTACCGTTAAGTATCTAAACGAGTTAATGCTTACGTGTGTTTAATATGCTATATGTGAGAGGCTTTAATGCCTTAAAGATAATATAAGGGCATAATGTGTAAAGTTATATGAATGTCGTATAGTCAAGTCGACAACAGAAAAACGTACTGATTTTGTTTTGGTCATAACTTTTGAACCGTAACTCCGTTTTTGACGATTCAAATCGCCACTTCTTCATAAAAGAGTCTATTTTCCAATAGAAAGATATGTTCCAAGTGGTCGAGTTCGACCAGCTGGGTCGAGTTCGACCAAGGTCGAGTTCGACCTTACTAAACGCTGCTAACTTGTTTTGACCATAACTTTTGAACCGTAACTCCGTTTTTGACGATTCAAGCGGCCACATTTTTGTAAAAGAGTCTAGTTTCCAGAAATGAATTGAATTCGACCTGGTTGGGGTCGAACTGGTCGAATTCGACCTGATTAAGTTCGACCAAACCATATTCATGCCTATATATATATGTTGATCTTTCATTTCTTCAAAGAGTTTTACACACATAACTTCTCTCTCTAAGGTTCTCTTTGAAAATCCCAGAATCTTCATCAAGAACATCTAGGTGAATCATATCTTGGATTAATTGTTGTGCAAATCTTGGGTTACATGTTGTGTGTAAGGACCTAATTCGACTTGTCTAAGGTTGGATTTAACATATTATATACTTGTGTGATCGGTTTTGTGCAACTACATATCTAAGGTATCCTTTACTTGGCCAAAATACTCACAAAACACACACATAGGGCCGTGGATTAGGTCTAGGCCGATCCATTCTCCCTCTTTAGTGGTGATTAAGAACACGACTCAAGGTTGCTAGCAAGTTATATTGCTTTTTACGCTTTACTACTACGAGGTAAGATACACTACTTTTGTCACGCTGAGGGTGCAACAAAAATGGTTTCATAAACTATAACCTCCAAACGGTAATGTATAACCTATATTGTGGTTGGGTTGATATGGGAGGTATTCGGGGATTAAAGATGACGATGCATATGCCTAAAATGCTTCCCCGTAAATACGTTTATGATATGATATGTGATGATATGTTTAACGATATGATATGTTATGATGAATGGTGGTTTATGATATGATATGTGATGATATGTTTAAACGATATGATATGTTATGATGAATGGTGGTTAATGATATGATGTAATGATGATATGTGCATGTATATGTGGCTTGTTCATCTAGAACACTAGACCTTTTTAGGTTGCCATAACACGTGCACGTTTTAAGGGCCCTAACGTGAAAAGATGATAGATGTGGATTAGTTTAGGATTAATGTGGAAACCTAAACTAAACGTAGTAAATGCTCGAGCTAATTAGATGTTAAGAGTTATGCATAACCCGTGCCTGACTGTGGTAATAGGTACGTATAAATCGTGCTCGTATGTGGGAGAGTACGTCGTGCTCGCATGTGGGAGAGTACGTAGTGCCCGTATGTGGGAGGGTACGTTAAAATGGTTGCTCGGATGGCTCCTTGCAACAAGTCATATGTGGCGAGTAGTTTCGGGTGGCCTGATGACCCACCTAATGTCATGAACATAACGTGCTACTCATGGATCGACATTGTCTTTCCTTAACGGTAACTTCGGTTACAACTTAACGGTGACCTAGTCACAATTTAATGAGATGAGATGAAATGATGAAATTGATTAGGCACACTTAGGGTCATGGACTCTATGCTTATATGTGTTACGGATACGTTATGTGGTGATATAAATGCCTAATTCAATTGACGTAATGTTTTAAAGTGACGTGTTTAGTGGATGAAATGTTTTGCTTAAACCTGGTGTTATCTTACTTAGCTTTATAGCTAACACTTGTTTCTTTTATGTGTTGACACCCCTCAGGTTAAGCAGTGAGACGACGTGTGAAGCTATGGCGAGAGATGGGTAGACACTCAAGTTGGCTTTAGATTACCCAATGACTATGTCTAGACATTATGATGATGTTGTCCTTTTATAGATTCTTATGTAATGACTTTTGTTGCGATTGCTTTATGTTGGGCAATCTTATGGATTTCTTTTATTACTGATTTGATGCTATTAGTAACACCACCCATGTTACTCAACTGTTTTCTTTAGTTGAGTATTTTAACAAATCGTTTCCGCATGATTTAACGCCGTTAGGCAAAAGTTTTTGGAAATCCATATTTTTACGGAACGGGTGTTACAAGTTGGTATCAGAGAAGTAGTTTAAGTGAACCAAGGCCTATTGACCATAGGATTTGGACTTAAACTTAAGATGTGCATGCTAGGTATTTATAGGATGCCTTAGCTTTAATGAAAGACGATATAGGATGGGTTGGGACGAGTGCGAGTGTGATAGGGCTTATGAGATGTTTACGTTACGATGATATGTTTTAGCCTTATTCCTCTATATCTCGTTTCTTCATCGCTAAGTTATCCGAATGCTACGATGGACTATCCCGAGGATAAGAAGGTGTTGTGCGCTAGTCGAATGTTGAAAGAAGGTGCTCAGGATTGGTGGAAGAGCATTACTATTTCGATGACTCCAGTTATGGTATCTGCTATCTCGTGGGCTAACTTTAAGTAGAAATTTATTGAGGAATATATTGGGGTTCATGAGCAACGTAAGATGGAAAAGGAGTTTCGTGCCTTGACGGCTGAAATTGGAAAAGTCAACGAGTATGCTCGTTTCTTCATGGAGAAGATAAAATTCGTGAGTCATTTATAGCCGGATAAATGTGTATGATGACTATGAAGTACATGAAGTTAAATGAAGTTTAAAGGTAGGTGAGGAGTGAAGTGATCGGTAGACAGTGTTGTTGAGTCTACTAGTTCAAAGGACTTGTACTTGAACCTGACAAGTAGAGTTAATGATGGACATTTGAAGGGTGATAAGTAGGTGATGCACAGAAGGGTTACCGGGCACACGTATGAAAGGATATAGTTACAATTCCGGTCGCGAACGTAATTGTAAATGTATCACGACATGTGTGTGTTTGTGAGACTGTGTCTGTGTTGATCCAAATGAAGTGAAGATGACAAAGGTGGAATCATTGAATGGTATTCCATTTGATCACGTGAAGAGTAGACACGTATGAATGAAGTAATGAAGGATGAAGTTGAAACAAGTAAAGAAGTCGACTCAACGGTTGATTCAACCCTTAAACATGAAACACGTCCATTCCAAGAGCACTATGATATGATGTGAGGTTTTATTCGAGCTGTTAAATGTGGAAGTAGTGCTTGGGATTAAGATTGAAGGTTTGAGTTCGTATAGGATTCGATTAGAGGATGGAATTTGACGAAAGATGCGGCACATACTTTGGACTGTTTTAGATTTGCGACTCGCGTAGTTTTGATTTCGCTACGGGACGACATGTGACGATTGAGACGATTGTCTACGGGGGAGATTCTTCCTTATTACAAGAATGTGAAAGTGATATTGATATCCTATATTTGAACGGAATCTTATGTATGACTACTTCTCAAGATAAAGAGTTTTCCCTTAAGAAAGGAGTAAGGGGTATAATGATGGGACATTTAAAGCTCCCTATCGATTAGCTCCGACAGAGATGAAGGAGTTGATGACTCAAATTCAGGAACTTTTAGATAAAGGTTTTATCCGTCCGAGTTCCTCTCCATGGGGTGCTCCTATCCTATTTGTAAAGAAGAAAGACGGATCCATGCGTACGTGTATCGATTATCGCGAGTTGAATAAAAGAACGGTGAAGAATAAGTATCCACTCCCTCGCATTGATGATTTGTTCGATCAACTTCAAGGTGCTTCCTATTTTTCGAAGATCGACTTACGATCTGGCTATCATCAACTGAAGGTTGAAGAGGAAAGTGTAGCCAAAACAGCGTTCCGAACTCGTTATGGTCATTACGAGTTCCTTGTCATGCCATTCGGTTTGACAAATGCTCCAGCGAAGTTTATGGATTTGATGAACCGTGTCTGTCGACCATTTTTGGATCATTTTGTTATTGTTTTCATCGACGACATACTGGTGTATTCGAAGTCGGAAGAGGAACATAGAGAGCATTTGAGGGCTGTCCTTCAAGTCCTCAGAGAGAAAAAGCTATATGCTAAGTTCTCCAAGTGCGAGTTCTGGCTAAAGGAAGTTCAATTCCTCGGCCATGTCGTCTCCTCTGATGGTATAAAAGTAGATCCTGCAAAGATAGAAGCGGTGTCGAAGTGGGAGCAGCCTAAGTCTCCTACTGAAATTAAGAGTTTTCTCGGTTTGGCTGGCTACTATCGACGTTTTATTCAGGATTTCTCACGCATTGCCAAGCCAATGACTGAATTAACGAAGAAAGGTGTGAAGTATGTGTGGACAGATGCTCAAGAGAAAGCCTTCACAACGTTGAAAAAGAAGTTGTGTGAAGCTCCGGTTCTAGCTTTACCCGAAGGAACCGATGATTTAATGGTCTATAGTGACGCATCCATCACGGGGTTAGGGTGTGTACTGATGCAACGGGACAAAGTTATCGCTTACGCATCTCGACAGCTGAAGCCTCATGAGCGGAATTATCCTACTCATGACCTTGAGCTGGCTGCTGTTGTTTTTGCTCTGAAATTGTGGCGACATTACCTATATGGTACGAAGTGTACCCTTTATACGGATCATAAGAGCTTACAGTACGTGTTTACGCAGAAGGACATGAATGTTAGACAACGACGGTGGATGTTATAACACGATTTTAGCTACTGAATTCAATCCAACAATGGCGGTTTAGTGTGTGTGTTCTTGGTGTGTTTAGTGTGTGTTTTGAGAGAGAATTAAGTAACTGTGTGTAAATCTGGAATTAAAGGTGTAAAAGTTATGTGTGTGTTATGATCTCTAAGGTATGAGAGGGCTATTTATAGTCCATCTATACAATCATGCTAATTGCCACAATTAGCCCCTCAACCTTAGTGATCATTTATCTATGACTTAACAGCAAGAAATTCCTCTATACTAGATTACAATTTATCACTATTTTTGGATTTCTAACATTCTCCCCCTTAGTGATATATTGTAATGAATGAAGTACGTGTTATAATGTCTTGTATGAATGAATTTGATGAGCCCGGTGGTGAAGACAATTGGGGTGTTGAAACAAGTCTTCAAAGCTTTTTCTTTTGTCTTTGGAGAACTTGATTCAGTCTTGGTCTTGGTCTTGAACTTCTTGAAGTTAAATCATGTAAGGATTCTCAATGTTCTTTTAGAACAGAGAATAATGAATGATTCTGAGTCTTGAATAAAGAGTATCATGAAGTCGAACACATTTGTGTGACTTGAATCTTCGAGAATTGTTGAATCATGAATCAGAGTTGTCTTTTGAAATGCGGAAGGTATGAATCTTGGTTTCGAATGTATCAATCTTCGATTCTTGAGTGAAATTCAACTTTTGAAACAAACTTTCATGAATATGTACTCTCCCCCTTGATTTATGCATAGTAGTTTCTTGATGAAATGTTCTTGTATGAATTGAAGATCTTGAATGACGTATGTCTGATGAGGACTCTTTTGACTTGAATCTTCGAATCAATCTTTCAACCTTTATGAAGCTTTGATCTTTTTCACATCAACTTGAACACTTCGGAGAGTAAGCATTTGAATGCAGTTTGAATGAAATTCTTATGAAGTAATCATGCTCCCCCTCAATCCATGAGTGTAAACACTTTTTGAAGCATCTTTGAACTTTTGAAGCATCTTGAGTGCAAATTCTTCTGAATACTAGGAACCTATTGATACATCATAATGAATTTTCTTTCCCTATACAAACTTTGATAAACCTTGAAACAACAACCAAACACAAACTTTTCTCCTTGTTTTCTTTAATAATCACTAAATCAATCACTATATTCTCTCCCCCTCATAATGACAAACTTGGGAATCAATGTCATTATGTTCACTTTGATTGATTAAATGACAAAAAGAATAACATGAACTAAAGCTTAGAAATCTTGTACTTGAAGAAATATTGTATTATGGTGTTGGTGTATTCTGAGTTTGTGTGATAAGGAATGAAACCGGATAAGAATGATCCGTTAGCATATTCAAAATCAAGGATTAATGAAATGACCGATTGAAATGTATAACATTTTTCGGATTTCCTATGTATCATTGAGATATGCACAAAACAAGGCTCTAACATAGTTCGGTCTGCGGCTTTGCAACCACTAGATTGCTTCAAAGAATATAAATCATGGTTAACACTACCGAAGCATTTGATAACCACAATTTTATCCTTAAAGACTTTTAGGGAAAACCGAGGTCACTTAGACTACTCGTTAACTCAATAATCACATAAATGTAATTACGAGACCTACGTTCAATGTTGGAAAAGATGTTAGCATTGGTAGGATTTCCATTCGATCATCGTGGAATATCAATTAAGATATCACTACGAATGTTCCGGCTATATCACAAAGATAAGCAATAATATCACAAAGATATGACTCGAATGTGTTCTATGAAGAATGAATGATGATCAATTTAATGACCAATCAAAATAGCTCTAGACACAAAGTGATCAAATGAAGTCGGGGACTGGAGCAGAATGTCGCCCTTTTTCAATATCAACATCTTCCAAAAGAAGAGTCAATAGAAGTGTGAAAATCTCCGTGAGAATAAAACAAGCATTTGATAAGAAATACTTGAGTGGTTAGGAAAGATGTGCATTGCTTCACTGGGTCCATGAAGGCTTCTTCAATATCGAGATATCAACAAATGACATTCGAAAGGAACGTGTTTTACCCGGCTTTTGAGAATTTTGGGAAGGACTTTTGTTTCTTTTAGTCCTTTCTCACATCATATCACCGTAACCTCTCACTTTTCGACTTTACTCCCTCCATTCTAGTTGCACGAAATCAACATCACTCAAAAATACCCTCACTATCTAATGAAAGAAGTGAATACTCCGGGGTTAGAATTCATCGGCGATGATGAAATTCATGGAGCAATTTTGAGAAAAACTTATCGCTCATGTGCACACTAATCACCGAACTTCTTTGAAATGAAAAATATTTGAAAAACAACAAATGTGTGAATGAAAAAAGTTTGAAACACATTTGAAGTTTGAGGATTTTTGAAATCACAAACTCCTCCTTAATCTATGCAAGAATAGATCAAAAAGTTTTCATAGAAAGGTGGAGCAAAAATTGTTTTTGTGAGATCAAAAAGTTTTAGTAAACACAAAGTTTTGCAACAACCATAATGTTGAGAGTAAGACAGCTAGGGAGTACACAAAGGCGTTCAATCCGTCGCATCTTACAACAACAAGTTGGAGGCAATTAAAACATTTAAGCGTAATGAAAATCCAATCAATTGTTCAAAATGATATAGCAAAGAAGTACACAAAGGCGTTCGATCCTTTGCTTCTCATATCAACAATTGAGAGTTTGAAAAGTTTATTTGGAAAAAAGTTTTATTGTATATTACACATACATATTCATATAAGAACACTTGGAAGTACACAAAGGCGTTCGATTCCTTGTACTCTTATATCAATCTATATGTATAATAACAATATCTTAGAATGTATAAACACTCTATTAAATAAAACATTGAAGAACGGGTTGCATACATAGTATATGCAAGCCATTTTGAAAAAAATCTTTTTGTTTATTTTTGAAATTTTTCAATTTTGTATTTTGTTTTCTGGAATGTGTCAAGAATTCCTTCAAATGAAAAAGATTAAGGTTTAAGATTTAACATACCAAGCTTGGAGATCAGAAAATTAAACCTCTTTTCGTCCAATGGTTTTGTGAACAAATCTGCAAGTTGAAATTCAGTGCCCACAAAGTAGAGTTCGATGTCACCTTTCTCAATATGATCTTTGAGAAAATGATATCTAACATCAATATGCTTTGAGCGTGAGTGGTTTACTGAGTTGACTGCAATGGCAATGGCACTCTGAGAGTCACAATAGATAGGGATATGATCATATTTCAAACCATAATCAGTTAGTTGTGTCTTCATCCATAAAACTTGAGCACAACAACTAGCCGCAGCCACATATTCAGCTTCAGCCGTTGATAGTGACACACAATTCTGTTTCTTGGAAGACCAACTCACAATTTTATCTCCTAAAAATTGTAAAGTACCGGAAGTGCTCTTGCGATCAAGTTTACAACCTGCATGATCTGCATCTGAATAAGCAGTTAGATTGAATCCAGTATCCCTTGGATACCAGAGACCTAAATCGGGTGTACCCTTCAGATAACGAAAGATTTGTTTCACAGCTTGATAATGTAACTCAGTTGGAGCAGCTTGATATCTAGCACACATACATGTTGCAAACATTATATCTGGGCGAGATGCTGTTAGGTACAACAACGAACCAATCATACTTCTATATCTCTTTTGGTCAAATGGTTTCCCATTTGTATCAGTATTAATTGATGTTCGAGCAGCCATTGGGGTAGAAATTGAAGAACATGAAGTCATATCAAACTTTTTCAACATGTCATTTATGTATTTACCTTGTGATATAAAAATACCAGTTGGTAATTGTTTGATTTGAAGACCCAAAAGTAATTCATTTCCCCAATCATGCTCATTTCAAAATGATTGACCATTAGAGATGAAAAGTTTCGGCAAAATGTTTGACTGGTCGACCCAAATATAATGTCATCAACATATATTTGAACTAGTAGAACATGTTTACCTTGTTTGCGAATGAACAAGGTAGGGTCAATTATGCCTTTGGTAAATCCACCTTTAAGTAAGAAAGTAGTTAAAGAATCATACCATGCTCGGGGTGCTTGCTTAAGACCATAGAGAGCCTTGTCTAACCTGTAGACATGGTTTGGTCTTTGAGGATCAACAAAACCTTCAGGTTGATCAACGTAAACTTCTTCTTTGAGGTCACCATTCAGAAAAGCAGTCTTCACATCCATTTGAAACACAGTAAAGTTTCGGAATGCAGCATAAGCTAAGAAGATTCGAATGGCCTCCATTCTTGCAACTGGAGCAAAAGTTTCGTCGAAATCAACACCAGGTTGTTGGCAATAACCCTTTGCAACAAGTCGAGCTTTATTTCTTACTACCACTCCATTCTCATCCTTTTTTTTGAAAATCCACTTAGTTCCGATTGGATCAGTTTTTCTGGGATTTGGAACTAATCTCCATACCTTCAGTCTTTCAAATTGTGCGAGTTCATCTTGCATTGCCTTAACCCACTCTGGATCACGAAGAGCTTCAGATACAGTTTTGGGTTCGATATTGCTAAGAGAAAGTGCAACAAGACACTCATTTACTGAGGTACGAGTAGTTACTCCTGCTTGTGGATCTCCAATTATTTGATCAGTAGGATGGTCTTTCTGCATACGTGTCCACTTGTGAGCATGAGGAAGAGGATCTTGTTGTTGAAGATCAACATCATCATCATTGAAGCTTGAGTTTTGTTGAGAGATGGAGTCATAACTAGGTATAACTCTTTCCTCATAAGCTGGATGATCAAAGTCAAGTGGTACATACACATTTGGAGTGTTCAGGGGATTTGTTGTCTGAGTGAATTGAGAAGGTTGTTCTTGAACATTCATTTGAGTAGGATTCTCAGGAGAGGATGGTGGAATAGAATCATTTGAAGATGATTTTTGCTCAGAAGAACTTGATGACGATTCATGAGTGTTGTCTGGAACTGGATCACTGTTATGAAGAGGTTCATTGTTTGGAATTGGTTCAACGATGACCTGAGGTTCTTGATCATGAATCGGTTTTGAATTATAGAATTCTTCAAAAAGAATATCTAATTCATCACTGGTTGGAGTTGGAAACTTCTTGAATTTAGAAGCTAAGGTAGAATTCCTTGTAGAAGTACTTGAAGTACTTGGATCAATACTTGTTGGTAGCAAGCTTTCTTGCTCAAAAATCATGCCTGACATCTCATCGAACCAAACATTCATCGTCTCTTGAATTGTGTTTGTTCGACGATTATAGATTCGGTAGGCAATTGATGTTTTGGAATAACCAACAAAATATCCTTCATCACCTTTCTTCTCGAACTTTCCAAGATTCTCCCGATCATTCAACGTGTAACAAACACACCAAAATATATGAAAGTAGTTGATGTTGGGTTTGCGTTTGTTAACAACCTCATAAGGAGTCTTTTCGAAACGCTGATTGATAATGGACCGATTCTGAGTGTGACAGCAGTGTCAACAGCTTCAGCCCACATGTTGGATGGCAATTTGGAATAAGCAAGCATTGTCCTTGCTGCTTCCACCAGCGATCGATTTCTCCTTTCAACAACACCGTTTTGTTGTGGGGGGCGAACTGCTGAGAATTGATGAGTAATACCTTTGGATTTGCAGAATTCATCAAAAACAGCATTCTTGAATTCAGTACCGTTATCCGAACGGATGTAACGAACTGGAAGTTGAAGATTTACTTGAGTATTGGTGATGAAATCTATCAACATCTGAGTTGTTTCATCTTTGGATGCTAGGAACTTAATCCAAGTGTATCTTGAATAATCATCAACAATAACCAGGATGTATTTCTTCCCATTTCGGCTTTGAACTTTCATCGGCCCACAAAGATCCATGTGAAGCAAATGAAGAGGTGCTAAAGAATTTGGAGATTTCTTAGGTTTATGAGAAACCCTCTTAATCTTCCCAACAACACAAGAAGGACAGACATGCTCACTTTCATACTTATAGTCAGGTAAGCCTTCAACAAGATGCTTATTGACTAAAGTATTGATTGTTTGGAAATTCAGATGAGAGAGCCTTCTATGCCATAACCAAGAATTCTTTGAAGTAGCCTTTGAAATGAGACATATATTATCGGTTGGTTGGTTATCATCGAGATTGACGGTAAAAAGGTTATCGTCACGATTGCCACAAAGAATATCAACTCCATCTAAGGTTTGGACTTTGCAAAGAGATTTTCGAAAAAGAACTTGAAGATTGTTATCACAGAATTGTCCGACACTGAACAAGTTGTGACTTAAACCTTCAACATAGTGAACTTTCTTGATAATAATCCCATTTCGTTCAATGTCCCCGTAACCTAAGATAGGAGCGAAATTGTTGTTTCCAAAGCGAACAGTTCCCATGAATCGTTCAACAAAATTCTTCACCAAAGACTTATTTCCAGTCATGTGCTTCGAACACCCGGAATCGAGTATCCAAACACAGATGGTTATTTCCTGCAATCAAAGAGATTTAACCGTTTTTAGGTACCCACTTGAAAACGGGTCCTTTTTGGTTAGATAAAACAGGCAGGGTATATAACTTAGTATGTGCATTCAAACATGTTATTGAATCAACATAAGCATCAACAAGCACATTATCAACAAACATATTTGAATAAAATGTACGAACATTCACACGAGAATTAAAAGTAACATGTCTACAAGCATTCACATCAACCACACAAGAATTAAAATTGTTTACAAGCTCACAAGGTCTTGCCTTGGAATTTTCAACATTATTCGACAAAATAAAATTGTTTTGATTAACAAAAACACCATTTCTCCTAATGACAGTCTTTTTCCTCCTTCTATTCTTCTTTTTCTCAACTTTCTTTAGATTACTAGTGACCTTAGGTACTAAAGTTTTAGCAACCCATCTAGCATCACTAGTTAAGCTCTCTCCACCTGTTGAATTGAAATTAAGAAGATTAGAACTAGGAGTTTTAGACATTTTCATTTTTTTGAACTCTTTTGGAGGTGAGGAAACTTCTTGCTTCTTTGGTTTATCATGAGAAAACCATCCATAACTATCCCTATATCTAGTTGAACCATTTGATGTGTCCTTAGTTAGCGAAATTGTACTAGACTTAGACACCTTAGGTACAGAACTAGATTGAGAGCTAGTTTTAGAAGCATTAGGAAAATCTTTCGGAAGTTTCACTTTGGTGTACTTTGTCCTGAGTGTGGTTTCAGCTTGTTCCTTTTTGACATGTTTTACAGGGGTAGCAAAGGTCTTTAACTTAATGGTCTTTGGTTCAGTCTTGACGAGTTTGGTCTTAACTCGTTTCTTTGAATAATATGAAGTTGGAGCTTTGGACGATGGTTTTTTAGATTCCATTTCTGTTTCCACTTTGATTTTGGTAGATTCAATCTTTTTCTCAGTTTCTGAATCAAAAATATATTCTCCCTCCATGAATTTATCAAAATCAACCTTCGTGAATTCTTTTGAAAAAGAAAATTTCAATGGAGATTGATTAATTTTAGATTTAGTTTGAAAATTTTGAGAAATCAGGAATCTTGGTGTCCAACTTCACATTATGGGTAGTCTCAGAAATTAGGTCAACTTGAACTGACACATCTTTGGTTTCACAAGAAAATTGAGTAGAAGTATCAACACCTATACTAGCACTAGGCTTAGGGTGAACAACTAACTCATCAACATTGCTGTATGTGAAAAACCTATAGAAGTACCATATCAAAACTAAACATAACTTTTGTACTTCTTTTCTTTTATGTTATTGGCTGTGTTGGAACTTGTACTGTGTGCTTTTGTGCTTGTCTGTACATCCCGTATATTCCGCTTTAGCGGGGTGTTACAGTTGGTATCAGAGACATGGTTATAGTGAACACCGAGCTTTTTTTCCTA
>CM067167.1:259747338-259767069 GCA_034093135.1 Erigeron breviscapus
ATCAGCCATTGCTTCTCCTATATTCTTAGGGGTGATCATCGACAAGAAATTCACATAGAGACATGTGTTTCTAGTCGCTGATCGAGTAACAATCCCTTGAGAAGGATCACCAATCACTTGGTGAGCTGGATGACTAGAAGTCCATTTAAGTGCAGGAACACTTGATGAACCTAGTTGAGTGTCAGCGGAAGACTGAGAGATGGGTCCAGCAGAGAGATTATTGTAAGAGGAGAACTCAATGGTAAGAATGGGTTCAGGAGTAAGATCAGTAGAGCCATTCGACTGATTTGAGTTATCATTGATGTTGGAGTTATCAGCTGACTCCATATCATCAGCATTAGCTGATGCATCATGAAACTCTTCCTCAGTAGAGTCATCAGCATGCACGTCATCAGCCAGTGATCTAGGTTTGGCTGATGCTGCATGGATTGATCTTAAGATAGGCTCAACTGGCTCAATCGTGTAGATATGAGCAGCAACTTGCTCTGGTTCAGTATCTGCTGAACTATCCTGTTTGTCATGCTGATTTTATCAGGCAGCGAGCAAGATGCATCAACAAATGAGTCAGCTTCCTTAAAGTGAGGATCAGCGAGCTCATTGAAAATGACTTCTGATGAAGTAGTTTGAATGTCCTTAAGAGCTGATGAACTTTCATCAAAGGTTAGATGGATTGATTCATCAACCTTTTGAAGGCGAGTATTGAATACTCTAAAGGCCTTGCTGATGGAGGAGTAACCAAGGAAGTAGCCATCATCAGCTTTAGGATCAAATTTTCCTAGGTGATCCTTGTTATTTAAGATAAAGACAGGACATCCAAAGACATGGAAGTATTTAATTTGAGGTTTCTTACCTTTCAAACCTCATAAGCTGTCTTGTCATGTCTTTTGACAATAAGACATCTATTTTGAGTATGACAGCAGTGTTGACAGCTTCTGCCCAGAATTTACTAGGCAAGGAAGACTCGCTGAGCATAGTACGTGCTGCCTCAATTAGAGTTCTGTTTCTCCTTTCAGCAACACCATTTTGCTCAGGAGTTCTGTTGGAAGAAAAGTTTTGTGAGATCCCTTGATCAGCACAAAAGGATTCAAGAGTGTGGTTTCTGAACTCAGTACCATGATCGCTTCTGAGTTCTTTAACCCTTATGCTGTTGAGGTTTTCCATTTTCTTGATGAAATTGATAATCTCTTCAGCAGCATCACTCTTAGAATGAAGAAAAATAGTCCAAGTATATCGTGAATATTCATCCACAATTACTAAAGTGTATCTGCTACCCTTTAGACTTTGGACATTTACAGAACCAAAAAGGTCCATGTGAAGAAGATGAAAGCAGCCAGAGACAGAATTGGCCTGCTTTGTTTTGAAAGTGGCTCTGTGGCTTTTACCTTTTTCACAAGCACCACAGAGTCTATCCTTTTCAAAAGAGAGATGAGGAAGGCCACGAAAGGTTCTTTTTGGCCAGAGAGTTGATGGTTTTGAAATTCACATGCGACATACGCTTGTCCCATAACCAATTGAGTTCAGCAGCTGACTTAGCAAAGAAACAAGTCTCACTATCAGTTTTGATAGGAGTGAAGTCCACCAGATATACATCTCGTTTTCTTGGAGCGATCAAGACGACTTCCTTGTTTACATTTACAACAGTGCCTTGATGCTTATCAAGAATCACTTTGTAGTCAGCATCACAAAGTTGACTTATGCTGATGAGATTATGTTTTAATCCATTTACATAAGCAACCTTGGTGAACTTAATGAGACCATTAGAGAGATGACCATAATCTTCAGTTTGTCCAGTGGAGTTATCACCAAACACTACAGTAGGGCCAGCAGCCTCTACATAGTTATCCAGCAGGGTCTTAGAGCCAGTCATGTGTTTTGAACAGCCACTGTCCAAGTACCACACACCCTTTCCTAGCGAGCCCTGCATGGATATAACAGAAGGATTTAGACTGGTTCACTGTTAAACTCGCTGACTGCCATGTCAGCGGGATTAAAGATTTGAGCTTCAGAGGATTCCTCTCTACTGATATTGTCATTAGTAGAGTAAGGAAGATGAGCGTAAATATCATCATCAGTAGTGAGAGGAAGAGGAGCACTTGGGTCAGTATTCTCATCTCTTGGAGAGTTATCAACAAGTTGATGAGCAGGAAGCATGTCACGAGTAACCTCATAGGTGAAGTATTGATCAGAGGTATAAGTGACAGTGTTTCCAGTATCTAGAACAGTCAAGTTGCTGACTTGATTGTTGTTCCCATACTCGACCAGAATGCTACCATGACCATTAGAAATGATCTCTTGAGACTGGGGAAAGGAGATTCGCTGAGCAGCAATGAAGTCAACAATGTTTTCCTCAGTGAGAACAGTTGTATCTCCTACACTATTTTCAAGTTCATTAGAAGGGGTATTCTCGCTGACCATAGTGGAGGAGGAGGAGGCAGCAGTTGAGAAAGGAGGATTTGGTTGAATGACAACTTCAGGAGCATCCCTCGAGTTATCTTCATCACAATCAGAAGCAACATGACCTCTGCTGCCACATATGTAGCATTTTTTACCAGAGGTGCTGCCCTTTTGATTTTGAAGGAGAAATTCCTTCAATTGAGAAGAGAGATCATTAACTCGCTGAGTGAGTTCGTTAATTTGGGGATCAGAGGAGGAAGATGCCTTTTTCTTTTGCTTTGGCTTTTGCTTATGCTTAAGTGTAAGTTGAGGCATCTTAGGAGCAGGACCCAAGATGGACTTTCCTTTTGGATCCTCTGATTGAGAAGTAGAGGGATTTTGTGATCCCTTTACAACACTCCATGCTTGTCTGACAGCAGGATGAGAGGAAGAAGAAGAACCCTGCTGAGATGGATGCACTCTTTTAGGAGTGATCGATCTGGGTTGCTGATTAGGAGTAGCTGACCTCATTTGCCTATGAGGTAGGTACTGCCTATTAGGAGTAGTAGCTCTCACTTGCTGATGAGGCAAGTGTCCTCTTTGAGGAGTGATAGGTCTTACTTGCTGATGGGGCAAGTATCCTTTCTGAGGAGTGATAGACCTATTTTGAGTATGAGGCATTCTTTCTTTTTGAGGAGTTTTATACCTCATATTGGAAGGAATAGGCATGGATTGGGGTGCCTGCTGATGGACCTGTCTATCAGCAGGTCTGACCTGAGAAGGTCCTACTTGCTGATATCTAGCGTCACCGAACCTGACGCGTCTTTTCATAAGACGATCATGCTGATCAGATTTACTGTCAGCATGTGCAGGTGCTTGATGAGAGGTTGAGAAAGAAGGGGTTTGAGAAGCAACTTGTTTTGATTGCTGACTGACAGAGTTAACATGCTGAGGCGTGCTGTAGTCATAAGGTACAACAACTGTGCTTCTCTTAAAAGGTTCAGCAGCTTTAAGAGTAAGTTGCTGAGGAGCGACTGGTTTAAAACCATCATTGCCAATATCTCCTTCAAAAGATTCCCCAGAAGAGTATTGAACTCTTCCTTCATTAGGCATCATGCCAATAATGGGAAGATTAGGATAAGGATTGGTAGTGCTTGCTGAGGAGCTAGCACCATTTTCCTCGGCAGGGGTAGATGGGTCGCTGGTGGAGGTAGAGGTAGAACCAGCTTCCATTTCATTATGGTAATCATTAAGACCTGAAGTACCATTTCTTCATCTCTTCAGGAGAGATAACAGCAGAAGGAGGAATGGAGATTTCAGGTTTCACATCATCATTGAACAAGTCAGAAAGAGAGGCAGCGGCATTAAAGTCACCGCCTATTACTGCCTGAACTTGGGCAGGGACTTGTTCATTTAGACACTGATGATGAAACCTGGAAGCTTTTGACCAGGAGGTCACAATCTTTTTAAGGTTGGCAACTTCAAGCTTGATTTTTTCATTCTCAAGCTGAACTTTTTGTGCCAGCAACTCATGAGATTGGAGTTCAACATGAACATTCCTCAGCTCATTGAGTTTTTCAGATTTGTCACTTAACTCTAAGGAGACAGAGTCAAGTTTAGATTGGATATCAGCTCGTATAGATTCAACGAACTGGATATCACACAGAAGAGATTTGAAGATTTTAGGTTTATCTTCATCAGAGGCAGAAGAGTGAGCACGTACCTTTTTAATGGTGACATTTACCCACTGACTGGAAGAGACTTGGTCTTTTGTCAGTGCATCACCATCAGCGAGTGCCATAAGACACATGGCATCAATGTACTCTTCACTGTCTGAATCATCTGATTCAGCCCAGTCATGTTCTTCAGCGACCAGCCTTGTGTAACACCCCAACTAAGGCGGAACAATGAGATGTACAGAAAATCGAGTATTTAAAACAAAGGATAATAGATAAACATTCACCATAGCTTTATTTAATAAAAGAATTTTACAAATGCACAAGCATGTGAACCAATCCCCAAGTACAATTCGTCCACCGTACTTGGATATTAAGTCCACGAGACAGATAACAAATACATGAAATTATATACTACAATGATCAAGGCGGATTCCATTGCCCATCACAAGGTTTGATCTTTGACTCCAAAGTGCGATGCAAATAATCATGATGCATATAATCCTCAAAGCTTATGCTAATTCCTGAAAAGCATGAAGAAAAAGTGTCAACTACGAAAACGTAGTTGGTGAGTGCATAGGTTTTTAAGTAAATTTCGCTGCACAATCATTTCAATACTTAGAAAACACATTATTACATGTCAATAAACCCAAACCACATGACCGACAAAATTTCCATCTCAAACTATCAAGTTTTCCAAATGCCATAATGTCATTTCAAGACGTTGAAAATCCATGGTAATTTATAAAGTTCTCATTTGTCAAAATCATCGTGGGAGAAAAATATATCAATCGATAAATCATATATCACACCCAAACCATGCGGTCATCAATAATTCGATATCGCCAAGTTCCACAAAGGCCATTATCATATAACCATGAGTACCGTTATAATTTCATATACCCAAACCGTATGTTCAATCAATAATAACCAATCATCAATAATATCAACAACACTTGGTCAATGGTAAGATTACCATGACATAATTTGATGAGATAGATCTTGAGCCACTACTAAGACCGGTTATGTCCCAATAATCAAATATATATATAGTCCCAAATGATAAGATAATGATAAGCACATGCTGTCAATCACGTGCATAAAGATAACCAAGGGTCGTTCCATGGAGACGCCCATAAATATATAGTAGTTAGAGCACCGCGAGGCCGGACTGGCGATGAAGGTGGCCACAAAGGCAGACCAAACATCCCACCGTTACCTATAATAGTGGATGAGGGGGCAAATCCTAGTTGCGCAACCCCCTAACTACAGCCTCTTATTGAGTTAATAGTAGTGTACCGGGGACAACAGTTTGACAGTACTCAAGCTCATCATATAACATATAACACGTTGAACATACAATATAATTCTCATATCATTATCATTATTTCAAAGAATCATTTCATAAGAGAAAGTCATTTTAATTAATCATGCTTTTCACCCCGCAAGTAAAACATATAAAAGAGTTTGAAAGGGGGCTATGACTCACCTTGATATGCCGCATATTATATTCACTTATCCAAAATGGGTACTTCCCATCTATCGCTTCCTTGATCATATATCCGTCATATTCCTCAATCACATTTCGAGCCAAGACTATCCCTACGATAGGACTAATATACGTAAGTTCCTATCTTAAGCCATCACTAAAATGCCACTTTCATTATGTTGTCATCAATTATGGGATCCAAGTGTATTGCTAATATTCGCATCTTTTTGGTTGTAGAGATTGATGGTGTAAGAGGTCACTTTCAGTATACATGTAGTTATAAGTTGTTAGAATTTCGGTAACTTGCCTTCATTTGTGGTTTCGTTTGGCATCTTAGGTTATCATATGGGAATGCCATATTAAGTTATATTATCCTTATTCATCATTTGATGTGTAACCGATTTTAGCACGAATTAGCACTTGTGATATCAATTTATAGTTTGGTTAACGTAATTACTTATGTCCATTCCACTTGATTATCTTTTGTGTTACTTTAATTTCACTTACCTTTCAAACTCACATACTTCTCGATATGTCTTATGATTATTCGGGTTCATGAAATTCGTTTAAGTGTTATGGGCCATTACCAATTGGGCCTAAGGGTCATGGGCTTCTAAATGTTTTGGGCTTAATTTAGTTGTTGGGCTTAACCTTATTTGGGCTATGTGCTTGGTGGGTCATAGTGGTTATTGGGCTATATGGTTTATTGGGCCAAGTGGGCCTACTGATTTATGGTTCAAATGGGTTTATTATTTGGGCCGGGTTAGCCCATTATGGTCCTTAGTGTATCTTTTAGCCCATTACACAAATTATTGGTTTACTTCAGAATTTTCTGTTTTTACTTCACATTTTTATGAAATGTTGGCTACTGTTTTGGGGTTAAAACCGAATTATTTGGACCCTCCTGATTTTTATACAATAACCTATATGTGTCCACTTATTTTGTGAATTTTTGGCTTAATTTATAAAGAACGTTTACTACCTCTAAATATTTTTATAAATGGAAGTGGTCAAAACAGTCACTGTTTTGCATACTCGAAAGTTTTATAAAAGTTCTTTGGGTTTTGCTCTTAATAAAAATTCTATGATTTTATTTTAAGTTTAGGACACATTGAACTTACTTTTCACCAAGTATGGCCTCCTGGAACCTTATGGATTAGGAGATAAAAATTGTTAAAGTTGGTAAAATATTCAGACAAAAATACAGTTTTGACCCGTTTTAGTAGAAAAATCATATCTTTTGTTTTGTTCCGTATTTTTGGGTGATTCCAGTTGGTGGTTAAACTTAACTCGTTCATATACAACTTTTATTTTGAAAGTTTTTCTTGAATCGGCCCTCACATGCTCGGTTTATCCGTTCCAAGACAGAAAATGGATTCTGTCAGAAAGTATTTTGGTTAACACAACCCACCAATGGTGTTGGTTGCTTGTTTTAGCCTCTAAATTACTACTAACAAGATTATCACTTTATTTTGCATCTCTTAACATCAAATATACTGATTTCAAACAATTTCAAGATCATCAATTATCATCTATACTTGAATTTTCACCAAACAAAAATCAATAAACTTAGTTCTTACAAAAATCATCCAAAAATGTGATTGCATGTGACCATCTAGCCATTTTATGAACAAATCTCTTAACAAGTCTTTCATACAACACAAAAATAAGTTTATTTATGAAAATCACAGAAATAAGTCTCATCCATACCAACAAAAATCGATTTTTATGGAGATTCATCAACTAGTTTGAAAGCTTTCTCATGAACCATCACTTTTGGGTCTTATTTGAGTTGAATCCTTGAATCTTTCCTCTAGATCTTGACATGCAATGGCATGAAAGGAAAGATTCTATCAACATGCCCTCATTAAGTGTATTTTCAAGAATAAAATCAAAGAAAAACATGGTTTTTTGATAAAGATCTTTTAGTATATACAAAAACAAGATAGATTAAACAAAGAGATGAAGATTTATACCCTTGATGAGTTCGGTTTTGAAGATGGTTTTTGGGCAGAATTTTCGTGGCCTTCTAGGCTCCATATAACCCTTAAAGCTTACTTGATTCAACCCTTGTTTAATCCTTAATAAACCCTTATTATTAATGTAGTTTAAGTATGATTTTTCCTTGTGTTTTTCCCTTTTGTTTGAGCCGACCCAAGAAGAAGAAAAAGAGAAGAGAAGGAGTTTTTGAGAGAGAAAATGATTAGTGTGTGTAAAGAGAGTGTGTAGTATGTGTTTAAGTGGTGAGTTCCAAGACTAAATGTGCATGCAAAATTTGAAATGAAAGTGTATGTGTGTGTGTTGGGGGGGCCGGCCAAAAGAGGGGGTATTGAAGGGGTTTTTGTACTTTTTTTTTATAAAAGTGTGTAAGTATATATGTATATTTAAGTGATATAAGTGTAATATAAGTTTATTGTAAGTATAGTTATATATTATATATATGTGTTATATATATATATATATATATATATATAGAATGATATATATATATATATATATATATATATATATATATATATATATATATATATATATATATATATATATATATATATATATATATATATATATATATATATATATATATATATATATATATATATATATATATATATATATATATATATATATATATATATATATATATATATATATATATATATATATATATATATATATATATATATATATATATATATATATATATATATATATATATATATATATATATATATATATATATATATATATATATATATATATATATATATATATATATATATATATATATATATATATATATATATATATATATATATATATATATATATATATATATATATATATATATATATATATATATATATATATATATATATATATATATATATATATATATATATATATATATATATATATATATATATATATATATATATATATATATATATATATATATATATATATATATATATATATATATATATATATATATATATATATATATATATATATATATATATATATATATATATATATATATATATATATATATATATATATATATATATATATATATATATATATATATATATATATATATATATATATATATATATATATATATATATATATATATATATATATATATATATATATATATATATATATATATATATATATATATATATATATATATATATATATATATATATATATATATATATATATATATATATATATATATATATATATATATATATATATATATATATATATATATATATATATATATATATATATATATATATATATATATATATATATATATATATATATATATATATATATATATATATATATATATATATATATATATATATATATATATATATATATATATATATATATATATATATATATATATATATATATATATATATATATATATATATATATATATATATATATATATATATATATATATATATATATATATATATATATATATATATATATATATATATATATATATATATATATATATATATATATATATATATATATATATATATATATATATATATATATATATATATATATATATATATATATATATATATATATATATATATATATATATATATATATATATATATATATATATATATATATATATATATATATATATATATATATATATATATATATATATATATATATATATATATATATATATATATATATATATATATATATATATATATATATATATATATATATATATATATATATATATATATATATATATATATATATATATATATATATATATATATATATATATATATATATATATATATATATATATATATATATATATATATATATATATATATATATATATATATATATATATATATATATATATATATATATATATATATATATATATATATATATATATATATATATATATATATATATATATATATATATATATATATATATATATATATATATATATATATATATATATATATATATATATATATATATATATATATATATATATATATATATATATATATATATATATATATATATATATATATATATATATATATATATATATATATATATATATATATATATATATATATATATATATATATATATATATATATATATATATATATATATATATATATATATATATATATATATATATATATATATATATATATATATATATATATATATATATATATATATATATATATATATATATATATATATATATATATATATATATCGTAGTTGTCAATCTTGCCTAGATCAATACTAAATAATGGGATGATAATAAGAATGGCAATACGGAGGTGTAAAATGAGCAAACGGTTCGTAATGTGAGTTACAATAAAGACGGTAAGAAACGTTGGAATATCGATTGTTTGTGGCTACTTATTTCCATTGTCACTTTGCATACTTTCCTTTATCGTCTTCTACCCCAATTAAAGAATCGTTCCAATAGTTTCTCGTCTACTTTCATCTTTCTTTGGTTTGACGCTCGACACGCTTGCCGCTACTTGAAAACATTGATTTCGTTTGTGTCCAATCACTTGTTAAGGGATTACCCTCTTAACAAGAATGATACTACTCTGTTATGCCGAGTTGTACTAAAATTGCAAAGGTACATATTTGTAGTACCTCATTTTAGGGTTTTCAATGTCGTCTTTGTTGTTCTATGGCGTGCAAGGGGAATCGGCCATGGATAGTTCCATTTTACTCCTCATACTCGCCTTTGTCCTTCAACTTCGTCCTTATTTTCCAAAGTCACCTTTTTCGTTATTCGTTAAGTCGCATCGTTACTCATTTTTATCTTGCTCTTGCCGATATTGGCTTGCAAATCGTTGTATGGAACCTTTAATTCTTCCTTTTTAATGTAAAAGTACTACCATCTATGACATATTGCCGACTAAATTCCTTTTTAACATTGCACCTATAACCTCTTCTATTTCTCTTCTATCCCTACGCATCCCTCGTGATAGAATTTACACAATCCTTATGCTTCATAAATAATCATATCACCACCATCTTGGCAATACAAACACTTCAAGTCCTTGTTGGTATGAACCCTTTCCTAGAAGCAATTCTTCTTAGGTCCTCATGTCCTCTACAAAACTTCCAATTACTTTGCTCTCAAAAGCCTCGTGTCCATTTTCAGCTTTCTAAGCTACGCTTCTTTTTCAACACTAACATAATGTTCCTAGGAATTGCGATACAAGATAGTTTAGGTGAAACAACGGTTACTTCGTCTTTTCCTCAACCATGCGGTTCCCTACTCTTTCCTTTCGTTTTCTTATGGATAACTATACTCCTTACCGTTTCGCCACTCAGATCCATCTGTTACTAGAGTAATCGTCATCTTGAAGGACACACGCGCAGTCGCTAGTCCTTGTAGTTAATTCAGGGGTACTTGTCAGATCATGGTGATACGGATCCTTTAATCCTAACTCATCACAGATGTATGTTATCATTATCACGCTTCCGTTCAAACGCTCGATAACTAGCCCTTCCCGGCGTTTGTAGTTTCTTTAAAATTAGTTCAACGACCAACTTCCTTGATCGTTGTGGTAGTATGTGCCTTGACTTCTAGCGTCGTATTTCTTATTTGTTTTCACTACTAACTTAGCGATTTCATGTTGTTTTCCTTCTTCACTTTTCTTGGGCGTACTACTTCGTAGGTCGATGGTCCTTGACGGTTCACCATGTGTTGCAAGAGTTTTCTCACCCAAATTCATCTTGTTTCAGCCTACCTCCATATGACCGTTGACCTTGAGGGGATAACCATCACAGGTCATCATACTTCCTCTACTTATCGACCATACTCCTCCTCATTAGTAAAGCTAGCCTCCATCGGGTGTTGGGCGTATTCCGCTTTCTCTTAGCTTAGTTGGTATTCTCTACTAATAGCTTGTCTTTTTCGATGGAGGTTTTCCAAGTGATATTCAAATAATAACGAGTGGAGCGCCATACAGATAAACGCCACCAGAACTACATCTTGTAGAGGGCGTGAATGCCTTCACTTCATTTGTTTGAGTCAAATGACGTTTCTTCACTTCATATTATACTCCAAATCATCTTTAATGATGCTAGTGAATAACTCTTCTTGAAAGATAAAGTATAATCTTGCACTTCATACTCCTTGTTCGAGTATCTACCTTTGCTGTGATTACCCCCTTAACATTTTTCCTCTAGAAAAATGTAAGGGATTTCCTACTTTTCACTTTATCTCACCATCCTTGACGATCTTCAATTCGCCAAATTCCTGATTCCTTCATGTAGCAAATATCCATTTGCTCGGGTGTTTTGAAAAAGAAAAGGATAGCTCAGAATCCTTTTTGTTACTCTTCCATCCTGAGGGTTACTCGACACATCCTAATTATCTTATTGTCCTTGGTTTTCTTCTTCTAACTACTTTCGTCTTCCAACATTGCTAGTGATCTCCCCCAAGTTCTAGGGAAGTCTTATATTTATCCAAAGGTGACCTTCATGTCACACGACCTTCCTTTCGTCGGCCGCTCATTTTTTCCTTTTGGTCGATCAACATAGATAGGGAAGGCCTTCAATTCTTTCTCCAGGTTAAGGCTTAGTATACTCTTCGATTTGTACTATGACTGACACACAACATATCTCCCACGTCCTACGTCATATACGTGATCCAATAGCATCTTTTATGCTATAAAGTCATCCCAAGTCTTCCACTTATGGACGACTGATGCCCGGACGTCTTTCGCATCCATTGATGTCGCAGCGAGAGCAGGGTACTACTTACTCGATTTCGCCGTTGCGGAGTGTCGCGTAAGTGAGTTGTATGTTGTTAGGCTACTAACTTTTGAAGAGAAGCGGTGGTGATCATTACTTCGAATCATCAAGAATATCAAGGATATAGAGTTTGGTTTCGAATAAATGAAATAGGGAATATAAAAACAAAAGAATCCTTAAGGCTCGAATCAGACTCCTTGCGCGAGTTAAAGGAATCACTTCTCTGTCTTTCGTTGCCCGATGGACTCCAACTTTCAATGACGTCAACATATGTCACACCGACTTAGATAGTATGGATAACTGTTCGTGTGCGCGTGTTAGAATAGAGATATCGCACCAAATTTCGGAGCTACAATCCCCAGAATGTGTCGTCTAGAATGTATATCGGAATGTGTTCTACCGGCGTCGTCGAATCGTAATTTGGCTTTAATACCACTCACCCTTCACAAGTCTCCAACTTCATCTGACGTTTCCATATGTTTCGCACCATCTCAGATCGAATACAAAGGTTACGCGTAGTATCTAAGGGGATAGAGTCGCATCATGTCTTGGGACTACAATTCTTGGAGTATATCGTCCGACGTTCGTGAGAAGATGCTCCACCGATGATATCGCGTTGTCGTATGTCCATAATGAATAGTGGTGTCATAAGCAATAGGATGTGGGATAGTTTCAAAAGAGCACGAGTGAACGAATATTGAATTGGAGGGGTACTAAATAACAACTTTCATACTTAGAAAATATCTAACTTCATAATGAATTTCTCAGGGACAATCACTAGTTCTCAAGCGGTCAAATCTCAACGCAAAATCTATATCAGTAGTAAGGACTAACCACATTATCATCATATCTAGCAGGTACTAGTTCTCAATAGTCAAATCTTAGAGCATAATAACTATCTCAATAATAAGGCACAACTATATAATCATTAAATCGTTCATGCACTAGCCCTCAATTAGCTCAACCTTAGGGCGCAATAACTATCTTAATAGTAAGGCATGACTACATAATCGTCGCAATATTCACGCGCTAGTTTCAAATAGCTCAAACTTAGAGAGTAAAGGCTCTTATATCCATATCGTCCATGAAATTTCATATCAACTCGTCATGCCTATATTTTCTTTCCAAATCGATCATAAATAATCAACATCATTACTCAATAATTGAACAAGTCATACCCCAAAATGATTTCGTGCCTTATAATAATCTCATTATTTTAAAGTGCATATGCAACTTAAAGTTCAACATCATGAATCATAAGGCTTTTACGCATGCATTTCTCCCATAATTTCCACATTATACATCCCAAACTTTCACATTGATATTTCAAACTTTCACATTGCACATTACAACTTTCACATTGCACATTACAACTTTCACATTGCACACTATAAGCTTTCACATTGCAATCAAATCATGCCCAAATTCACATGTTATAGCATGGAGTAGCATGTATCAACGAATATCTTTCAATCTTATATTCATTTCACTTCTAATGTGAAAAAGGGGAATCCTACTAAACTAGCATAATCCTCAAGTAAAGCAAGTCTCGAATCGTTATGTATGCTTAGGTGAATGTCTAAATGCAACAAGTATTCAAATAAAAATGGATTTATTGAAGATCTTTTTTTTTTTTTTTGAAAAGGAATCCTTTTTGAACATAAGTCCAAGTGGCCGTTTGAGTTTTACATGGTCCTCTCATAATTAAACGTAGTTCATGACCTACGTTTAATTATGGTCCTACCATGTAAAGCTCAAACTAGTCCGCTTAACCTTATGCTCGACTCGACTATAAAAATTCGTTTTGAAAAGTGGCTATAGTTTTAGAATTCCCGGAGGAACCCCAATGTTCTCTATAACCTTAGGCTCTGATACCATTTTCTGTAACACCCCAACTAAGGCGGAACAATGAGATGTACAGAAAGTCGAGTATTCAAAACAAAGGATTATAAATAACATTCACCATAGCTTTATTTAATAAAAGAATTTTACAAATGCACAAGCATGTGAACCAATCCCCAAGTACAATGCGTCCACCGCACTTGGATATTAAGTCCACAAGACAATTAACAAATACATGAAACGATATTCTACAATGATCAAGGCGGATTCCATTGCCCATCACAAGGTTTGATCTTTGACTCCAAAGTGCAATGCAAATAATCATGATGCATATAATTCCTCAAAGCTTATGCTAATTCCTGAAAAGCATGAAGAAAAAGTGTCAACTACGAAAACGTAGTTGGTGAGTGCATATGTTTTTAAGTAAATTTCGCTGCACAATCATTTCAATACTTAGAAAACATATTATTAGATATCAATATACCCAAACCACATGGCCGGCACAATTCCCATATCAAAACCATCAAGTTTTTCGAATACCATAATGTCATTTCAAAATAGGTGAAAATCCATGGTAATTATAAAGTTCTCATTTGTCAAAATCATCGTGGGAGAAAAATATATCAATCGATAAATCATATATCACACCCAAACCATGCAGTCATCAATAATTCGATATCGCCAAGTTCCACAAAGGCCATTATCTTATCATTATCTTATCATTTGGGACTATATATATTTGATTATTGGGACATAACCGGTCTTAGTAGTGGCTCAAGATCTATCTCATCAAATTATGTCATGGTAATCTTACCATTGACCAAGTGTTGTGTCAATCACGTGCATAAAGATAATCAAGGGTCGTGCCATGGAGACGACCATAAATATATAGTAGTTAGAGCACCGCGAGGCCGGACTGGCAATGAAGGTGGCCACAAAGGCAGACCAAACATCCCACCGTTACCTATAATAGTGGATGAGGGGACAAATCCTAGTTGCGCAACCCTCTAACTACAGGCCTCTTATTGAGTTAATAGTAGTGTACAGGGGACCACCGTTTGACAGTACTCAAGCTCATCATATAACATATAACACGTTGAACATATAATATAATTCCCATATCATTATCATTATTTCAAAGAATCATTTCATAAGAGAAAGTCATTTTAATTAATCATGCTTTTCACCCCGCAAGTAAAACATATAAAAGAGTTTAAAAGGGGGCTATGACTCACCTTGATATGCCGCATATTATATTCACTTATCCAAAATGGGTACTTCATCTATCGCTTCCTTGATCATATATCCGTCATATTCCTCAATCACATTTCAAGCCAAGACTATCCCTACGATAGGACTAATATACGTAAGTTCCTATCTTAAGCCATCACTTAGAAATGCCACTTTCATTATGTTGTCATCAATTATGGGATCCAAGTGTATTGCTAGTATTCGCATCTTTTTGGTTGTAAAGATTGATGGTGTAAAAGGTCACTTTCATTATACATGTAGTTATAAGTTGTTAGAATTTCGGTAACTTGCCTTCATTTGTGGTTTCGTTTGGCATCTTAGGTTATCATATGGGAATGCCATATTAAGTTATATTATCCTTATTCATCATTTGATGTGTAACCGATTTTAGCACGAATTAGCATTTGTGATATCAATTTATAGTTTGGTTAACGTAATTACTTATGTCCATTCCACTTAATTATCTTTTGTGTTACTTTGATTTCGCTTACCTTTCAAACACACATACTTCTCGATATGTCTTAAGATTATTCGGGTTCATGAAATTCGTTTAAGTGTTATGGGCCATTACCAATTGGGCCTAAGGGTCATGGGTTTCTAAATGTTTTGGGCTTAATTTAGTTGTTCGGCTTAACCTTATTTGGGCTAGATGCTTAATGGGTTATATTGGTTATTGGGCTACATTGTTTATTGGTCCAAGTGGGCCTACTGATTTATGTTCAATGGGTTTATTATTTGGGCCGGGTTAGCCCATTATGGTCCTTAGTGTATCTTTTAGCCCATTACACAAATTATTGGTTTACTTCAGAATTTTCTGTTTTTACTTACATTTTTATGAAATGTTGGCTACTGTTTTGGGGTTAAACCGAATTATTTGGACCCTCCTGATTTTTATACAATAACCTATATGTGTCCACTTAGTTTTTTGAATTTTGGATTAATTTATAAAGAATGTTTACTACCTCTAAATATTTTTATAAATGGAAGTGGTCAAAACAGTCACTGTTTTGCATACTCGAAAGTTTTATAAAAGTTCTTTGGGTTTTGCTCTTAATAAAAATTTCATGATTTTATTTTAAGTTTAGGACACATTGGACTTACTTTCCACCAAGTATGGCCTCCTGGAACCTTATGGATTAGGAGATAAAAATTGTTAAAGTTGGTAAAATATTCAGAAAAAAATACAGTTTTGACCCGTTTTAGTAGAAAAATCATATCTTTTGTTTTGTTCAGTATTTATGGGTGATTCCAGTTGATGGTTAAACGTAACTCGTTTATCTAAAACTTTTATTTTGAAAGTTTTGCTTGAATCGGCCCTCACATGCTCGGTTTATCCGTTCCAAGACAGAAAATGGATTCTGTCAGAAAGTATTTTGGTTAACACAACCCACCAATGGTGTTGGTTGCTTGTTTTAGCCTCTAAATTACCACTAACAAGATTATCACTTTATTTTGCATCTCTTAACATCAAATATACTGATTTCAAACAATTTCAAGATCATCAATTATCATCTATACTTGAATTTTCACCAAACAAAAATCAATAAACTTAGTTCTTACAAAAATCATCCAAAAATGTGATTGCATGTGACCATCTAGCCATTTTATGAACAAATCTCTTAACAAGTCTTTCATACAACACAAAAATAAGTTTATTTATGAAAATCACAGAAATAAGTCTCATCCATACCAACAAAAATCGATTTTTATGGAGATTCATCAACTAGTTTGAAAGCTTTCTCATGAACCATCACTTTTGGGTCTTATTTGAGTTGAATCCTTGAATCTTTCCTCTAGATCTTGACATGCAATGGCATGAAAGGAAAGATTCTATCAACATGCCCTCATTAAGTGTATTTTCAAGAAGAAAATCAAAGAAAAACATGATTTTTGATAAAGATCTTTTAGTATATACAAAAACAAGATAGATTAAACAAAGAGATGAAGATTTATACCCTTGATGAACTCGGTTTTGAAGATGGTTTTTTGGGCATTTTTCGTGGCTTTTTAGGCTCCATATAACCCTTAAAGCTTACTTGATTCAACCCTTGTTTAATCCTTAATAAACCCTTATTATTAATGTAGTTTAAGTATGATTTTTCCTTGTGTTTTTCCCTTTTGTTTGAGCCGACCCAAGAAGAAGAAAAAGAGAAGAGAAGGAGTTTTTGAGAGAGAAAATGATTAGTGTGTGTAAAGAGAGTGTGTAGTATGTGTTTAAGTGGTGAGTTCCAAGACTAAATGTGCATGCAAAATTTGAAATGAAAGTGTATGTGTGTGTGTTGGGGGGCGGCCAAAGGGGGGTATTGAAGGGGTTTTTGTACTTTTTTTTTATAAAAGTGTGTAAGTATATATGTATATTTAAGTGTAATATAAGTTTATTGTAAGTGTAGTTAGTTGTTTGTGTCCAAGAGTATATATATACATATGTATGTCGTGTGTGTATGTATGTATATATATATATATATATATAATATATATATATATATATATAATATGTGTGTGATGTGCATATTTTTTTGTATTTTAATTTACTACTTAACACATTAGTTAAAATCTTGTATTTATTTTGGTTATATATACACTTATTAATATTTCAAGCATTTTTATGTACATATGAATTTATAAATATATTTTGAGATAAAAATTCTATTTTCATGTCCATATTTATTAGCTTGATGATTAATTTGTTGGACATTTATAAGGATTCTTGATTGTTATCTCAACTTTTGAGTCTTATGTTATTATTTATATAACTTATCTTCTCGATATATATGATTTTGTTCATTGGTATTTTACCAAGTTCAGTTAGAACTAATTATAGTATGAGATTGTCTTGAATGACTATAGTTATTGTTCATGGCATTTCTAAGGCAACTATCTATCTTTGGGCATTCTATTGAACTAGAGGGCAAATTCTCTTAAGAAACCTCTAGGGATAGATGTCTAGATAAATCCAAGTAAATTGTCCTAGTCGGATTTTGAGGGTTGTTACATTTTGCTGGTGTTTTTGCCTCCTCCATCTCAGCAACCTTTGCTTTAAGCTGATAGTATTTGTTCCTGTACTCATCAGCAGGTTTTGATGGGTTAGATTTAGGAGCAGCAGGAGTTGGAAGAGCAACTCTGCACTCCTTTTGGTAGTGTCCCTTCCTACCACATCTCTAGCACTCCTCTTGAGATTTGTCAACAGGAGGCTTATATGGAGCAACCGACCTACGGTTGTTCCATTTTCGTGAGTACCTCTTGCCAGCGACCAGGGAAAAGTCCATGAAGTCGCTGAACATCTCTTGTTTCTCATCAGCGTCGAGATCATTAACAAGAGATTGAATAGGAGGTGGGAGATGAGAGGAGCTGGCACCATTATTAAGATTAATGGGCTCAGCAGAGACAAGGGCAAGGGGATCATTAACAGAATATGTTGAAGAAGAAGTAGAAGAGGAGGGACCAGCACTATGTTGTGCATCAGCAGCAGCTCTTAGAGTTTGAGCAAGAGCTCTCTCTTCAAACTGAAGCATGCCAAAGAGAGATTCAAGATCAAGACCATTGAGTCGCTCTGTGGTCCTAAGGATTTGTCTCAATCCTTGCCACTTGATTGGAAGACTATCAATGAATTTGTGGCACACCTCAAAGTTGTCATGGGTGATACCAACATTGGTCATGTCATTTAGCAACCCTTTAAATCGGGTATAGGTGCCATTGAGACCTTCATTTGGGAGAGAAAAGAATTTTTCATAGGCTCTTTTAAGGTCAATCTTTTTAGTGGATTGTAGCAGCAGAGCCCTCATACATGCTACATAATCTATCCCAGACTTCTTTAGAAGTGGGATATTTGATGATGAGCTTCATGATGTCAGTAGGAAGAGTGGAGACAATCATGTTTGCTTAATTATATTATCGTCTTTCGTTGTTGAAACAACCTAAGACCTTAAACGCGCGCGAGTTTGCAATTGGACAGAGTTTGTGTATATTTTCTATTAGAACTATTTTCAAATACGTATTACGCGTGTATATTTATACTATACTGTTCATAAACGCGTGCTAATATGGACCGTATATCTTAAAGCCCATAGCCCATTAACAACCGCGTGTTAATATGTAAACACGTGATGACCACGTGTTTAGGCAAACTCGTGTTACTGTTGCACGAGCTTGTATATGCCACGTGTTTAGACAAACTCGTGTTACTGTAGCACGAGTTTGTATACACTTCCATTTTGTCATCTTTTAAGTATACTTAAATACTCAAAACGTGACTTAGTTTATCACTTGTATCTG